>CM052800.1:125477934-125599128 GCA_028533885.1 Nasua narica
AGGCGGGAAGCACAGCGTGTGAGTTCTGATTGGTTAGTCCGAACAAGGCCCTTAGTCATGATGACTAAGTTGTTTTTCAAGTCGTTATTCCCGTATTTTAGGGTGGGTACGCGACTGCAGATATCCGGCCTCCCTTATTCCGGGAAGCCAGGTTGCAGATATCCGGCCTCCCTTATTCCGGGAAGCCAGGTTTTAACAACTTGTGATCTCTCTATCTGTCGGATAAATAAAAAATAGATAGATAGATAGATAGATAGATAGATAGATAGATAAAAGTTGAAAAACTGACCCCAGAAAGATTATTCTAGGACTGGAAGGAGACTTTAATTTTTAAAAAAACTGATATACTCGGATTTAAGAACATATCTGCATAAAACTAAGAAGATGCTATAAAACAGGGGGAGAAATATTCATAAATACGTAAAATTTAGTCATTGGACTAGAGAATAAAGGAAAGTCTTCCAGAAGGTAGAGCAAAAGAGAAACAGACCAGTAGTAAGAAGTGTGAAAGCTGAATCTAGGAGACAATGTCGTTATCTCAGAAAGAACAACAAGATGGAATGAGAGAAATTGTCAAAGAAGGGGATTTCCAATAGAGGAAGAAAGGAGTCTTCAGGTATAAGGGCCTACTGAATGCCTAGTACAATTTAAAAAAAAAGGCCAGGACTTCAGCCTGTCAGTATGAAATTGAACAATAAGGATAACAAGAAAAGTGGACTTTTCCTCCCAGGAAACAAGAATCTGAGCAGTATCAAGTTTACCAGCAGCCCAATGGTGAAAGGTAATTGAACAGGACCTTTCAGGTTTTGAATGAAACCTGATTTCAGCCCAATACTCTGTACCCAGTCAAATTCAGTTAAGTGTAAAAAAAAATAATAATAATAAAGACATTTAGACACTCAAGGACTCTGAAAGTTTTTCTTTGGGTATTACTAGAGGAGATACTCTAGCAAACTGAGAAGTAAGCTTAAGGATTCAGGACACAGTGGATCTAATAATACAGGAGAGCAGTGCAAGGGAAACCGCTGAATATGGTAGTTCAGCCAGCCCAGCAGAGCATCCAGCCCCAGTTTGAAAAGCAAGAGGAGAGGGGACTCCGGGGAGAAGGTCTCTGGAGAGAAAAACAGAAAGACCTATGATTGAGAAAGTGGAAGGTGTGTCACATAAGAGGAAAAAGAAAGGTAATTACATGCCTATACCATTTCAAATAAAAGTCCGTGTATAAAAGTTCTGGAGTAAATATGAAGCAAAAAGTTAGATTTCAAGCAATAAAGGAGTGTGAGGAAAAGTATGTTTTCTAGTGCCAAGAGTCATCTACAGGGGGCGCCAGAGGAAAGGAAGAGGAGCTTTGTCCTTGGCAGTCCTAATGTAAATGCTGTTTGTTTTCAACTAAGGGCAAAGCTCTAAGAACCTGATTGTTGTGCAAGACGGTCTGAATGGAGCTGTAAGGGAAGGTGAAAAGTGGATAGAGAAGATGTCATGGAGGGTGTTAGCATTCATCTGAAGGGGTTAAGGGTGCACATTCTGCAGCCAGAAAACCTGGGTCCTAAATTTCGGCTTGACCACACCTCCTACCTGTGGAATGGCAGGCAAGCTTCTTGATTTCTCTATTGGTTTTAAAATAAAGGTAGTGTCCTTAATTTATAAGCCCTTTGCGTGCATTAAATGAGTTAACACTTGTAAAATGCTTAGAACGATGCCTGGCCATAGCAAGTACTACAGCTGTCCTTACGATTATCTTACAGATTAGGGATTCAAGATCTATTTTGAAAGCTGATGAAATTTACCTTTTAGGCCAGCAATCTCATGTCTGGTAATCTGTCTCAGACCCAGTGACAAAAATGCAAAAAGGCATATGAACAAAGTTATTTTTTGCAGTACCCTTTGTAATGCAAAAACCAAAAAAACTTAACGTCCATCAGTATGAAACTGGTCGAATAAACTCTGGTGTGTTGACAAAGTTTTTTTTTTTTTTTTAAAGATTTTATTTATTTTTTTGACAGAGAGAGATCACAAGTAGGCAGAGAGGCAGGCAGAGAGAGAGAGGGAAGCAGGCTCCCCGCTGAGCAGAGAGCCCGATGCGGGGCTCAATCCCAGGACCCTGAGATCATGACCCGAGCCAAAGGCAGAGGCTTAACCCACTGAGCCACCCAGGTGCCCCTGTTGACAAAGTATTTTGCAGCTGTAGAAAAGACTGAAGAGAATTTCCAATGATGGAATGATGCCAGCATGTATTTACTGTTAAGTGGGGGGGAAAAAAAAAACCCAAAGTGTAAAATAACATATATAGTAGGCTTCTCGGTACTGAATTGTGATCCCACCCCCACCCCGCCCCCAAAATACTTCTCTATTGAAACCCTAACCTCCAGCACCTCAGAATGTGACTATATTTAGAGATAGGGCCTTTGATGGGGTGATTGAGTTAACATGAGGTCATTGGGATGGTCTCTAATTCAGTCTGACTTGTGTCCTTGTAAGAGAAAGTTTGGACACACAAGGAGACCCTAAGTGCGCACACACCCAGGGAGAAGACCACTTAAAGAGGCAACAGGAAGGCGACCATCGGCACACTGAAGAGGGAGGCCTCAGAGGAGACCAACCCGCCAGCACTTTGGTCTTGGACTTCCAGCCCCCAAAACTGTGAGAAAAGAGATTAAGACCGTGTAAGCCACCTAGTCCGTGGTGTTTTGTTACGACAGCCAATATGACAAACGAATATATACTACGTTTTATCTAAGAAAATGGCGAACATTAAATGTGTGTGTGAATGTGTATATTTATCCATACACACACACACACACACACAAAATCTTTTCATAAAAGTGGGAGAATAAGCCAAAGACAAACTGATTACCTCTCGGGAGAGGGGACAGAGGAGGGACTGGGAAGGACTCAAAGCTGGACTTCATTGAGCATGTTTTGTACTTTTGGCATTGAACTGTGTCAGGATTATACATGTCTGTGAAACAAGTCAAAATTCTGAAAAAGGGAACAATCCTTTAAAAATTGGAAATAGGGGCACCTGGGTGGCTCAGTGGATTAAAGCCTCTGCCTTCGGCTCAGGTCCTGGGATCGAGCCCCAAATCGGGCTCTCTGCTCAGCAGGGAGCCTACTTCCTCCTCTCTCTGCCTATCTCTCTGCCTACTTGTGATCTCTCTCTGTCAAATAAGTAAAATCTTTCAAAAAATAAAAATTGGAAAGGAAGCAAATTAATCTGGGTATCAAGTTGGTGACTTAACCTCATATAGAATTCTTTGAAACCTAGAACTTAGTAAAGTCCTTATGGAAAGCATCCTAAGGACAAGAGAGACTGCAGAGAGAGTGAGCTTAAACAGTAGGGAGACTCCTGTCGAGAGAGGAGCACAATCTAGAATAAAGAAAATAAAGGTTTTTGTGGCGTGTTATTTTTTTTTTAACTGTTAGGAATCCAGACTTTACTATTAGACAAAAATAAAAATTCAAATTCAGAATCTTGTTAGGCCAGATTTGAATTAGAAGCAGCAGTATGGACTCCTGTTTTTTTTCCCTTAAAAAGACCTCCTAGCTCTGTCAAGGCTTAGAAGCAGTAAGCACCCCTAGTACCCAGATTGCCATTCCTGAATACTATTTTCAACTAAAAGTGGTCAAGGTTCTGGAGCGAAATGGCTGTTTCTGGGTTTATGAGGAGTGCATGTAGGAAACGAGCCTGGGTCGGTACCAGTGTGCAGTGAGGGAAGCTTCAGAAACCACTGGGGCCGAAGGGAAGGTCCTTAAACCATTTTGAAGGGGCTCCACTCACCGAAGGTAGGACAGTGCGACTATCTGAAATAACAATTGTAGGGCATCTGGGTGGCTCGGTTGGTTAAGTGTCTGCCTTTGGCTCAGGTCATGACCTCAGGGTCCCAGAATCAAGCCCTGCATGGGGCTCCCTGCTCAGCGGGGAGCCCACTTCTCCATCTCACTCTGCCCCTCCTTGTGCTTGTGTTCCCTCTCTCCCTGTCTCTAATAAATAAAATCTTAAGGAAAAAAAAAAACAATTGCAGTGGATTGAAACACGGACTTCAAATATGAAAAAACACGTCATAATAGTTAAAAAAAAATCTTAAAGGTCACCTTAGAAGCTGTCTAGGACACCAACTCATTTTTGTGAAAACTGGAAAATACAGGAATTGTTTCAGGGAAGCAAATAGTTAATGAGGGAAAGTTATTTACAGGAAAATTTCTAATAAGTAAAAAAAAAAAAAGACACTCATAAAAGTTGTTGGTCATGAGGTAGGGGGCCAATGGGGGAGCCAGAATGGACGCATTGCAGTGGACATTTGAGCCCACCGGTCAGTCACAGCATCACAGGGGAGAACATGGTCCTTCCAATGCAATGAGGAGGTCTACAGGCATCCATGAATTGCTTTAAAAAAAAAAAAAAACAAACAAAGCTGGATCTAATCAAGCCTAGATCTAATGACCAGTTTTAGGAAGTAGAGGGGAGAGAGGAAAATAGGAACACCTTGATTGCAGCCAACCAAATCTAGAGTTTGGCTGATTCTCCGAGACAAGTGCCTCAGTTTACTCATCAAATAAATGATGAAGGAAGAAAGAACTATAGATTAAAAGATCTATCAACCAAATGGAATGTGTGAAGACCCTCCTGGGATCCTGATTTGAACAGTTGTAAAAAGACATATATGGGCCAATTGTAGAAATTTGATCTCTGAGGAAATAATAGGGAAAATTGCTATCTTTGTTCTTTGTGTCTAAGCTATTTATTTTGAGATCATTTTAGATACTTGGCTGTTGTAACAAGAATTACGGAGATTTCCCAAGTACCCTCTACCAGTTTCCCCCAGTGATAACCTATAAAAATTTACACAATATCACATAGAAAAATACCAACACAGTCAAGATAAAGGGATCTCCTCTTGCCCTTTTGTAGCCCTGCCTACTTCCCATACCTGTCCCCACCTTAAGTGGCAACCACTAATCTGTTCTCCATTTCTTTCATTTTGTCATTTCTGGAATGTTATATAAATGTAATGACACTCTATGTATATAACTTCTTGGGCCTGGCTTTTTTCACTCAGCATAATCCTCTGGAGATTTATCCAGGTTGTTGCATATATCAATAGTTACCTCCTTTTGTGGGTTGTTTGTGTGTTTTTTTAACCATCATTAGGAATCCAGACTTTACCATTAGAAAAAAAAATAAAAACTCAAATTCAGAACCTTGTTAGGCCAAATTTGGATTGGAAACATCAGTATGGACTCATATTTTTTTCCTTTAAAAAGAATCTACCTCTATCGAGGCTTAGAAGCAAATACCAAGAATGGTATTTGTTATTTAAAAAAGTAATCAATTTGCAGTATATACATGATATATCAAGTCATTACATTGTATACCTTAAATTTTTATCTGTCAATTATATCAATAAAGCTGGGGGAAAATGCCATTGTAAAAGGGAAAAATCAATAATAAATTACAATGCCAAGTAATAAAAGGTTTCATTTTATTATGGAATAAAAAAAAAGGAGCTCTATCTCCTAAGGGATATTGCAGGATTTTCATGTGAAATGGGATAATGCCTAGAATTTGCTTTAAAATAATCTGAGGGAAGGGGATTATGAACGAATCCTGATTTCTATATGTCAGTAGTTGTTGAAGCTAGAGGACGGGTACCTGGGGTTCAATATACTATTCTACCTGTTGTGTGCTTAAATTTTCCATAGAAAGGTAAAAATACAACACTATGAGCCTCTTATTTAGAGAGCTGGAGCTAGCTATAAGAACTAAAAATGGAACCAAGAAGTAAACAAGAGGAGTAAGGGAAGTACGTACTTTTCATCATAAGTTTTCCTGTACCATTTGATTTGTTGCCATGTACATGAATTATTTTTAAATAATTTTAAAGCTACTCACAGGAAGCAACTTAAGTATTATTTATCCAAATAAAAGATAAGGATTTACGTCTGTTTTATGATCTCCTTCACTGAGAAGAAATATTGGTGATTCTGGAGTAAATGGAATCACTTTGGGAATAATACCTTCAGTTGTCCTTCATCTGCCTGAAGTCATAAACCAACCTAACCATTCGTAGATCTGTGGCTTCCCTAGGATCCCAGTCACGTGGGGCTTCTTTATTGCAGTATGAGCAAGGCTTTTTTGTATTGGAGCAAGTTTAAATTTTGATAAGGTTCTAGCCTCTGCAGATGAAACCTTCTATGGACAAGCAATTCTAGGCATAGGTTCATGAGAGAGTATGGGTGCCTTAGTCATTTCTCTTGGCTTTGGGTGGTGTACTTCTGCCGGTCCCGTAACAACGAAAAAACATTACTAGCTTTTTGTCGTGGGTAGCAAATTTGAAGTTTAACTAGACCTTTCCTTTTACATTTATTCGTTCATTTGTTCGTTCATTCTTGTTTATTGAGAAGTCGTCACATGCCGGCACTGTTGCAGGTACTGGAGACGTTTCACGTAAAGATGTCCAAAACTCTACTCATAGGATGTTTTCTGTACCTATGAATCAAAGACTATTCTAGAAGTCACTACAACCTGACGACAGTGACCGTAACGTATTAACTGTGTAGCGCCCATGTCGCACAGTAAGACTGAGCCTAATTTGGTAATAAAAATATTTTCCCCTATATACGTTCTCCTAGTACCAGGAAGGAATGTGAAAGAACGAGGAGAGCCTGACACAGCTCTTCTGTGTATGGCTCAAGCCTTATTTTAACCATTTCACTTATGTTAACTAACTTAATACTCGCCCTCAGTTCTCTGTGGTGTGTGCCGGTGTGGTTCCCATTTTGCAGGGAGGAGGTGGAGGGACAGAGAGGAGGGGACTTGCCTAAGATCGTAAGGCAGTTAGGTGGCAGAGTCAGGCATCCGGCAGATCGAATGTTCTCTTTGGCATCTTATCCGTGGAGCCCAAGTTAAGATTTTTCTCTTGGTTTCCACATCCATTGACCAAGCTGTCATTTCCCCAACTGTTCCATGGAATGTCAACAGATGTTCCATAAAAAAAATATATATTTCCTGGAAAAATAGTTAACCCAACGTTTTCCTAATGTGCATGGAGATTATTTATACTGAGGACTTCTCAGAGAATTTAATGTTAAACGTATATTATAAATCACCAAGAGGAACATTTATCTTGTGCAGTTCTAAAATTATTTTTTCCATGGAATGTTTTATTTTGTTTGGTTTTCACAGGATATCTATAGATATCTCAAGGAGCATACAGTTCTGTGCCATTTTTGTACTCTTGAATATCATCCACTCTTTTCACATCATTAGTTGCTATGTTTTCGGCCAAATGATCTTTCTTAAATGTGAAATCAAATGTTGTCACTCCCTAAATCACCGTGCAGTGAACCTTCGTTGTTTTTAGGCTCTTACCCATTGCCTACAAGGACCTTGCTTGCTTTATGGGGCCCCCTTGAAGGCCAGGTGCTCATCTCCGTCCACATAGAGCGTGTCCTGGTTTATATGTATTGCGGTTACTTGCTTTGAGACTGGGAGCCCACTGAAGACCACATTTGGTTTGGTTTTTGTTTTCTACCTAGCCAGTTAATACCTGTACATAGTGGTCTCTCAATAAATGTTTAAATGGACTCTCTTTTCTGGCAGCTTTAATTGCTAAAAACATGTTCCTTATGTTGACCTAAAGTCCAGTTCTCTCCAGTATTACCACGTTGAGTATATTTCTTTTTGTTCCTAACAGTGCAACGTTTGCCTTTCCCCAAAGTCCTTTCCCTGTGAAACTTTTTTTTTTAACGGTGAACGATAGTTCTCAGTCGCTAACATGGCAGTCAAAACTGAGTTTAATACTGCATTCCAGATATTATTGGAACAGTTTTAATTTTTGTAAACTGTGTTTTCCATCAGTTATTACCAGGCCATTGTCTGTCATCTTCTATTTGTGCTCATTAACCCATCTTATTTTGACCTACTCATTTTAAGGATGTTGAGGAAATCATCTGTTGTTGGAAGCACCTCACCGAGCTTTGTGTTATCTTTAACTCGTATGTACACAACTGTCGTTTCTTCTTCCAAACCTCTGAGCAGGAGACAGTCTCCCATAGCTTCCAGTAGATAGCTCATTCTGGGTCAGTCGCGAGTGATCCTAACTGTATCCTACTTACAAGTATCTCATGTCTTAAGTCTGTCAACTCTACAGCATCTAATGCTGTCTTTCACTTACCCAGAACTTATTTTGCCAAATGTTTTGTGGAAATGTAGACCATCGATTACCAGGTCATCTGTAAATCGAGTTCTGCTTCATATTCTATTTGACTTTGTGTAAGCGACCCAGCCCCCCACGCCTAGCTCGGAATTTCTAAAATTTTAAATGGCGTAACTGGTCTCAAGCTTTTTCAGTAAGAATTAATTAGAGGGTCAAAATTGTATATGGTGTAACATCATTCCCAATTACGGCATTTTAATATATTTCACAGGCTCTAAAAAGTTGCAGGAAGAAGAAAGCAAAGGGAAAGAAGAGCGTTCAGAAGTCTTTATACGGGGAAAGAGACCTTGCTTCAAAGAAGCCACTGCTCAGCCCTATTCCCGAGCTGCCTGAGATCTCCGAGATGATGCCTCCCACTCCGGGCCCCAGAGGACTGTGTTCAGGTATTCTGCTCTCTTCCTGTTGATGTTTTATCTCCACCACTTTCTTGCCATCGCACCCTCTTTTCCCTTCTTCCCCTTCACGGTTAAAGAGCATACAAATAAAAATAGCAACCTTCCCTCATATTACCAGGAGAATTTTGTTAAGGAAGCAGTAGTTCATAACTTTAACCCTCTTCAGAATCTAAGGGGAGCTCTGGATCCTCTCCCCAGAGAAACTAAGACACGAGGTAGTGCGAATAATTTTAGGGGAAATAACTTCCTTCCATCCTATTTCTTTTTAAAGCACTTTAATGGTTTTTTTTATATAGCATTCTGTTAAGATGAATTCTGTGTACTGTTATGGGCCATCATGAAGAATAAACACGGTGATGGCTCAGTAATAGGTAAATCTTTTATAATTAAGGACAAAAATGTTTTTAAAACTTTTCCCTACGATGTTTCAGTAGAGTTGGCACTGCTAAGCATCTACTAGAAATAACATTTATAAATTGAACCTGATTACCGTGAAACAGTTTTGTCGGAAAGCAAAGATTGAATCAGTTGACCTACTAGTTAGATAAAAGTTGGAGTTTTATCTCCAGAAAGCTTCTGTTTTATAATGCCTGAGTTTTAAAATTGACTAAATCATGCGAAAATTAGTAAGAGTATGTGTTCATTTGGTGTGTTTATTTTGTATAGAATAACTTTAAAAATAGCCGTTTTTGTTAGTCATCCCATGTGTAGAGCCTTCATTCCACTTGCAACGTATCTGTAGAATTTATAATAGACCAAAGAATGAATAAGGTATATGCCATCCTAGACTATTGACTTCTGCCTAGTGTTTAACTTCCGGAAAGCACAGAGTTTGAACGAACGCAGCTCGCCCATCATCACACACACGCTGCGCCCGCCCCAGCCCATTTATGTCCTTGTCTTGGGACACCGGGTTGGCCACCCCGCCTCTTTTTAATCTGGCCTAATGCTGCTTATCCTTGAAGATTTAGCTCTGCTGGCCGCCCTCCCAGGAAAAGTCTTTGTTCACATTATACCTTTATTTACCATCAAGTTTGTAAAATGTTCCCGCCCTCTCCCTCCCCTGCAAATTGCAGTCCCCTTGAGACCGAAAACTAAGTGATCTCATTATATCTCTAGTTCCTGACCGGAGTTTTTCCAAAGATGTTTAAACAATGACTGTCAGTATACGTTTTCCATCTTGCATCTTATCAGAGGATTTCTTTTTAAAAATACCTGAAGGATTTTTTTATATATAACCAATGGTATCATCCCTTATAAGGGTTTAAAGCAAAATCTTCCTTCCCTCCTTTTCCATTTTTCCCTGTCCTTTTCTGTCTCTCTTCCTCCCTCCATCCCTGTCCCCTACCTTTTTTCTTTTTTTTTTTTTTAAAGATTTTATTTATTTATTTATTTATTAGGAAAGAGAGAGAGTGAGAGAGAGCATGAGAAGGGAGAAGGTCAGAGTGAGAAGCGGACTCCCCGTGGAGCTGGGAGCCCGATGTGGGACTCGATCCCGGGACTCCGGGATCATGACCTGAGCCGAAGGCAGTCGCTCAACCAACTACGCCACCCAGGGGCCCCCTACCTTTTTTCTTTAGCCTGTCACTTTCATGAAAAATACATAAACATCGTTTTTTGTTTTTTTTTTAAATATGGAACGCTTCACGAATTTGCGTGTCATCCTTGTGCAGGGGCCATGCTAATCTTCTCTGTATCGTTCCAATTTTAGTATATGTGCTGCCAAAGCGAGCACTAAACATCGGTTTTTGAACCGATGTGTCAAGAGCCCAACTGACATATTAGTTGGTTGCCACTGAGTGGAGCCTACGTTAATCTCTGCCTTACGTGATCTGATTTGAAGTAACCATATCATGAAATACTGGTTTTTAGATTTGTGCTTCAGCTGATGTTTTGTATATCTTACAGTTCTGATTTTGTTTGAAACATTTTTTATACTCATTTGACTGGCCAGTTAAAAAACCTTACTCTCTGAGACAGCAAGAGAGATGGCATCCAATAGTACCGAGGTTTAGAACGCTGAAAGCCTGAATTTGTTTAGGCTGTGTTACATAACCTCAATTTTTTTTAAAGATTTATTTATTTATTTTAGAGCGTGCACGCGTGTGCACACATGCACATGGGAGCTGGGGGAGGGGTCAAGGGAGAGGAGGAGAACCTCCAGCACACTCCCTGCTGAGCTCAGGACCTAAGCTGAAATCAAGAGTTGGAGACAGCTGAGCCACCCAGGCACCCCATTTTTTAAGAACTTTATTTTAAGATGTATTTATTTAAGGCTGTGCCGCATAGCTTTAAAACATTGAGGATGTGTCATTCACCTCTGTGATGTGAAAGTGTGTCAAAAACAGGCTGGCCTCCACATGCAGTATCTTCCAGGAATCAGATTGATGTGGAAAGGGAGGATTTTTAGAATATTGAAACAAACATAGCTGTATTTGAGAATACAGTGCAGTTTAAATCACATTAAAATTTTTAGCACAGGAATAAGACCTAAGCATCTTCAGAAGTACCCTTTCAGCTAAATCCTCAGATCCCCCAGAATTCCAAGTTTTCTTTTCTCTATTTCAGGGGAAACATAGCTAGAAAAGTTGCCGAGGCATGGTGGCACCCATTTTCAGTAATTCATTTTTCGGGAAATGGGAAATGGGGCTGCCTCCTGCTAATTGACCTTGTAGTGTGGAAAGTACATTAGAACAGAGGAAGCAATTTGAGATGCACTTCTCATTTTCATGGTCTGAGATTATGTACTTTATTCACTCATGTATTAAATACATATTTTCTTAACCTGTGGCTTGGGGAAGAACTAAAAAAGAAAGAGCAGGATGACAGATAGGAGCAAGTACAGCGTAGCATTTTTAAGTCTTGTGGGTTTTGAAAGCCTAAAACACAGAATACGATATGGCACCTGTTTCATCTGTCGACCTTTCTTTCCATTGGTACTTATTAGTGAGATTTAAACTTATTTACGTGCCTTTAGATGATTTCAACTCCAGTGGCGAACTCGAAGAAGCAGAGCTTCCTAAAAGAAAGAATCTTTTGCCGCAGAACCCGGAAGATTTGCAGACGAATCAAGGCTTCAATAAATACGATCTGTCTGCGTTGGGTAGCTCTTACACGAAAAGGTCCTTGTCGCTTATTAACGCTACTTTAGATCAAGATTTAAATACAAGTGCCATAGCCACTAATGAACACAAAACGATTCCAAAAGCAGAAATTAAGTCGGAAGGCGAAAATGGACTGAGAGCTGGCCCCGAGAGTGGAAGTGGTCACGTTTCCTGTGCCGCAGTGACCGCCGAGCCCCTGGCATCAGATGATGAAGAATCCAGTGCCATCCCGCCGTCCCAGGAATTGACTGCTGCCAGTCAGAACGTGGAGAACCTTTTCCAGATCTTTAAAACTTCAGAAGATGTAAACATAAAGTATGAAAAACAGGATGACTTTTTAATAGCTACAGAAGGAAAACTGCAGACCATGCACTTAACATCTGACTTACAAAATGAGGAGATCTTAAGTGACCCCGTAAAAGACAGTAAAAGTCCGAGTGCAGCTTTGGGAAGAAGCTCCAGAGAAGGTCAAAGTAGCTCCGGTGTGAGTGGTGGAGAAAAGAAGCACAGGAGACGCTCTACGTGTTATTCTGACGGCCAGAGTTTATATTTGGAAAAAACTGGAAATCACAAACCTCCCTACATTGTGAGCAGCGCTCTAGAAATTGGTTTAGAAAATTCTGAACTCTATAAAGATTTATCCGCCTCCATAGAGCAAACCTTCCAGAGAACAAATAGCGAAACAAAAGTAAGACGTAGCACAAGGCTACGGAAAGATCTGGAAGATGAAGGGCTTGTATGGATTTCACTTCCATTTCCTTCCACGTCCTGCACTTCCCAAAGAATGAAAAGGAGAACAATAAGTACAGTTGACAGCGGACGATTTGAAAGCCTGTCCCCCTCTCAAGAAACTGCGTCTTTTGGACAGAAACCAAGTCTGTCGCTGCCCCTGTCGGGGAAAGAAAACAGGGAGGGCTTGGCTGCCAGTGCTCACAGCTTACCTGGAAAGAGGAGGAAGAGCCTCTGTACATCTACACTCGCCAATTCGAAAGATACGACTCAGTCAAAGTGCTACAAAAGAAGAACCTCTCTCAGCCAAAAGGGAGAGAGCTCTCTAAAGGACTTCGAAAGAGTGGGGCATGTCCGGAACTAAAGCAGTGACTGGCATTTCCTACAGAACCTGTGGCCGCACAGAAGGTAACCACCCGTGCTTAAAAGATCCTTTCCTTCTGGTTCTCATCCTTTGTTCAACTTCAGTGTTTTAAAAGTTTCAAATAAAATCATTTGGGTTGAACCTATTTGTAAGTAGAAATAAGTGAATTTCTTCATTCAAAAGGGAAACATTCTATTAAAAATGTTCTTCTCGCCCCAAATAGTACCTATTTACTAAAGCTTTCACATTATTACATGTTCAGTGAAGCTTCAGTCTCTTGTAAAAAAAAAAAAAAACCACCGTCTTTTAGAAGTGACTCATTCTGTCTGTATGAGAAGAGTTTAAAAAACAAAATGACAGAATTAGTGTTAATTTTGCAAAAATTGAAGGTAATGCAAGGTTAAACACTGTTAGAAAATGAGAAAAGGTGTGTTCTAAAATGCTGTGTCCCCCTCCCCCCAAAAAAACTGGTTAAAAAATGTTAACAGGAAAGATGGAAATCATAAGACTTGTTGGTTGAAAGTTGAGAAGCTTTAATGATTTACTTTGGCTCCAGTGAAAATTGTATATTAATAGGTTAAAATAAAACCTAAACATGCCATTTTGGAAAATTCTTTCAATAATCAGAATATTATAACTCTAGCATTATAAAATGAGTATACAGTTTATAAATAAGGTGAAAGCATTTTGTCCTTCAAACAAGATTCTTACATGCTTTGCGGGGTGGGAGGTGCAGGACTGGTTTTTGGTGGAAACAGAGCCGTTTAGTTGAATCATCTTCCAGATCATTTCAATTAGTCACATTTAGGATTTATTCCAAGAAACCCCAAATTAGTAATTTGGGATTTAATTCATGGATCTCCATTAATTTTTTTTAATTCAGAAACTCATAAGAAAGGGTGCTGGAAAATTCGTTTACTTAACATGAAGGTGGTGGTAGATGACTGATTTTTAACATGGTCTTTTCCAGCAGTTCTCTTTATTTCACAATATCAAGTACTATCACTTGTTTCAGATTTTCCAGTTACATTTCAGTACTGTCCTCTCCTATCACTGTTTTGATGACAGCAGTTTGAAAATCTAAATTACTATATATCTGGAATTTGTGAATGCACATAAATCATTGTATCATTAAACAATTGTCTTTGAAATCCTTTAAATCATTAAACTCTCCCTCTCCCTGATAGCAGAAACATGTTAACAAATAGAGCTCTCTATAAATAACACAACAGGGAAGAAAGCTCCTGCTGGGCGCCCATTTCCCCCTCCTGCAAGAGAGACTATTTGTTACCTTCTTGGCACCAATAGGTCTGGAAGTCCTGCTGCTAAAGACTAAATGTATTTTACATTAACACTCAAAGTGATCCCCAATTTCTTCTGCTAAAGGGTGGATTGTTTCAAAAATTCTTTTATCTTTACATGTAAATTACTTATGGGCTTTTTTTCTCCCAGTTTATAGTTTGGTATGGTTGGCAAATCTCTAACACTGAAAACAGTCCGTCGTCCTCCCCCTTCCCCCCCGCAAAAACCTGAAACTTTTTGGTTTTAGTAATTTAAAAAGAATAAAAACTTTCAGAAACAGGCAATGTTAAGGGTTTTGTTTTTTTAAAAAAGTTTTTTGTTCTCCTCGTTTAATGTGAAGTCCAAAACTGCTGATGGTTTTTCCTCCCCTTTTTGCTGTATGATGATGTAGGATCTCAGTTGTATTTGAATTTTAAGAATTTCAAGTGCTTATTTTATTTCTTAAAATGTGCTAATGAGGATGAGGGAAGCATTTGATCTGTGGGATTTTTTTTTCCGGCTGAGTTTTCAAACGTAAAATTGTTTTCTGGCATCTCCAGTTAAAATTGTAAACCCTCGATGCACTTTGGTTGGTTTCAGGGTGTGTGGGTATAAATGTTTTGTTGATATTTGTAAGTAACAAATAGGCAGTTTCTCAAAAAAGAAGAGGTCTGAGAAATTAAAGCAGTTTGGACATAATTTTATCCCCTGTCTCATTTGTATCCTGAGATTTGTGAAAAGTTAATTATTTTTGTATTTGATCATGCTTGCTTGTTTTTAGCTGTTCTTTTCATTAATGGTTGAATCAGAAACTGGGCTGCAGAAGAGTTTGTCCTTGCCTTATCTTTTTTACTGCAGTAACCCTTGACATTCTGCCTTAGGAAGTCTGTGTATCTTTTTGTTGATCCTGTAGATGCTTGTTTGTTCCAGAAGATGGCAGCATGACACCTGGCTACATTACCTTAAACCCCTGGTAGTCAGTCACTGTTGCTGTGGGCGCTTCTCTTTAACTTTTGTTTTCACTCATTTATATCATGAAAGTTCTGGATGTCTATTGGAACAAGTAGAGAACGGTACACAGTTGAAAACTGTCTTCTTCACTCCTTCAGTCTTTTGAATCCCTGCATAGAGTTGTACACTCTGCACATCTCCTTACTAACAAATGCTGTCTCCACTTCCTTGTGGTGGAAAATTACGCTGCGCTGGGCTTGTGTGAAAATGTCCATAAGATAAATTCCTTGAAGTTAACATTAAATGGATATCAAGTTATCCTCTACAGTTCATGCCTGATCCAGTTCTTTCATAAAGATTTTGGGAAGCATCTCCTTTCCCTCTGCCTGCCACGGTCTCCTCCCTCTGCTTCAGTGCCACTTGGCTTCCATGTTCTCTCGCTGCCCCAACTCAACTGGCCCTTGAGCTATGGAATCGAATGTGGGGCTTAGACTTGGTGTGACAAGGAGGGGAGGATTATTAATGCCCGATTCATGGTTTAGATTGAAAGAACTTCGTTTTTACAGAAGTCAGGTTTATTGAGGTGTAATTAACTCTAGTAAACTGAGTGAAGTTTACCTTTTTAAGAGTACAGTGTGAATTTTGGCAAAATCATCCAGTCATCTAATGACTACCACAGGTACGTGGTAGAACATTTCCATCACCCTGGAAGACCTCCGCCCTCTGTCTTGTCAGTTCCCTCTCCCCCAACCCCAGCCCCTGGCAACCGCTTAGCAGATTTCTGTCCTAGTTTTGCCTTTTCTTCAGTGCGGTATAAACGAATGTAAGAGTTAATAGCCTTTTGTCTTTTTTTAAATTTAGCAGAATGCTTTAGAGATTCATCCACGTTTCATGTCATAAGTCGTTGATTCCTGTTTATCGCTGAGTAGTAGTATTGTTTCACGGATGTACCAGGTTTCTTTACTCATTCACCAATTGATGGCTGTTTGGATTGCTTTTGTTTTTTTGGTTTTTGTTTTTTTGACAGTTACAAATAAAGCTGCTATAAACATTCACATACGGTTTCTTTTTTTAAGAGACGTTTTTGTTTCTCTTGGGTAAATACCTAGGAGTGGGGATTTCTGGGATGTAGGGTTGGGATATGTTCAACTTTTTGAGAAACTGCCAGGCTTTTCCATCGTGGCCACACCATTTCGCATGCTCACCAGCAACGCATTTGGTTTGTCGCGCATTTTCACCAGCACCCAGCCTTGTCTGCCTTCTTCATTGTAGGATTCTGGTTGCTGTGCAGTCGTATCTCACTGCTGTCTTGATGTAGATTTCCCTAACGCCTAATGATGGAGAACATCTTTTCTCGCACTTATTTGCCATTCTGGTATCCTCTTTAGTGAAGTGTCTATTCAGATTTTTTGCCCACATTTTCTTTACTTATTGATGTTTTCCTATTGAGTGAGAGTTCTGTGTTTATTTGAATACAGATTCTTT
Source organism: Nasua narica (assembly GCA_028533885.1). NCBI lineage: Eukaryota > Metazoa > Chordata > Mammalia > Carnivora > Procyonidae > Nasua > Nasua narica. The sequence goes on from CM052800.1 coordinate 125,494,460, forward strand.
ATTGGATGTGTCTTGCAAATATTTTCCCCCAGTCTGTGGCTTGTCTTTTTATTTTTTTAGCAGTGTCCTTCAATTTTGGCGTAATCTGTTAACGTATCGATTTTTTTTTCTTTAATGGCTCATGCTTTTGTGTTTTATCTAAAAAGTTTTTGCCTAATTCAAGAGCACAGGGATTTTCTCCTGTGTTTTCTTGTAGAAGTTTTAGTTTTAGCTCTCAGGTATTAGATGCACTTTGAATTAATTTTTGTATATTGTGTAAAGTCAGGGTTTTTTTATGGAAATTATTCACCATTCGTTGAAAAGATTATTTAAATGAACTTACTGAATTTCTGTGGCACTTTTGTTGAAATTCGTTGACCTCATATGTACAGATCTATTTCTGGACTTTATTCTTGTCCATTAATCTGTGTGTCTGTTCTTAAACCAACATCATACCACCTTGATTACTATGGAAAACTTTTTAATTTTTTTCCCCATTATTATGGTTCTTTTTTTTTTGAGATTTTATTTATTTATTTGACAGCGAGAGAGATCAGAAGCAGGCAGAGGGGGGGGGGGGGGAGCAGGCTCCCCGCCAAGCAGAGAGCCCGATGCAGGGATTGATCCTAGGACCCTGAGACTATAACCTGAGCCAAAGGCAGAGGCTCTAACCCACTGAGCCACCTAGGCACTGCCATTATTATGATTCTTTATCGTGGTTTATGTTTAAAAGTTCTTTTTGTGAGAGAGGCCAGTAGAAGCACAAGATTGACCAATCAATTCTATCTGGAGCCTAGTTATACCCAGACCTACATTTCCATTTAGGGCTAAGAATCTATAGTAAACTATCAGAAATATGGGAAGGAAACCAACTTCCTTGAGTCCATATACATTCAGCCCAGTGCTCTTGTAAACTGGTTTGCTATAGTTCATGATTCTAAATTGTCACCGTGAGCCACTATAAGATTTAGTCATTGAGAAAGAATTCTCTTTTTGAACACTACCATTAAATCAGCAAGGAAATAAAGTGAGGTGAATTAAAATAAGGTTCAAAAGTCTTTGCCAAAAATATTAAATTATAAGTCTGATTCATTTCTTCTCATAAATAAGGTTTTTACTGTAGTTTGGTTTTTGTATAAAAACTGCCACTACGCTTACTCATAAAGTAGCCTTAGCATTTGAAAATTATTTTTTAAACATGGGAAGATTTTCCTACAGCAGGTCACCTGAGGTAGGCAGATTGTAGATTCATTAATATGCATGCCAGGGATTAATTTCTAATGTGATCACCGCTTTCAAGATACTCAGTTTTGTCTAAGGGGCAGAATTATAATCCAGGGTGAGTCTAGAGGAACGTCCTGGTCCTCTTAACCCTGAAGTGGCATCAACTGGAGATCAGGTAAGTTTGCTTTCTTTCTGGAAGAAATGATACTTGAACAAAATATACTAAGGGGAGTTTTAGGGGAATGGGTATCCAAAAGACACATTCTAGTCCAAACGTAATTATTGTAATTATTTTGTAATTTTTGCAGTTATTTGTTGTGATGAGGCAAGTAAGTTGGCTTCATCTCATACATGTTTTTGTTTTCAGTATTTTTCTTAACTTCTCATGAATTTCTGACCTATGAATAAATCTGGACAAAGCGTGGACTAGCAATTGTGAATGTACATAACCAAGTTTTAAAGAAATCTCTCGTCTTGAATGCTAATGCATTCCTATCTTTTGTATTACCCGATTTCTTGGTAATGTGTCAGAGGGTTGACTGAGGGTTCGGAATCCATGATCAAGTGACAGAATTGGGATGAAATTAAATCACAATAAATAAATAATTATACATTTAAAAAATGGTGGATTTTGTGGTGGGTTTTGTGGGTTTTTCTTGACCTTAAATTTATTTGGAGATTCTTTCTTTCTTTCTTTCTTTGCTTTCCTTTTCTTCCTTTTTTTTTTTTTAGATTATTTCGTAATCTTAACTTGGCTCTAGAATTGAGTAATTACCAATGTACTATGGCCTAACAATTTCCAATTTGTCTACTGTTGTACTGCTGTGTTCATTTTTGTACCTTCTTTGATGCTTCTCTGTTTTTTATTAAATCATGATACAGACTACAAGTAACATAATAGCTTTAGTGAGAAGATGAGTAATTACTGCCATTCTCCTGATACATAGTTTTGTTCCACAAATTCAACCAAAATCCTCCTTAGCCTGGGGGTGACCTTAATTTTAAGGTTTATTAGGACTCTGGAAAATTTCAGGATATTGAGAAGTGTTTTCTGGAGCTGCTATTTGTAGATACTTTTAGCATTATGTCAGTTAAATGAAAAGGGAAAATAAATGAGCATGCACATTAAAGAAAAATACAAGTTTGCATTTTCTACGGGGTAGGTTGGGATTTCCAAAATTTCCAGTTGTAGAGCAGAGTTGTAGAGCAGCTTTTCTTCAGGCTTCCTTCTTCTCGTCTGTCCACAGCATACAGTGTCCGATAAATGGTTTACTTTACATTCTCTGTGATCAAAGTGGCCCATGGGATTGCAAACAGCTGGCACTTTGGTTTTAAATATAAGAAATTGCAATTATATGTATTTTTTGAAGTTCCAAATTCCTAAGTCTATTTGTGAATTTTTAAGCTCTGAAATGTAAAGATGGCACTTCTATTTGCTACATCTAATAATTGTTTTATTCTCATGGCTTTATTTACCCACTTAGTATTTGCTTTAAAAAAATAATTCTTCCACTTGTTCGTAATGTTAAATGTGGTGATTTGTTAGTGACATTTCTGTTTTTGCTGTTTAGAAGCAAACTGCATTTCCAGGATTGTGGTATCTGGTAAGCACAAAGTAAATGCCTTTTTTTGGGGGGGGGGGGTCTATTTAGTCATATCAGAGAACTACTAAGTAGCATCAGGTGTTTGCAAAAATTGGTTCTTCCACATCTATGGCCCAAACAGTGACATAATTTTTGTTTAGTATAAAATTGGTGTCAAACAGCTGAAACTTCATAGAGAGCAAAAAGATGTGCTCAGTTTAAGTAAGTTTAGTTCATATGCCAGGCACATGGACGTAAAGTATGTGATTTTATGCCTAACATTTGAATACAGAAAATAATGTGTTCATTTTCTAATTGTTCGTAACAGAACAATAATCCAAAACCGACAAGTCTTTTCTTGTTTTAAGTATACTTTGGGAATGAAGATTTCAGAAGTATTCCCTCAAACCTGAAAAACCTGGTGTTAGTCTTGGGTGATTTCCAGTGACCCTATGACTCCCTTCTTCCTGCCCCCTGTGTAGATTTGGAACTGGGCAGCCATTTTTGTTTTTGGAAGGGAAAGGAGACAGATATAATGAATGACTTTTATTGTGCAATATTTCAAACTCTCTTGAATGCATTCGAATGGGATGGAAAGTGTTCTGCCCTGTGTCATAGCCAAAACAAACAAAACATATTCCCTAAACCTGGATGTGTGTTTCTCTCAAACTGGCAGTAGTTAGAGCTCAGCTCTCAAACAAGAATTTGGCTTGACAATTTTTAGCCCTTGTTCAACTGAATATCAGGATAGTTCACAGCCAAAGCAAATATTGTGGGGAAAAATTAATACACATATTTACAGCTTGCAGGTGGCATTCTTTTTTTCTTACATGTTTGGTATTTGTCTTAAGTAATTGCATTTGTCGTAATATTTTTAAATAGACTACTTTTTTTTTTTTGCTGATATTTTTTAAATGAACTTCCCTCCGATAATAGTAACTCCAAATGTAAATAAATTCTACAGAGGTCCCTGAAGAGTGATAAAAGTTTGAATTTAAGTATTTAAACATTTAGAAAGACCACTACGAATCTGAGAATTCTAGGAATATCAGACCCAGCAAATATGCAGGAAAACTCCCTTGATGGTAGCCTTCTGTGGCCCTGCAGAATTCATTCTAGCGAGTATCAATGACTCCTTTATGACGATACCTCCAACATTGTTTACTGACTCCAACCACCCCCACTTAGGTTGTTAAGTATTCCCACCCTTTGCATCTGTAGGGAGAAAGTACTCTGCACAATCAAGATAATTCATTCTGTAATGCACCATTGTGCTTCATGACCCTGGCAAAATATATTTTTTATTAGAATAATAACTTTAAATTTATGGTCACCCGTGACCATGGTTTGTGCCTTAACCAAGAAATACTGGAAACATAAATTTTTGAGCCAGGCAGTCTGCCTCGAAAAATGGTAGCAAAGACTTTATTCAATCCACCTTTTAGGTCTTTCCTTTGAAACAGAAAATGCAAACGTTCATCAGATGTTTGGTTGAACAGTTTCAGACATCTGTGCGAATGGACATAAGCCATCGGTGAATTTCATTGGTCCTTAACTTTTCATACAATAAACACTACAGAGAAAGCAGCCCGCATCTTGCATTTTAGTTAACAAAGTTGCACATTGCTAGGAAGACAGCTACTTATCAAGCCCTACAGAGTCCAACTGTATTCCCATCAAGTAGCCCGACTGGCATGTTCTGGACATAAATCATTTGAAGGAGCATGTTTTTAGTGTTGTGTGGTGTGTCTGACCGGTGGGAAATGGGAAGACTTCCGCGTCGGATAAGTGGGTCCATGAGGTCCTTGGCTCTCCGGCTGTTGAGAAGCAAATGTGAATGTAAGATTTAAAACAGAGGAGAGGGGAGTGGAATGCAAACTTCTTGGTAAAATAATAATAATAATAATAATAAGCTCTTTTCTGTTTTAGATGTTGCTCTAAGCTCTTCAACTCAAGTATTCAGACCTAAATGTGGACGCATAAGATTCTTTCACTAAGTAGGAATAATTGGACACCGAATTATCAAAGTTCTACCTTTTTTTTAATCCCATGAGAACTGAAGGGTTTTGTTTTTTCTTCCTAGAAATAAGTAAGCTTCTTTTTAGATTTTAAAAAATGTACATTTCTCAGTCCAATTGGAATCCCTTAATGCGCACTGTGGCTTCCTTTCCCCTCAGAAACCTTTTCTTTAGGTATGTAACCTGGGCCCACCTGCCTTCCACTCATAACCCTTAATCAAAGTTTTAACTCTTCCACTTTGTAGGGTTTTTTTTTCCAATCCACACTATAGTAAAACATACAAACACCCTTCTAAGGTATTCTCTCTCAAAGTACGTAGCAAGACATACGATGTTCCCATCTCATGAATAAGATGAACAAGAGGGAAGTGGTTTTCTCTGCCTACAGAGAGAAGTAATAAAACCTGGAAAGATTGTAGGGGGGGGCTTCTGAAACTGGGCCCATCGCTTATTTCACTTGCTTCAGCTGCCTCCCCCTTCTTCCACCTGCATGCTTAAGAAAGGCCATTTGGGTACTTGTTGGCTGTTCTCTTAAAAAATTTAGTTGGAGGAGCCCTTGAAATCAATAGCTGCCATGGAGGTTTGAATCTCATCCAGAATCTCACGAATAATCAAAAGTTGCATCTCTCTTCCTAAAATTAAGTGAATGATGAATGTTGATTTACCATTTATTCTATAATATATTTGGAGAGGGGGGTGCGGGGTGGGACAGGAGATTGGGAACAGGAAAGAAGCCAGAAGAAATAGTGTTCAAACCAGAAACCAGGACGGCATCTGCATGTAGATGCCAACACTACCAACAAGCAGTACTCAACCGGATCCCTGAAATGTGCCAGTGTCCCGCTGCTGTGGGGTAAACATCTGCGTGGATTTACATCCCATATTTCTCTAGGAGGGGAGAACAGTTCTGGGCATACCCCGAGCACTTCCGAGGCATGTGACCCTTTGACATTTCTCTGCCTTCCCTGGGCGGGGACTCCGCCATCTCCACAAGCAAAGAGCTGTTACCGCCAGGCCAAAGCTGTAACAATATTAAGATGTTTTCCTCAACCTTGTCCCCAGAAAGATACTCTGTTTCCAGAAGACTCTTCTCCCCTGGGCATTACATCATGAATTGATTCAGTTCTTGGAGGAAAAAATTGGACAAAATATAATAGATTACCTCCTGGGGAAACATACTTAGGTTGTTAAGTATTCCCACCAGAAAACTAAGAAACTGCTTATATATTACTACTCTGTCCACATTTAACCTTTCACCTTATCGCGGCTGAGCAGGGTGCTTTTTTCTGCAAAGGTTTTTGTTCTAGCGGGGGTCAGAAAGAACATTTCTCCTTTTCTCCTTTATTTTTTTAAGGAGTACAAGTATTCTTTGTTTTTGCCATCACCCGGACTGTGTCAGTTTCACAAGCCAGTTTCACGAGCCAGGGCGTGCCATCAACCTCTTCCTGCCCGTGGGCAGCAGGGGTGGGTGGGGTGGAGGAGTTGCAGCTGGGGTGCAGAGAGCCGCTAGATGGATTTAATTTTCCTTAAGGGTTTTGGGCCGCTCGGGCCTCGTGGCCCACAGGAAAGATGGCGTCACATGCAGAACTTTCAGGAGGCATCACCTCGGTTGTGTGGATAGCGTGGCCAGGCAAGCAATATCTGTGTTGAAGGAAAGGATGGAGTTTCCTCTTTTCCAGGGAACCAGTTCTCCGAGAGGGATGTTTATGATTGATGAAGTCGCTCCCATGCAGTAAACAGCGCAGGGAGAAATGTGGGAGCTCTTTTCCCTTCCATATTCAAAAGTTGGCGCGCAGAAGGGGCGGGGTACAGTTGGCCCTGTACGTTTGCTGGCTTCAGATGGGGCTGAGTTGGAACAGTAAGCCGAGTGGATGGAAAAGCAGATGAGCCGGAGGGACCGGCAATAAAATAGCAAGCCTTTCATCACCCCATGCCCAGCTGGTGACTGGAAGCTAGTCAGCATCCAGAGCCTGGTTAGCGGATTAGAGGACCATGGAGCGAGCTGGCAGCCTCCACGGGCGGGATCGCTGACGACCAGGTTGGTAGGGCCAGTTTCCTTCTCGGAGGCAGAAGCAGCCGAACCCCTTCAGCGAACCTCAGTTACTGCCTTGTCTCATAAATCTCCAACAGGGGATTAGTGCAGGCTCCCTGGAGCACGGACATCTATTCCTTTATTCCTTTAGCCCAATAAAAGCCCTCTAGGGGTCCCAACCACGCTCCCGACTGTCCGCCTCAGAGGACTGAGCTCCACTTCTCGGTCGTGCACATGAGGAAAGAGGAACAGCCCCCCGCATTTAGGTGAGACGCAGCCATGGGGGGGACTAGGTAACCGGAACACAGGACCTCCACTCTTTGTGCAACTCGCTGTGACTAGAACCGTAGTGGCCCCTTGAATGACAGGGGTTTGAACTGCTTAAGTCCACTTAGGCGTCGATTTTTGACAAATGCAATGCCATAAATATATTAGGATTTTCTCATTTTCTTTTTTCCTAGCTTACTGTGTTATGAGAATACAAGCTGTCCCCCACATAACATACAGAGTATGTATCAATCGACTGTTTATGGTATCGGTAAGGCTTCCGGTCAACAGTAGGCTATTAGTAGTGGACTTTCTTGAGAGTCAAAAATTAGTTAACAGTTAAAAGTTAGTGGATTTTCAATTAGAGGGGCAGTGTTGGCACCCCTGACCCCTGCGTTGTTCAAGCGTCAACGGAGAGAAGTTTAAAAAAAAAAAAAGGTAAAATGTTCAGAACAGTAACAACAAAAGCGTCCACTAGTTACCTTGTCTGTAAAATGGGCAAGTTAGTGGTACCTCCTTTATGTGGCTGCTATGAAGATCAACTAATACAGATGTGGTGTCCCTTGTTTTCATTATCTTTCTACACTTTCCCATTACAGAAGCCCATTTCCTTTCTCGGGTATCTATCCACAGTGTGGTCGCTATAGGGTTTTCCCACAGGCCCTCGTTTTATGCGGTCTCATTATTATGCCCGCATAAAGGAAGCTGAGACTTGAAGGGTTTCATGTGACTTGCTCAAGCTCACATAGCTGCGTAAGTGACCGAGCTGGAATTTTAGGAGTTTGTGGTGCTCTCAAGTCCGTTCTCCTTTGAGAAAAGTGCTGTCAAGGATTTGAAGGTGAGATTTTTTCTCTGTGCTAGACTTGCTCATGTTATTAGAAATGCCCCTGATGGAAAGCTGTTGCCATCTGCCTCTGGATTACAGACACGAGTGCCCCCTCTGCTCCATTTGGGGGGGCATCTTCCCACTTCTTGTCTTGCTTTCATGTTCTTAGCCGCCAGCCTCGTCTTGCATGTCTTCAAAAGGAAGTCGGCCCCGTTAGTACCTAAACTTCAGCCACTGAACCACCTGCTGCACTCCTGACTCCCTAGTTCAGATATCTCTGTAGGAAACGGGGGTTAGAGCGGGCCGGCATAAGCGGCAAGGCTGGTGGTTGTGTAATCCTCTACTGAAGGCACTGGCTTTTGCTAAAATGTTATATTATCTTACTCGAAAACTTCCCCAGGGTTTTCTTAGCCTTGGAAATCAAATATTTTCATCGGCCCAAAATATATTCAACTATGGTTTCACAGCAAGGGGTCACGTGTGCATTTTAGCCAAAAACAAACCAAAAAAAAAAAAAAAGGAGGAAACTTGAGATGTTCTCCCTAGAGTCTGACAAAAGAACAGAGTTTCCATGAGGGAGTCTTGTCCATCCTCATGGAATGGGGATGGTTCTGGGGATGGTTCTGGAGATGGTTCCAGTTAAATAGATACTTCTCCGTCCTTCTGGGCACCTCAGCCCGGGGAAGAAATCTATCTGAGCTGTGGGCCGCTGTTGTCGTTTGTGTCCAGAGACTCAGGAGGTAGGACTGCCCCAAGTTCTGTGTTGAGGGCTCGGGGCGGCAAATGCCAAAAGAAACGTTTAGTAAATGATCACTAATTACCAGTGAGTAGGGCATAAATTTAGTTGGCACGCTAGCTTTTAGCTGAGAGGCTGGTTAAAGTTAGAGGGTCTCTTCCACTCATTGGTCTAGTTCAGGCAGTGGTACCAAGGTATTTCCAGGTGAGAATGGGAACTCCCTTCTAAAGGAGCTAGTATCCACATTCGGAGCATGCTCCCCTGCTTTCCCCAAGAGCTTCTGCCAAGGGCACTGGGAACGGACGTTTTAAAAACTTTTCTACTGCACGATGACCCCATTTAACCTGTATTTACCACATGCCGTAAACTGATGCCATAAAATGTCAATTAGAAACTTCCAAGATCTAGTGTTTTGTGCTTGTAGTTTGGAAGCCTTGAAATACGCAAGTGTGTAAAACGGTTTTAGAAAATTACAGAATGAGGGACGCCTGGGTGGCTCAGTTGGTTGAGTGGCTGCCTTCGGCTCAGGTCATGATCCCGGCGTCCTGGGATCGAGTCCCACATCGGGCTCCTTGCTTGGCGGGGAGCCTGCTCCTCTCTCTGCCTCTGCCTGCCTCTCTGCCTGCTTGTGTTCTCTCTCTGTTAAAATAAATAAAATAAAATCTTTAAAGAAAAAGAAAGAAAATTACAGAATGATAGAGCCAAAAGACAAAACAGGGACCAATTTTTTTTTTTTCTCCAACCTTCTCATTTTGTATGTAGGGAAACTGATGGTCGGGGGCTTGGAACCACTTGCTCACCCCTGAACAGGATAAGGTCTCCCGAATATAGGGCGTGTGTCTTTTCCCTCTGCATGTTGCTTCTGTGGAATATATGATATTCTGTCACCTAACCATGTTCTAACCTTCTTGAAATGACCGCCAGCTGGGCTTTCTGTGTGTTGTGCATCGACCACAGCAACAGGCTCACCGCTGGTCACAAAACAGATGTCATAGATGTTTGTTGAGGGACTGAGGGGCCAGGCTGTGTAATGATACACCTGCTTTAGGTGCTGAGACTATTGCTTCTGGTGGAAAAGCATATAATCCAAATTCATTCTACACCCTTGGGACAGATGTTGAGTGGGAAGGACTGGCTAAGTCTCCTTCGATCATTCCAGTATTTCTCAAAGAGTGGTCCCCTTTAAATAAGTCAGGGAACTTACTTAAAAGGAAGGTGACAAGAATCTTGTCCCATTTTATGTTCAGTGTCCCTGTTGACCCATTCCTTCTAGCAGCTGCTGGACCCAGAGACACGGTGATCTTGAGCTTCTTAAGCTCTCAGCTTCCTAGTCGTTTTGTAAGCTTTGGCTTTGATGCCAGTTGCCAGTGGGACCTCTGTGGATCAAGAGCAAGGGATTTGAACCTGAGTTTGAATCTCAGTGCCCCGGTTACTGTATTATTGGCTGTATTACTGAGTCTCTCAGGACCTCTCGGTTGCTACATCTAAAATGAGGGTAATAATAATATTTTCTCTTGCAGTAACTGGGAGAGTTGAATTATATAGTGATTATGGGTAAAGTTCCCCATTCAGTGCTTGGCATGTAATTGAATAAGATAACATTAAGTTTCACTTTTTCTAATTTTTTCAGACTTTTTCAGACTTACAGAGATTTCAGACTTAAAGAAAATCTGACAAAAATACTACAAATCACCTTCACTAAGATTCCCCGAAGATTAGTATTTTACTGTTTCTGCTTTCTCTCGAGAAACGCATATCTATCTACATAGATAAATAGGTCTGTCTAGATCCAGATCTTTGACTTACAGGCAGGTTACCTTCCAATAAACTTATCCTAAATTGGAAATCTCCTATGTCCAAATGCATTTAAGGCACCTAAACCTACCCATCACCAGAGCTCAGCCTAGCCGACCTTACACGTGGCCATAACACTGACATTAGCCTACAGCTGGGCGAAATCGTCTGACACAAAGCTTGCTGACAATAAAGTGTTGCTATCTCATGTAGCTATTGAATATCGTACTGAACGTGACAAGAGAATAGTTGTGTGGGTACCGAACGGTGCTAAGCGGAAGGGTTGCTCCCCCTCCTGATGGCGTGGCTGACTGAGAGCTGCCGTCACTGCCCCACATTATGAGACAGGATCCTACCACTTGTCATAGCTCAGGAAAAGATCCAAGTCCCAAATTTGGAGTCTGGTTTCTATTGAATGCGTATCACTTCTGCATTATCGTCAAGTCAAATCACTGAGTTGAAACATCCTAAGTTGGGGACCATATTATCTATCTATCTATCTATCTATCTATCTATCTATCTATCTATCTATCTCTATATCCATATTTATCTATCGATCTATAAATATATTATTTTCTGAACCACTTAATAAGGTTGCAGATATGATGCCTCTGTACCCCTAAATTCCTCAGTGTAAACCTCCTAAAAACACGGGACGGCGTGTCACGATGCTTATTATTAAGGGGCTGTAATTACAGCGATGGGAATACTTTCAGAGTTCCGCAGTATTTCTCTGACTCCGATTCGGATCAGAGCCAACCATCTTTTACTGAGCATGTATTACGTGCCAGCCATAGTGCTGGAGGCTTTGGAAAACATTCCATCAGATTCTCTCAACAGCATCAAGAAGCAGATATCACTGCCAACATTTTGCACAACGTAGTAACTGACGAGACTTAAGGAGTTAGTAAATTTCCTGCAGGAACTCAGTTGGCGAAAGAGGTGGAGTTTGAACCCATTTCTGAGTCCTGGAAGCCGTGTGTTCTTTCCCAAACTCCACTGTTAACAAAAACAGTGTTCTTTTTTCCTAGATTGCTGACCATGTTCTATTATAGAAATGAAAAAAGTAAGGAAGACTAGGAGCAGCTCTACTGGGGCCCCAAGATCAGCGTGCGCTAATCTTGGCTAACTTGTCACGTGCTTCTGTGGCTGGAGCTTTGCGGGCTTTGTTTTCACGTTTCTTTCTGATTCTGATGAGCTCTCCAGAACTCTATTTCAAAGTAACTGTAAGCCTTTTGCACAGTTTTGTTGCTGGCTGGAAACCCAGGCTTTATCTTCAGATACCTTTAGTCAGGTTTATTTTTTGAAATGAAGGTTTATTTTCTCAGGGAGTGCTGACGACATTGTTAACATTTTGGTGGTGAGGACTTGAGAAACTGGAGATGTGGTCTGGTGGCGTGCCTTTGGCTCTGGCGAGACTCGAGCAGCAAGCAAGAGCTGTCCATTTGCTCTCGTTCTCAGCTAACTGGAGCTGATTGGTCTCAATGTTCTCATGCCTAAACACGGAGAAGAATAACAAGCACAATCCATCGGGGTGACATATCCTTTAGAGATTTTCACTGAGGAATTCTGGTGCGACCCTTTTGGTACCAGTATTAATTTACTTCAAGTAAAATCCTGTGCTTTAATCATCAGCCCTGGCTTTCAGTCACATTAAAAAATTCAAAGTCAGTGGGAAAAGAATATTAATTCACAGACCAGCCTCTTTAATAGAGAACTCCCGAGTCGCTTGGGAACCAGCCGTTAGCCATGGTTTGGCCAAGAGGAGAGACGGTATCTGGGAATATTTGAGGTCCCTGCTTACAGAGCTTGGAAATGGGGAAACAGTCCCCTCTGGAGGTCGACAACTCAGGCCCCATCGTCAGACTCACCTAGGTCGGGATTCAGCTCCACTACCCAGCTGTGCGACCCTGAGCAAGCTAGTCTCAGATTCCTCGTCTAAAACAATGGCAGTGTTTTTCTTTCAAGTGTTTTTGTGAGACTTCATGAAAGTAAAACACCTCATATATAGAAGGTGGTCCTTAGAAGATTCTCAAAATGGCGGCTAATTAGAACAGCAATAAACTTGAGTGGGGCCAACCCCAATTTTTTCTGTATTCTCTTCCTTCCTCTGCTCCTTCTTTCTCCTTTCCTGTTCTCTCCCCTATCCTTCCCACACGCTCCCTGCTCCTCCCTCCTACCCCAGCCCCATTCTGGATGGTCTGAAGGAAGACGCTAATTATTAAAGAACATCCAGTTCTTGGCATCCTATGTAGAAGAAATCAGTGATTTTGAGGACCCTAAAGAGAATCACTGACTTTGTAAAGGCTTAATAAAAAGTCAACAATCAAACAAAAGCTTTTTCCCCTCTGAATCATTATATTCTGTTGTTCCTGAACATCTGGGCAGAGGGGAGGCCTGCCTTCACTGGGGCCTCAAAACACAGCTTCTTGGGCTGTAGCTATGTCTCTGTTTATGCCTCATTTGGAACATAAGCCATCATTCCAGGATTCTCTTTCTGGAGCTGCCACTAACTATGTGGGTGAATTATTTTCCAACTTTGAACTTCAGTTTTTAAAATGGAACAAGTCAGGCGAGACTTGCTTATAATTGATGGAAGTCGATGAAAATACCACTCAGATTTAATGCTTAATCGTATACTCTTATGTCGTTTCCTGTGTATCCATCTTGTCCTGACAGCCAGTTCTTCAGGCAGGGGGACAGTGTCACACTCCACAGGAGAGAGCATAAGGTTTAGAAGTAGGGGCCCCGGGTTCAAGTCCCAGCTCTGTGACCTGCCAGCCTGCGTGACCTTGGGTGAGTCGCTGCGCCCCCACCATCCGCGATTTCTTCTGCTACAAAATGGGGTTGACGCACCCTTTTAAAACACAAGGTTATTGTGAGCACTAAATAAGGTAATAATTAACACAGCACTTGGTAAACTTAAAAAAGAGGTTCATTATCATTCATTGTATTGCCCACAGAGCCAATCAATGGGCAAATTATGTAAGTTTTTGTTGAATAATACTTGGTATTATTGATTTTAAAATCACTGAAGAAGAGTATTGTTGGTATATGACTAAAGCATTTCATTTCTAATGAAAAATTTTAAACACAAAAAACATGCTTTTGGAACCAGTAAAGGCTTTGAGTAATGTTATGTAAATAATATTGATGTTAATATTCTCTAGGTGCCTTAAGATTTATGTGGTAAGAATAAATACCAAAATTAAACCTGAAATGAAATACTAGTGCTCTCAGTGGGATTAATTTTGTGAGGCGCCCTTTGCAGAGTACATCATTCTTAAATTTGCATAGATAAATTTTAAAAGTTATTTTCTAATTATAAAATAATATTGTAGAAGATAGTAAAGTATAAATGCAAAACTAGTTGTATTACTCAGAGTTCTCCAGAGAACCAAACTAATAGGATATATTTTATATACAGATATATATAAAGAGATTCATTATAAGAAATTGGCTCATGCAATTATGGAGACAGAGTCCCAAGATCTGCAGTTGGCAAGGTAGAGACCCAGGAGCGCCAATACCGTAGTTTCAGGCTGAGCCTGTTTCAGGAAGCAGAAGACCAATGTCCCAGCTCAAAGACAGTCAGATAGAGAGGGTCCCTTTTACCCTGCCTTATTATTCTATTTAGGTCTTCAACTGATTGGATGAGGCCCACCCACACTGGGGAGAGCAATCTGCTTTACTCAAATCTACCAATTCAGATTTCAGTCTCATCCTAAACCACCTCACAGACGCACCCAAAATGATGTTGACCAAATATCTGGCCAAGTCAAGTTGACACATAAAATTTACCATCACACTAGTATGATAAACTATTTGGGAAATGCAGGAAAGAAGGGGAAAAGAACTCCGCAGATTCCACACCCAAAGGTAACCATTGTTAGATGTTTGACGTGTTTCTTTATAGTCTTTTCTCTTAGGTTGCTTTAATGTGACATGGATCAGTTTTTAAATCATTTATTCTATTTGACTAGAGGCTTCATGTTGTCTCTTCTTATTTACCTAGAAAAGTATCTAAAATTTCCATGCCTCTGGTTTTGCACTTATAAAACAATTACTTTAGAAAACCTGCCTTGAATATATGACACATTATAGCCAAATAAAATGAGCATGACCCACAACCCCATGTCTCACCCAAAGGAAAGAGAAGTGACACCCAAGTTAAGAAGGCAGAGGTCGGGGGCAGCGGGGGAGGTATTGGGAATTCCTGAGAGACACCAGGGAATTCCATCCCCTTTCTCCAAGCTGATGCCTACCTCAGAAGTGTCCCCAGATGGCCAGCCTGTTGCTTTTCCCCCCCGATTCAGCACTGAAGGTGTTAATAGCCCATCTCATCCTTTTTGCGTCCCAAGGCTGAGGTGTGAGTAACTAGGGAACCCCCAATAAATTAAGGACGGCAGCCTCTCTGAGGAGGGAGAGGTGGCTTGTTCAGCATTTTAAGCCTTTTAGTTGGTGTCCTTTATTACTGATTGATTTATTGGATATTTGCGCAGCAGGCAGGGGGATTTGAAATATAACTTAAGCGCTTCCTGAGATGTCAGTACTCTAATGTTAGTGGTCTGCATGAGGATGTAATTCATATCTGCAGGTCTTACTCTAGTATCAAATACTTCAATAACATCATGCCTGTGGAATCCACTACTCCCAAGTGCCCTATTTGTATTCTGATATGCCCACGTCTTTTCCTATGTGTGTTTTCCTTTCTTAAGGAGCACTCATTTCCTTCAATAGGATATGTTTTATTTCATCCCCTTTCCTGCATTTACTCATATTAACGTCACCGCATTCGCTGGTAATAGCTGGACCTGGAAATAGCCCGCACAGCCACGGAAATGCTAGCCTGCGGTGCGTTATTATGAAAGAACGGCTTGGAACCAGTGGAAGTAAGGGCTTCTTTTGGAGTGCTAACGAAATGTTGCCCAGTGAGGGAACACGTGAGGGAATAAGTCCAGAGAACATGGTGGCCTCTCCCTAGAGCTGGCAGGGTTGGGAAGCAGGAAGGAGAATTTCAAGTTTTGGATACTTCATTTCCGGTCAGAAAGTTCTTGGTTAATCGATAGATGCCTGGCACAGTCAAAATATCCCTTGGGGTCTTGCGTTGATCCCCCCTCGTAGTGCAATAGCTGAATGTTTCCGATTGGCCAACACAAAAGGCTTCAAATAATTGAAGCCTCTAGATCTGCAGGGTGGGAACATGGTGACAAAGTGCTGTCTTCTGGGCAAGGTCCACTCTCCTTCTCCTTTACCAGCGCTTCACTTATGTATCAGGGAGACAGGGCAGGCAAGAGGTCCTGCTTAGCAGAAGGAGAATCTACTCAGGACCTCAGGTGAATTTGTTTTTATCCTCTCTCTACCCTCCACATTTTCCATTAATAGGATGGAGCAAACACTTGGCCTGCTATTTATCTCCCAAGAACGGGTAGAGAGAAAATATGTTTTTTGGGAATGTCATGGGATATAGGACATTATAAGCACGTCTAAAGGTACCGAGGATTGTGTTCAAAATTACTTGTTTAGAACACAAAGTGAATTTTCCTTCAGAATCTATTTTGCAGTGTCGGATACAGAGAATTACTACACTCCTCTAGTATCAATGTGCTGATAGAGTTATAGATGCTTCAATTCAAATGGTATAGGTTTGCTCTTCCCTATTATCTGTTAAATTCTTATTTTATCGGCTAATATAAATGTAGGGTAGAGGGACCCTTGTCCCATTGTTAGGAACAGGGACTCTGGAGGGAAGACTTGAGGTATAGGGGGATAGGCAAGGACAGCCCTTCACAGGCTTGGGCTGTTATAAGTCAGCAAACATAATATGTAGTGTGTTTTATGTTATCTCTAATATATGTATTTTGTGATATATATATATATATATATATATATATATATATATATATATATATATATAATACATATAAGCCAAAATATGTATATCTTATATATGTGTATATATGTGTGTGTTTCCTATTAGATAAAGTCTGGAACCCCCGGAGTTTGCCGTGGGTGGCCAGCTTCCCATTTTAGGCTGTGGGTTTAGAAATATTTCCTTTTTGCCTGAACTGCTGAGGTGTCTGTAGGGGAAAGACAAAAACAGATACTGTGAACTTGAGCCCTGCCAAAGAATTAGTCCTGGGATCTTGGAAACTTTGGGAAAATATACTTTTAAAAGATGGGGTCTTAAAGAATTTAAGGACAGATATTTCTTGGTCACAGGAAAACCAGCTTAGTAGAACCTTGGTGTTGCAAACTTCAAGATCTTTTCCTTCTTGGGAAGGATAGCTTTCAAATCAATTAGAGTCTCTAAGAAGAATAAGCTCTTCTGCAGAATAATGTGGACAATTGTCTTTGTGGGTAAGTCGTATCTCCACAGATTACTTTCTTTTTTTTTTTTTTTTAAGATTTTATTTATTTATTTGACAGAGAGGAGAGAGATCACAAGTAGGCAGAGAGGCAGGCAGAGAGAGAGGGGGAAGCAGGCTCCCTACTGATCAGAGAGTCTCATGTGGGGCTCAATCCCGGGACCCTGAGATCATGATCTGAGCCGAAGGCAGAGGCTTTAACCCACTGAGCCATCCAGGCGCCTGATTACTCTCCTTTTTTTTAGGAAAAAATTTCTCCCCCCATACAGATTTTGATAGCCCTCTCACTAAAAATGATCGTTGGCTCCTGATAAAGGCATTCCTTGGTCGGAAGATCAGGAGCAAACCCTAGACAAGGCTGATAGAGGGACCCTGAGATGAGACCAAACTGAGTGCTTAAGGCTCTATGTGTGAAAGGCCCATGGGAATGTTATTCCAGCTTGCCGATGGTGGATTCTTGGGCTCCACCAGATGGGAGAGATTTGGGGTGGGCTACCTTGAGGTCAGGGGACTGTGTTTTCCCTGAGAGTGAAAATCCCTATGGTCAATCACCCAGCAAGGGAACAGATCCAGGGGTGGAGGAGGAAAATGGGCGTAGTGTTGGGGTACAAAGAAGATGGGGCATCGAGGATATGACTTTTCATGGAAAAGGGATGCTAGAAGCCCTTCTAAGTCCAGTGATAGAGAGGACTCAAAAGGACATGGGACCTTGGGACAGGTTTCAGGCTGGTGGACAAGAGGTAGGAGAGTGGGGGGAGCAAAGACCTAATTAGATTAGGGGGCAATGGAAGCGCCCATTGAGTTTGTCCAGGCAAGATGCTTTCTGCTGATGGAGTTCATCATAGGGTATGTTCTGAGGGTTGCTTTGAATGTGCAAGTCTTGCATATCTTTTGTTAAATTTACCTGTATTTCAATGTTTTTGTTATTATTATAAGTGGAATTGTTTTAAATTTCATTTTCCAATTGTTCCTTGCTATGATATATATGTATATAATTGATTTGTATATATTAATTTTTCATCCTGAAACCTTGCCAAATTCACTTATTAGTTCTAGTAGTTTTCTTGTATTTGTTCTAATAACTTTCTTACTTTGGTTCTTTTAAAATATCTTTTACGTCTCAGGGCACCTGAGTGGCATAGTCAGTTGAGTTTCTGACTCTTGGTTTCCACTCAAGTCTGATCTCAGGGTTGTGAGGTCAGACCCTGTGTCAGGCTCTGCGCTCAGCATGGAGTCTACTTGTGTTTCTCTTTCCCTCTCCCCCGCTGTACTCTTGCTCTCTAAAATAAATAAAATAAATCTTTAAAAAATATAAAATACCTTCTATGTTTTTCCTCTAGCATCTTGAATATATGGAATACAGTTAAGAAACTTTTATTGTCGGGTGCCTGGGTGGTTCAGTTGGTTAAGTGACTGCCTTCGGTTCGGGTCATGATCCTGGAGTTCTGGGATCGAGTCCCGCGTCGGGCTCCCAGCTCCATGGGAAGTCTGCTTCTCCCTCTGACCTTCTCTCCTCTCGTGCTCTCTCTCACTTTCTTAAAAAAAAAAAAAAAAAGAAAAGAAACTTTTATTGTCCTTTTTTATTGTCTTTTTCTATTGATGCTACAATCTGTGTCATTTCTGGGTCAGTTTCAATTGACTTTTTTCTTTTCATTATGGATAGTATATTTCTTCTTTGTATGCCTGGCAATTTTTGTTGGATGCTAGACATGGTGAATTTTATATTATTTGGTGTTGGATATTTTTGCGCTGTAACAAATAGCCTTGAGCTTTGTTCTGGGATGCTGTTGCTTAAAAATAGTTTGATCCTTTTTCTTCTTCTCCTCCCCCTCCTCCCCCTCCCCTCCTTCTCCCCCTCCCCCTCCTTCTCCCTCTCTACCTCCTTCTTCCTCCATGCTGGGCATGAAGCTCAATGCAGGACTTGAACACACAACCCTGAGAGCAAGACCTGAACTGAAATCAAGAGTCAGACTCTTAACTGACTGAGCCACCCAGGTGCCCCACTTTGATCCTTTTGGGTAAGCCTTTTTAGGTGAGACCAGAGCAGTGTTTATTTAAGATTAATCTTTCTTCAGCTGTGAGGTAAGACTCCTTTTAGTACTCTGATGCTTCATGTACTATGAGATTTTCCACTCTGGCTATTTGGAACAGGTACTGATCCTGGCCCTGTGTATATTCTGAGCATTGTTCTCTTTAATCCTTTAGGGTGGTTTTTTTCCTGGCGTCAGGTAGTTTATTATACACATGTGCTAAGTAATACTTGACTGAGTACTCTGTGGAGATTGTCTACGGAGCCCCAGACTTCTCTCTCCGTGGCTCTCAGCCTCTCCCGTCTCCCGTACTCTGTGGCCTGTGGCCTCGAGCTGCTTCTGCTTCCCCAGACTCCTAGTTCCGTATCCTGGATTCAAGGAGATGGATAGGCTTAGCCCGGATTCCCCCTCCCTATGCTACACACTGGAAACTTCCTCCAGGCAATTAAGTTTGGGCAGTCAATGGGCTCACCTCATTTCTTTCCCATCACTCCAGGACCACTGCCCTTTGTTTTCTGATGTCCTATGTCTTGAGAACCATTGCTTCATTTCCATTGTCTGGTGTTTTAGTCGTTTCGGACATGAGGGTAAATCTAGTGCCTGCTACTCTATTTTAGCCAGAAGCAGGAATGCTCAGCCATGGTCTAAAAGCCCAAGCCCAGGGGCGCCTGGGTGGCTCATTGAGTTAAGACCTCTGCCTTTGGCTCAGTTCATGATCTCAGGTCCTGGGATTAAGCCCCGCATCATTGGGCTCTCTGCTCAGCGGGAAGCCTGCTTCCTCCTCTCTCTCTCTGCCTAGTTGTGATCTCTCTCTGTCAAATAAATAAATAAAATCTTTAAATAAAATAAAATAATTTAAAAAGCCCAAGCCCATAGAACTCCACTGAATTTCTGTCCGTGAAAACTAGTCCTGTGGCTCCACTTGGATACAAGAAGGGTGGGGAAATCTAGTTTCTGGCTGAATGATGACTTCCCAGCAACAACTCTGCACTAGGAGGGGAGGCACAAATTTGGGTGACCAGCTAATCGTCTCTACCGGTGTTCTTGCCCTTATCTTGCAGATGGGCAAGCTGAGGCCTGGTGGAGCGAAAGAAAGCTTCAACCGGGGGAATCAGTATGTGGTCAGAACGGAGTAGCACTTGCAGCTCCCACAGGCTTGTCTCCTAAACTGTGTTTCTGTTCAGGCGATTCAGAAAGCCATAAAATCAGCTGACCTCATCCACTATCCGTTCGAGCCAGGAGGAGCTTTGATTGTGAGAACAAACCTCTCAGTATTCAAAGTGGGATTGCGTATGTGGGGAAAGAAAATTTTAAAGCAAAACAGAGTTCAGTGTCTATGGAGCCTAGCTTTGTTTTCTTTGTTCGACTAAAACCTCAAGGAAGAGAGGGGAATGTAGTGGGAATAATTAGCCACAACGGGTGGTATAAATCCAAGGAGAAAAATAATTCATCAACTTTAAAGCAACTCATTTAAAACTGTGAGTGTAGTTTATTTGACCTGCATTTGGGAGCAAATATTAATGAAGAAGTAAAGGCAGCTTATGGCTTTTTCAGTTCTTTCATTTCCCACTAGATGTCTTTGATAGAAACTAATTATCAATGCTCTTGATTTAATTTGGAAAAAAATTGGATGAAGGTTTTCCTTTAGTCCCAAGTCAGTGTTCACAACCCGGGAGAACTAAAATTAACCCCTGATCCTTCCGCAGTAACTGCTTTAGCCAGTGAGGTCCAAGGAGTCCACTTTAGAAGATAAGAAAAATTATGATTATTATTATGGTGATTATTATTTTTTAAATAAAAATTTCTTGTGGGAATGCAGGAAGACTAGAGGAAATTTTCCCAGTGCTTAAGTTGCTTTTATTAAACCACTAAGCAGATACCACAAAACTTTCGTTAATTGAAGCCCAACTAAATTGAACTCATTTTTATCCCATATTCTATTTTCAAGAAAAAAGTCAAAGTCAAGAAAGCAAGATACTGTCAGCAACTTATCTTTTTTTTTTTAAAAAAAGACTTATTTATTTATTTTAGAGGGAGAGAGAGAGAGCAGGAGGAGTGGCAAAGGGAGAGGGAGAAAGAGAATCTCAAGCAGACTCCCTGCTGAGCAGGGTGCCCGACACGGGGCTCGATCTCATGCCCCTGGGATCATGACCCTGAGCTAGAATCAAGAGTCAGATACTCAACCGACTGTGCCACCCAGGCACCCCTGTCAGCAACTAATCAACTTGCAAGACCATACTTAGGGTCCATTACCCGTATCTCAGCAATGTACAATTGCTACATTTTCTCTGCAGTATGTTCTTAATAATGATGTTCTCCAGACTTATGTCTTCACTTCTCTTGTTTTGGTAGACTAGCATTGGGATTAAGAGTGTGGGCTCTGGATTTCAATCCTAGTACCATCATTATGAGTTTTGTGATATCACTAGAACAAGAAAAATATTAATACCTACACATAGGGTTGTTTGGATATTGAATGGATACAGGTCATGTGCTAGAGTAGTGGCTGGCTAGCTACTCTATGGAGTAAGTGCTCAATATGTTTTGGTATCATCGTTACTATTGTTATTACTAATGATATCTTACTTATTTTTTTGAGGGAGAGAGAGGGGGTGGGAGGGAGGGAGAAAGGGAGAGGGAGAGAGAGAAACCCAAGCAGGCTTCACACCCAGTCTGGACCCCCACGCGGGATTCCATCTCATGACCCTGAGATCATGACCTGAGCTGAAATCAAGAGTTAGATGCTTAACCAACTAAACCAACCAACTTAACCAACTAAACCACTAAAGTGTCCCTCTACTGATATCTTTAGATGGCACTTGTCCTCTATATCCACAGCTTCGACTTTCATGTACATGCTAATGCTGATAGCACTCAAAATAAACATAAAATTGTACGTGTGTATCTAGAACGAGTACTCTGTCCCATGTTTTAACTGTCTGCTGGACTTTTATTTCCATTGACCCTCGCCCTTGAGGGATGCACAATATCATTTCCAAGTAGTCACCTGTATACATAGGATTCTACATCTCCTTAAATCCTACTGCAGGGGACACCTGGGTGGCTCAGTCGATTAAGCATCCACCTTTGGCTCAGGTCATGATCTCAAGGTCCTGGATTCGAGTCCCGCATTGGGCTTCTTGCTCTGTGGGAGCCTGCTTCTCCCTCTGCCTGCTGCTCTCCCTGCTTATACATACTCTCTCTCTGACAAATAAAATCTTTTTTTTTTTTTTGACAAATAAAATCTTAAAAAAAAAAAAAATCCCACCACAGGACAGTATAATGGCATCTACGGAGAACCCATTGTTCTCAAGCATCATCAGTCTTGACTATTGCTGTCTTCTTCTAGAGAAGCCAGAACCTGCACATCCCGCAGCCTAGGCCTCCCTTGCAAGTGGCATCCATCCAGGCCCTGGGTGACTCAAGGCCTGAATGTCCCTCCCCCTATGCACCAGGAGACCACTATGACTGACTCTCGTAAGAAACGCACCACCCGTAAATCCACCATTCCTCCCCTTTCTGTGATTCTTGGTTACCATCCAGGTAACTTCCTCTCATCTTTATAGCTCCCTGCTCTGACTCCTCAACCCCCCCTCCCCACTGCTCTCCTTTCCAAGACTTCCTTGGTCCCCTAGGAAGCAAATTCTCTGTATCCTTAACCTTTCCACAAAAGACTACCTCTATTTCCATTCCTTAACTGAAAGCAGCCTCTTTCCTAAGGACACTGCTTCTTTAGTAGCTATCTCAAATGGATTAAATGTCATTTTCTGACTCTGCACATGCTTCCAGGGGAAAGAAAAACCCCTGCTTTCTTCCAGCCTGTGCCGTAGGGCTACCCCCTCTGGTTGTATCACTAGCTGTCCTCTGGAGATACACCCTTCATTCAGTGAGGACACTGGTGTGGGGCTCATCCTCCTAACTTCCACTCTAAGACCAGCTCATCTCTGAGAGCTTTACTGTACTCCTCACCAGCCATCCTTTCCATAAATACAGTGTGTCCCCTATCGCGACCCATAGCTATCCCATCCCGGAAAGAATAAGTGTAGACATTCCACTGTTGGCCGGACTTCTTAATTTCATACCTCTCTCATACAGGTGCTCCTATTCTACGTTTTCCTTGATCACGTGGCCTTGTTATTATTGTCCTTCTTGAGTCTCTTGAAGCCCAAATCTTCCCCTGTCCACTGTTTATTTCCCTCCCAGTTTAGTCTTCACGGTTCACTGTCTCCACATTTTGCTTGCCATTTAAATTCCTTGCCCCCTTTTCTTTTTTGTTATGTCCACTCTAAAAAAACCTTAAATCATTCGAGTGTCTGACTTCGGCTTGCCTCAACTGGGCACTGCTGCATTGCTAAAGAAAATAGCATTATCATGGAGGCCGATGCACTCTACACTTAGGTTTTTCAGGCTTCTGAGTCTCTGAATTAATTATTTCAAAACTTTTTCATTCTTCTCCGTGGATTTCAGGCTCTCACCTCCTACTGCTCTCTTGCTGACACCTGTCCAGCCACAGTGGCCTACTTGCTGAATCTTGAACATGACACATGTCATTTATGTGTTAGCTTGACTAAGCTATCATTCTCAGTTATTCAAACATCAATATAGGTGTTGCTGTGAAGGTATTTTGTAGATTGTAGATGAAAGCTTATAATAAGCTTACTATAAGTAAGGGAGATTTTCTTAGATACTGTGGGTAGAACTGATTCAATGAATGAAAGGCCTTAAGAGCTGAACTGAAGCTTTCTTCAGTTCTTCCGTTCTTGCAACTTTAGCTCGTTCCTGAAAGTTCCAGCTCACCATCCTGATGGCCTGTCCTACAGATTTAGCTCTTGCCTAGCCAACTTCCTGACTGTCTGCTGGACTTTTCTTTCCATTGACCTTCACCCCTGACAGGCTCACAGTATCACTTTCAAGTAGTGACTTCAACATCTTGCTTCGACATCACATAAACCAGTTCCTTGCAATAAATCTCTTACTATATATCTGGTTCTACTTGTTTTATTTCTCTGCTTGAATCCTGGCATGGATTTTATGCCCTGAAAGTGGGTTCCGACAAATACCTAAAAATGTGGAAGTGGCTTTGGAATTGGACAGTGGGCAGAAGCCAGAAAAATTTTGAAGGGCATGTTAGAAAAAGCCTAGATAGATTGCCTTCAACAGATTGTCAGCAGAAATATGGATATGAAAACTCTGCCTGTGAGGGCTCAGAAGGAAGTGGGGGACCCCTTCCCTGGTGGGAAAGTCCATATTGTCTTGGAGAATACACAAATTACCAGAACCAAATTGTCGGTAGAAATTTGGGCGTTAAAGGTGCCGCCAGTGTGGACTCCGGAGGAAATGAGGAACGCAGTTTTGGAAACGGGAGAAAGGAGAGTCTTTGGTATAAAGCAGCCAAAACTTAGCAGAGTTGTGTCCTACAGTTCTGTGGAAAGCAGAACTGTTAAAAAAATGAATGCAGATATTTACCTGCGATTCCCAAGCAAGATGTGGAAGGCACAGACTTCTGTGAAGCAAGAACTATTAAGAAAAATGAAGAGGACTTGTTGATTTGGGAAATTCTCAGTTTAGAGGGCAAAAGATGCTAAAATTAGGAGATTTACTATCGGGGAAGCTGTGTTCTGGAGAGAAAGCCAAGAGTGTGACTGGGCAAACTTTAGTTAGTGCCTGGGATCATGATTTAGAGTGTTCATTCAGTCATACAGATGACTCTTTGAAGAGATGAGGTGTGTGACTCAGCCGTCTCCACAGAAGCCAGGAACAGAGAAGAGATAACGAGGAAAAGCCTGTGGAAGGGTCTAATGGAGTCGAATGGATCCCCATGACGTACACGGGACATAGGAGACCCACAAGGTTTCTGAGAATATCATACCAGCAGAAGTACCACCAGCTTGACCTAAGAGGACAAAAGGAAAGAGGGCTCTAGAATTCCCCAAATTCTATAGACAGGAAGCAGGTTGGTAGAACTGTTCAGCTGCAAACCCATGTTACCCTGCACGAAAAAGGAAGGATGGCTCAGAAAGCAGAACCTTGGGTCCAAAGTGTAGCGTCTCAGGCCACGGGATGTTACTTACAGACCTGGAAAACTAATGGTGTTTGCCCTGCTGGATTACATAATTGTCTAGGACCAGTGATGCTTTTTCCCATCTTTTTTCTTCCTTTTTGAATGGGAACATCTCTACCTGGCCGCCTATGATGGTCCCACCATTGAATTTTAGGAACAGATGACTTGTTTTCTAGTTTTACAAGTCCATAGGTGGAGAGGAAATTTGCGTCAGAATCGATCCTATCCAGAGTTCCATCTGTGCTTGACTGAGACGATATTTGAGATTTTTGAGTTGATGATATCTAGATGAAATTTCGGACTTTGAATTGATGCTGTATAGGATTGAGACTTTTTGGTATGTTGCGATGGGAGTACATGACATTTGTTTTTTTTTTTTTTTTTGAAGCAAGAGTGCATGCACACACACATGTGCAGTGGGGGAGAGGCAGAGGGTGAGAATCTTAAGCAGGTTCCATGCTGGGCCGGGCTCCATCTCATGACCTTGAGATCATGACCTGAGCTGAAATCAAGAGCCAGATGCTTAACTGACTGAGCCACCGAGGTGCCCTGGGGTACGTGTATTTTGCGTATTGGATGGATGTGAATCTCCGGGAGCCAGCGTGTGGATTGTGGGAGGGTGAAGAATGGTCCCCAAACATATGCAGGTTCTAATCCCTCAACCTGTGAATATTACCTTACCACGGCAAAGGGTAAGGTAATATTGCAGTTGTGACTGAGGATCTTGAGATAGGGAAATTATGGTGGATTATCTTGGTGGGCACCAAATGTAATCACAATTGTTTTTAAAAGAGGAGGCGGAGTGGGATTTGACTACAGAAGAAGTAGATGTGAGGATGGAAGCAACAGGTTGGAGTGAGGTGAGAAAGGGATCATGAGCAGCCTGCAGAAGCTGGAAGAGGCTTCACATTTCCCCTGGTGCCCCCAGAAGGAACTAGCCTTGCTGACACCTTGACTTTCACCCTGTGAAACTGATCTTAGATGTCTGCCTCCAGAATTGAAGAGAATAAATTTGTGGGTTTTTTTTTTTTAAGATTTATTTATTTATTTTAGAGAGAGAGAGCATGAACATGGCCAGAGGAAGAGGGAGACGGAGACAGACAGAATCTCAAGCAGACTCCCCACTGAGCATGGAGCCCCATGTGGGGCTCAATCCCACAATCCATGAGATCATGACCTGAACCAAAACCAAAAGTTGAACACTTAACCAACTGAGCCACCCAGGCGCCCCAATTTTGTGTTGTTTTAAGCCATAAAGTTCATGGTAATTTGTTACAGCAGCAATGGGAAGCTTATACAGGGTCCGACATGTTCCCACCTTAGAATTTCTGCACTGTTTCTTCCTCTTCAAACACTCTTGCTCCAGATAGCCATCAAATTCCTTCATCATATTCAAATATTTTCTCACACTTCCTATTCTCAGTGAAGCCCACCTTCACCTCTCTGTTGGACATTGTAAGCTGCTCTCTGCCTCCCTGTTCAGCACTTTCCATGTCTTTCCTCTACTTTCTCACAGTATTTATAACCTAACACATGACATGACTCATTTATTGTTTATCATTTATTACCTATCTTCATATGCTGGACTTTAAACTCCACAATGACAGGCATCTTTCTTTTTTTCATTAATGTATTCCAAGTACCCAGTACAGTGCCTGGGCATAGTAGGTGCCCCATAAATATTTGTGGAGTGAATAAATAAAACCTCCTATCCAATTACTTCATAGTTTCTCCTCAGTAGATGTCACTTCCAATTTCATAGGAAAAAATAGAAAGCACTAGAGGAAGCACCATCAATCTTCTTTGATCATTCTTATTCATGGTCTTCTCTCCTCTCTACCTTTTACAATAGAATAGGAATTCCCCCTCCCATTCAAGGTAAATCCCTCCACCAGTGTCCTGGTTCCTACCCACTCCCACCTACTTAGGAAGATGCAATATAAGTTATCCCCTTTCCTACATTATCATTCTTTACCTCTCCTTTTTCTTGGCTTTTCCCTATCAGTATTTAAACATGTTCATGTCTATCCCAATCTAGAAACATCAATAGTCTGTTGACCTTTGTCCCCTTCCTCTATTTGTGGCTCCTTCACTGCCAGACATTTACAGTTGTCATTATTGTAAGCTTTACTGTCGTCATTATACCCATTCATTCCTCATCCCTCCATCTGGCTTTCACCCACAGTCCTTCAATGAATCTGCTTCTGCAAAAGTAGAGGGATGATCTCTTTCTAAATTCAAGAGACCCCCTTTAGTCCTTATCTTAGTTGAACTCTTGTTAGCATCAGGCAACGACTGCCATGCCCTCCTTGAAATAATCTCATCCTTTGCTTTTTGCAAGAGCTACTCTTCTGATTCTTTCTCTGCTTCTTTGTACTTTCACAGTTGCCTTTTTTCCTCCTTTTTAATAGACTTTGGGTTTTTTGTTTTTTTTTTTTTTTTGGAGCAGTTTTAGATTCCCAGCAAAATTAAGCAGAAGGAACAGAGAGTTCCTCAATACCCTCTACCCCCACACATGCCTAGCCCTCCCCCCATTATCAATATCCCTCACCAGCATGGCATATTTGTTACAATCCATGAACCTACATTGACACATTATCATCCAAAGTCCAGATAATTTATCTTCGAGTTCACTCCTGGTATTGTGCCTTCTGTGGGTTTGGACAAATGTGTAATGGCATGTATCCACCATTGTAGTATCATACAGAATAGTTTCATTGCCCTAAACATCTGCGGTCTGTCTAATCATCTCCGCCTCCCCCAACTCCTGGCAACTGCGGATATTTTTCTGGCTCTGTAATTTTGTGTCATATAGTTGGAATCACACAGTGTGTATGTAGCCCTTTCAGATCGGCTTCTTCTTAGTATTGTTTCTTCCATGTTTTTCCATGGCTTGATAGCTCTTCTTCTTCACCTGATTTTTTTTATTATCATTATTGTTTTAGCACTGAGTACTATTCCATTGTCTGGATGTACCACAGTTTATGTAACCACCTACCTACTGAAGGACATCTGGGATGCTTCCAAGTGTTGGTAAATCATGAATAAAGCTGCTATATTTATCTTTGTACAAGTTCTTATGTGGACATAAATTTTCAACTGCTTTGGATATATACTAAAGAACACAATTGCTGATGGCTCATGGGAAGAATATGCTGATAAGAGTATGTTGAGTTTTGTAAGAAACCTCCACAAACTGTCTTCCAAAGTGCTATTCCATTTCGCACTCCTGCTAGCAGTGAATGAGAGCTCTGTTGCCATACATCCTCCCCAACATTAGATACTTCAATTACCTTTTTAGATTCTTCTTTTTTCCTGCCCCTAAATGTTGTTGTCTCCCCCAGAGTTTTGTCCTAGACTAGCTTTTCTTTTCATAGCATATGTTCTATGAAGCACACAGTCTTCAACGACCATCTCTATGCATTATTTTATCAGACATGTGCCAGTTGCTATTATAAGGGCTGCTGCTAGAACCGTGAAGAAGATGGACACATTGCATGGATTTTCCACCTGGGGGGTGAATGACAGAACTTAAGAAAAAATTTAAAAGCGGGGCACCTGGGTGGCTCAATCAGTTAAGCATCAGCCTTTAGCTCAGGTCCTGATCTCAGGGTCCTGGGATCGAGTCCTGTGTCTGGCTTCCTGCTCTGTGAGGAGTCTGCTTCTCCCTCTCCTCCCTGCTCATGCTCTCTCACTATCTCAGTCTCTGTTTCTCTCAAATAAATGAATAAAATCTTAAAAAAAAAAAAAAGAAAAATTTAAAAGCTAAGATGATTTAGAATAATAGAATTACTTTTAAAACTAAATCAAGGTAACAGTAGACAAGGTAATGAGGCAGGTGTAGGGTTGGAAGTATACTTTGAATAGAAAGTCAGAGAAGGCGTCTTTGAGGAGCTGGCCTTCGAGTGGAAGAGGCCTGTGACTCCGTGGGCCAGGTAAGCACAGATTTGGGCACAGAATTTAGGGAGGCACCAAAATCTTGGTAATCAAAATAAATACTATTTTAAGGAAATATTTTTAAAAGCAAAATTAATGCAAAAAACATGAGGAACAAAATATCAAAACTTTAAATAAAAGGATCATTAAGGTGAAGCCAATTAAAAATTACTTAAGATTATCTCTTGGTCAGGAAATGTTATCAAATACGGCAATTCTCTCAATTGAAAATGAGATCAGAAGAAACTTTAAGCATATTCCTGGTGAGTTTGCTTCTGTTGAAGCCAATAAATTCTAGTTTGGGTATAAATAAAACATTTAAACTTAAAATAATGTGAGTTTTAATATACCTTGGAAGTTTTTGATATTTTTTCAACTACTTTAATGTTCTGGAAAAATATTAATCAGTCAAAAAAGACATGAAAACATTAAGAGGAGAGCATATTTCTCCTCTGGCCTCAGGCTCCTGTATGGTTCTGGACAGCCCTGGAGCTGAGGCCTGAATGACATGGGAAAGTATGGGGAAATGCATATGGGATCCAATCACGTATAGACCAGAGGAAGAAGTGTGAGTATTTTTTCTAGCTGCCTCAGGGAATCATAAAAAGATTTTGATATAATTTTTTTTATTGCGATATACTTAACATTTAATATTATTGTGTTAGTTTCAGGTATACGACATATTGTTTTTTTAAGATATTTATTTATTTGACAGAGAGAGAGAGAGAGATCACAAGCAGTCAGAGAGGCAAACAGAGAGAAAGGGGGAAGCAGGCTCCCCGCTGAGCAGAGAGCCCGACATGGGGCTCGATCCCAGGACCCTGAGATCATGACCTGAGCTGAAGGCAAGGGCTTAACCCACTGAGCCACCCAGGCGCCCCATGATCCAATATTTGTAAATAATGTGGAATGACCATCATCCCAGTAAGTCTAGTTCACATCCGTCACCACACATCATTACAATTTCTTTTTCTTGTGATGGGAACTTTTAAGATATACTTTCTTAGTAACTTTCAAATATGCAACAGAGTATTGTTAACTACAGTCATTATGCTGTACACTTGTATCTTCTGACTTCTTTATCTTATAACTAGAGGTTTGTACCTTTTGACCCCCTTCATCCATTTCACCCTCTCCTCCTCCCCATGCCCTGTCTCTGGAAGCCACCAATCTCTTCTCTGTAACCATGAGTTCAGTTTGTTTATTTAGATTGTATATATGAGAGAGATCATACAGTATTTAGTCTTTCTCTGACTTATCTCACTTAGCGCAATACCATCAAGTTCCATCCATGTCGTTGGAAATGGCAGGACTTCCTTCTTTTTTATAGCTGAGTGATATCCCATTTTTATCTATATACCACATTTTCTTTATCTATACATCCCATGGAGGACACTTAGGTTGCTTCCATGTCTTGGCCTTTGTGAATAATGCTGCAATGAACGTGGGGGTGCGGATCTTTTTGACTCAGTGTTGTCGTTTTCTTTAGATGAATACCCAGGAGTAGAATTGTGGTATTTCTATTTTTAATTTTTTGAGAAACCTCCACACTGTTTTCTATAATGGTTGTGCCAATTTGCGTTTGGCTCACTATTTCATGGCAATTATGGTAATAGCATTTACCTGTCTGCAAATGAGCTCCATGAGGACAGAGAGTATATCTTACTTGGTACATATCCCAAGCGCACTGGCTGAGTCTCTCCATATTTTCCATTTCAAATTCTGATGGGAGAGAAAGGTTGCTTATTACCTTGTGGTACATTGTTTTATGCCTGACCACCTCACTGGTTGGGATCAGTCTATAGATTGACCGACTTTCGATCAGGTGCAGGTGCCCATTGCTGGTACAGTTAAGGCTACCCCTAGCTCAAGAAATATATGCCATCACTTGAGTACTTAAGTCTCCTTCTCAATGGCCAGTGATCTTGTTAAGCATTTTGAGTGACATATCCGGTATCTATAACAGCTTTGGAAGAGGGAACCAAACTCAACTCACCTTCTCTTTATTTCATAGCATTTATTCTTACCAAAAGAAAGTATATATTTGGATCAGGTTGTTACCATTCAGTTGAGAGTACTTTCACTGAGCAGTGTTTACCTACCAGTCCTCAGAGCTGGTTGGCCTTCCTGAAGCTGAGAGGATGGATGGCCTGTTGTTTCCATTGATATCTGGTTCCTTGTGGCCCACGTGGGTTTCCTTAACTAGGAGCACACGTGCAAGAGCGAGGCAACACAAGGAGGGGAAAAAAACCCTCTTGGAGCTTACTGAACTTTCTGGAACTCTCTGGTTTGCTTATTTATTAGGCATCATAGGAAAATGAGGGGTTCTGCATCAGCGAATCTTCTAGACAACTGAGTGTATTCTATTTTAAATGCCAACCTACACAGAAATTCAAGGCATCTTTTGAGAATATTTCTGAAAAGTATTTGATACTTTCTTCTCTCATCAACCAAGAACACAGAGCATTATTTAACTTTTTCAATGATGCTTTGATGGCTTGATTATGTACATCAGTCATTGTGCCAGGCCCTCAGGGCCTGGTGAGTTGTGAAGAGCTATTTGCTCCAGCACTAAATGGCCCCAGCCTGCTGACTTTTATTAGTTTTGTATATGCTTTTAATCATTATCCAATATCTTTTCTAGACTCTATGTCTTAGCCTAACATCTTTTCCTGCTGCAACCTACTCTCTTCAGATGTGCTGTTCTGAATCTATCGTTGGCTGAGAATCCAGAAAACCGAGGATGGGACGGGTGGCTGTTGAGTGTTGGTAATCATTGGAGAGAGGAATTCTCTTGTCCGTGAGAATTATGACTTTCCTGTTGAGATGCACGTCTTCCTTCCTTCCTTCCTTCCTCACTTACTTTCACACCATGTCTCAGATTTCTGTGGCCTGTGTATTAATTATGAGGTGATTCTTAGAAATTCTAACTGAAAATCATAGAGTCAAAATCTAGGTCTGAAAAAATCCTTTTTTCCTCATTTTTTAAGTTGTGGTAAAATACACCCAACATAAAATTCACTATTTTAACCATTTGTAAGTGTACAATTCAGTGGTAGAAACCACATTCACATTGTTGTGCTATTGTCGCCACCATCCATCTGTATAACTCATTTCACCTGCTAAATCTGAAACTCTGTCCCCTTAAACGATGACTCTCCATGGGCTCCTGCCCTCAAGTCCCCGGCAACTGCCATTCTACTTTCTGGGGGTTTTTTGCTTCTTTCCCTCCATCCTTCCCTCCCCCCCTCCTTCTTTCCTTCTCCTTTCTCTCTTTCTTCCTTTTTCTGTGTTCTTAGATTTGAAAAGATCTTTTATTGTAATCTGGTTTCACCTTCTAGTCACATATTTTAGATTCTCTCTAGAGCATGCTCTGATGCTAGTCAATTATTCAATATTCTTTATCGTGGCTTGTTTCCTCATATGTTAGAGAAAATAAGGTAAAGGGTTGACGTTGTGAGTTTTCAGGAAATAGCGATGGTAACAGGAATAATGAAAATAATCATACCTTCCTTGCCTGGAGACAGTAGTCTGAAAGCTGTGTGAAAGGCAAAAGATGAGTGGTTTTGGACAGAGATTGCTAGTGATGTAGACAGAAGGCTTATTTGAGAAGGGTGGCCTGGAGGCATGGGAGAGAGATATGGGAGTCACCTTGAGGCTCTTTAATGGAGAGACAGGCCCAGGGATGGAAAGAAGCCCAGGAACGGAATGGCCGTGGGCTGATGCAGGAAGATGAATGAGCCTAGTTAGCCTCTTCTGTGTAATGACCGGGTCCTTTCTCTGTTCCCCTTCTCATGCTGGGATAAAAAGGAGCCAATCAGGTGGTTGCGTGGGTTTCAGTGGCTGAGTAAGCGAGGCCCCCTCCACCACGCTTGGCCGCAGTGCCCTGGAGTACTTCTTATCTGTGAAGAGGAGGGCTTGGGAGGGAAACTGACCTGTTGTCCAGAGTCTGATAAGAGAATGGAATTGAAGTCATATTTCAAAGGACCCAAGGGAGCTAGGGTGGGGGCAAGGATTGTTACAAAAGATGAGCAGAATTTTGTAGACCCCAGCAGATATTTACCAGCTGTATCTTTAAAAAATAATTAATCTTGATCTTCCCCAATGTTCTTCTGCCTGGCCTTACACACTTAAAAAGAGAGCCCATATATCTTCTCTAGAATACATTCTTGGAGTAGTAGACCAGGAGAATTAGGAAAAAATAGCCCAAGTTAAATCAGACATGTAGTTATGAAATCAGAGACCTCGGGTATAAAGGGCCTTGAAGGTTTTCCTGAGATTAACTAGATGCTAGCCCATGCATTTCAACTGTAGCAGTAGAGATAACAGACGTCTCTTTTCGAGCGCTTCTAGCGGCAGGGAATTCAGAACATCCCAAGGTAGCCTGGGTCAGCCTGGGATAGTGCTGGTTGTCAGAGATTGTTGTAAGAAATCTGATTTTCTGGGATGCCTGTGTGGCTCAGTGGGTTAAAGCCTCTGCCTTCGGCTCAGGTCAGGATCTCAGGGTCCTGGGATCGAGCCCCACATGGGGCTCTCTCCTCAGCAGGGAGCCTGCTTCCACCTCTCTCTCTGCCTGCCTCTCTGCCTGCTTGTGATCTCTCTCTCTGTCAAATAAATAAATAAAATTTTTTAAAAAAAGAAATCCGATTTTCTGGACTTTTCACCTTTTGACGCTTGCTTTGTCTAGGAGAATAACTCCAGTCCTTTATATGCTAGACCTAAAATCTGGGGGCAACTCTTATGGTCTTTTCAGAGCTGAACACCCCAAGTTTTCAATGTTTGTTTTATTCATTTGGTGTCAAGCCTCTTAATTCTGCCAGCCATCCTTCTCCAAGGAGGTTCCGATTGGATCGTGTTTCTCCAAGTAGTACCCAGCGTGGTCTACTCAGCACAGAGAGGAGCAAGAGAATCTCTTCCTTTATGATAGGCCGGTCACTTCTGAGAGCATATCTTAGGATCACTTCGGCTTTGGGGTTCATAATCAGTTGAATACAAGCTGCTCCTGCCTCTAGGCTTGTCCTACTGGGTTTTAAAATGCAACCAACTCTAATCACCTATCGTATGTTGCAGGGGCCATAGCCCCAAAGTGTTAAGGAGCAAAGAAGGGCTGGCTTTTAGATGACATCCGAGAGCAAAGAGAGCTGGAGAGAGGATAGTGCCCCACACAGCGAGCCCAGGCTGATCACCGAGGACAGAAGCCCTCTTCAGTCTCATCATAAGGCAAATTGCAAGAATTGGAGAGTTTCTCACCAGAAAGGGGAATAAAGTATTAAGAGATCTAAGTAGAGGTTGAGACTTGAAAACTTTTTACTGGTGAGTAGGGCATGAAGACAAGGGACTGAGGAGGCATTCCGAAGGTCAGTTCTTAACAAGAGCCAGAGGATGACATTAAAGGGTCATGACGTTTTTCTGACCTCCAAACAAAACGGTCAAGAGACCGGAAAGCAAATTGATTTAGGTGGGCATTTTCCATGGAAAACGGTGGAAGCTGGAAATAGGGGATGGTGACAGGAATAATTAAAATAATCACTCAGGCAGAGTTTTCCTGGCTTTATCCTACCTGGCCTTTCAAGGAGCTGAAGGAGGGTGTTTGCCAACATGAATTAGGGCAGATCCTCACACTGAAAATTTATTAAAGTTGGCCCATTTTCTCAGACTGAGAAAATGTGGGGCCTGAAGTCCGTTATCTCTCCCTCCTAACTTCCTGCCATCTGCTGATTTAATAAACATACCACCACTGTCCTCATCTAAGTCATGCAAATGTTTAGCAGAGCACGCCAAGGACAAATAGTTCTAGGGCACGATCTAGAAGCCTCCCTTTGGGTTGACAGCCATCTATTAATCACAAATTGTTGAGGATAGCCATCCAAGTGCTTACTAATCTATCCAATGGCACCAGCATTTAGCTCACATTTCTAAATCGTGTCCAAAGGATCTAATGAGAGACCCCGTCAAACGCCTTACAGTTTAGTCTGTGCTTTTGCAATTCTCTGTGGCAAAAGCAGAATGGGGGGTAGACCGGCATGATTTATTCTCAGTGAACCCATTCTGACTCTTGGTGATCACTGCTTTCCTTTCAAAGGGTGTCCACAAACCATCTCCCTTAAAACCCACTTCGGAATTGTTCTAGAGACTGTCATCAAGCCTATTGGTCTTCAGTTTAGGAAGCCTTTTTCCTACCTTTTCTGGAAAAGTGGGAAAATGTTGAGTCCACTCCAGCCGACTGACACTTCTCTCATTCTCTGTAGGTGTTCAGAAAATATCTACAGCATTTCAGCTTTCATTATCTCGGCAAGATGCTGGTGGCATAATCTGTGTAGACTTGGACTCACCGAGGGCAATGAGGTGTGTTATAATAACCGACTTTGGCTTATCTCTTACAATGTTTGCATTCCCTTTTGTCACATGAAGATTGATCTCCTTAAGATGAAATAGGAAGAAAAAAAAGAACAGGAGCCAATTAGTTCTATTTCAATCCATAATCGATTAACATGAACCTCTGCCCCAAACATGAAGGCTTCCTTATTCTTCCTGCCTCTGACATACCCTTTAAAGGCCATTTTTATCATTTTATCATGGACATTTATCAGCACCAAAACTCATTAACGTGCTTATACAGTTTTTATTGGTGTCCGACATCATGCTTTTGAAAAAATGGTGAAAATGTCTTCCACTGTCTAAGACTAAAATCCCTCCCTTCTTGTTTCAGCATTTTTCCTCTTAAAAATGCCACAATTCAGCGTTTGACCGTCCTTAATGTCTCCATCGTCTGATACAATGTCACTTGACGTCCATTGTACATATTTGCTCTATCCAGTCTAGGAGTCCTACGTCCTTTCATATGAGCTTCTAATATTCTGTATCTGTACTGTCCCACCTGGTAGCCACTAGCTTCGTGTGGTATCAGACAGCACAGATATAGAACATTCTCATGATCCTAGAGTTCTGTAGGACAGCACGGCTGTAGCTGTTCCTCGAGCCCTTTGGAATTTTCAAGCCGGAAAGCCGAGTGCGTTAGACACACACGGCTGGCTCTTGCCAGTGGTCCTTACAGGCCATCGGAATCACATTTATGGGCTTTATTGCGGTGGGCTCTTGAGGCTGTCGCTTTTAAGGTAGTCCGTGCGCTTGGTTTGGGCATTCCTTTAGAGGCAAGTGATTATAATGAGCATCAGCTCCTTGGGTTCCCCCAAGGAACCACGGTTTGCATATCAGTGTGAGCAAATATTCCCCAGATCCCATTGGTGGTCATTGTCATTTACCATGCCTAACAAAATGCTGGTGCCTGCAGACACTCAGAAAGTTTGCCTGAAGGAACAAATGAATTAAGAGAGGTTTCTTCAGTCCCTGAAAAGCCCAAGAAAAGCAGCATGGTATTAGGAAGGAAGGGAAGGAAGGAAGGAAGGAAGGAAGGAAGGTCCCACCATCTTTGAATTTCTCTCCTCTATCTTTGTCTCTCTCGTTCCGTGCCAGGGAGAGCCTCAGAGGCAGACTGGAATGAGGTTACAGAGGAAGCATAGAGAAGGAAGGAAGAAGATGAGAAGGAGAAGGAAAGGAGTGTCAGAGCAGAGGGAGAGAGTCATAGCATTTTTAACCTAGAAAGGACTGCAGAGTCCAATTGGCCTAACTCCTCACGTCGCCCATGAAATATGAGCATTTCATTTGGCGTTTAATACAAATCTGCTGAAAAAAAATGAAGCAGTGAGGTCGAAAGACATAGGTTAAGTGACTTGTCTAGAGTTACAAAGCTAGTGAGTGTCAGAGAAAGGGCTAGAAGCCAGCCCACCTATCCAGTGATTTCCCACCATCCCAGGGTGGTTGAGGGAGGGGGGAGAAGAGAAGGAGCTCCACCCAGGACAAGGGAGGGGAATAGGTGGGGTGGGGGCCGACCTGAGGGGAGGGAGAAAAGGTAAATGGGTCTGTCAGCTGTCAGCTTCCCTTGTGACTTTATTTGGAGCAGAAAAAGGTTCCACGGTTGCTTCATCTACTCCATCTGACCTTCATGGTTTCCTCATCCCAAAAGAGACTTCTAGCTGGCATGAGACTCGCCTAGACTTCACCATGGCACAGTGAGCTGCGTGACCCCAGGCGAGGTAACTTACGACACCAGGTTGCATTTATTTAGTAACCACTGGTCCCTCATAAATTTGGCCCAGATCCAAACTGATTTCTGAAGCAGCTCACAGTTCCTAAAATGTCACCTGTGCTAGATAGAATATAAAAACACACTGTATCAGACTTTGGCCAGGATTTTAAGCAGAGCTCTCAAGCCACTTTGTGCCATTCCCTCCCCAACTGATCGGTCCACAATCAAGTCCCAGAGCAGGTTTTTGAAAATGGTTCACATTCCCTTTACTCCCTTTACTTCTCCTCTCTAGAAAACCCCCCGGGTCAAGAACTTGGGCATTGGAGGAGGGAGTTGGAGGTCACACAGAACTGATTTCAAAAAGCTGTCACGGGGTCGTGTTACCCTGCGGAGGGAAGTTATTTTCTCCGATTCAATTCCGATAGTGAGAGGAACGCAAGAGGACCGTGGAGACCGTCATTAGCATGTGGGGCCGCAGAGCTAGGGAAAGGTCACGTGACCAACATATGTTAATTACAGGAGCCCTGGGTTTGAATCGGAACACCCTCGGGTTGCAGCAGTGTGACCTGGGGGCGGGTTGGTCGATTTCTTTCTAGCTCGGCTTTCTTATCTGTATCACAGGATTAGGAATTGAGATAATGCGTGTAGCACGCTTAGCACAGAATTTGGCACGTGATATACACATCGGCTATCTCTACGACCTCCTAACGCCCTGTGATTTCTTTATCTAGACTGCATTGTCCTCGGGGGCGCCCAGCAAGCCGGTTTAAAAATCCCTGGCCAAAAACATCTGCCAAGTGGCAGCATTCACACCACACTTGGCGATAAATGTCCTAAGTCCAACACAGCTTCAGCTGGGCTAAGCGAGGCCAGCATCAGGTTTTATGGGTCTGACGAAGATGTTTGAAATATTGTAGGAGACTGTCAAAGAATACTTAGACCCACTCCGAAAAGGGGCCGTTCTTAATTTTCATCTTTCCTGCAAGTCAGAAAGATATATACTCTCCAAATAAAGGCAGTTTCCTCGTCCTGAAGTTATGGCAGCTTTGGTCATACAATAAACAGCACCCTGTCATAAGGACCGCATAAAACATGGTCTGACAGTTCTTTAAAAGTAAAAAGAAACACGACTGCAGCCGATGACCTTTCCTCCGAGGGCACAGCTGTTTTGTGTGGTTGGAGGGACCCGTGGTTTCATACTTAGGGGCTACGATATATGACTGGCTTTTCACAAAGTGTTTCCATGAGAAATTACAGTACGTTCTAAAGGGGAGTTCCAATTGTGCTGCCTTCGCATTAGGCAGAAGCACTTTTTCTCCCCCTCCTTGATGTTTTCCAAATGACATTGTGCTGAATACTCGTGATTAGAAACTTCTTTAGTAGGTGAGGTGTAAGCGGTCTCGAGAAAACCGGGGCATCTTCGATTTCCTGGGGGATTTTAATGATGGGCTTTCTGTCGGGTTGGTGGGTCAGCGCCTTGGAGGACTTCTGCATTTATGAGGATTTACCCAAAACCCAGTGCTTCTGTGGGTGAGGACTGGAAATCTCCGAGAAAAATGTAAAAATAATAGCTTTGTTAGAGATGGTGGGTGATTTCCATTTTCGTGAAAAGTGTTTCTTTCTCCTGTAAAATGTTTTTTTGTGCAGTGCTTTGAAATGATAGTGAAAAAGTGATGTCTGAAATTTCTAATTGTGCATGCGTTGTGTGGGTGAGAATGGATGTTTTTCTTTTGCTTGTTTTCCAAGTTTTCACGCATTTTATTTACCTCATAATGAAATTAAAAAGAAGGGTTGCATCTCCATTTCATTTTTGATTTCCCCCTAGGTATCGGTGGTTGCTGAAACATTTCTGTTAAAGCACCAGATTCCCTCCCCCCTAAATCTCACCCCCTCCAATCTCTATCCTCTAAATTAGAATAGTAAGTCCTTTGAGATGGGAGTTTGGCAATCTCTCTGCAAGATGGGGTGGAGTATCTGCCAATTACTGATGGCTGTCGTTCCAATATAAAAACGTGCTCTCCTTGCACGGAGCCCAAACCCTGCTACTGACCTGCCCACAGAAGGGCATTGAGTGCAAGTCCCAGAACGGTGGGAGATTTGTTCTGATTTATCTGTGCTCTCTCACCTCGTCCCCTGAGTCACCAAAGCTGGGCATATGCAAAATGGCTGGCTTGGTTTAGAAATACAAGCGGAGACCCTGGAACGGTTGACTTATTGGTAATTAGACCACACTGGTATTGAACCCATGACCTCAGTCTCATTAGAGCTGCGTTTGGGCCAACTGAGTTGACCAGAAACAGATTCGAAACAGTGAGTGATAGAGGTCTTTGGTGCAGGGTCAAAGACCTACTTACACTACCCAATATCATAAGTGGATTCTTAACTCTGCCATCTTAAAGGAGCAGCCACAGACGAAAATGGCCATATGGTAGGTCAGTGTGCTTGCTTCAGAGAGGTACCTTTATTGCATTGCTAATCTGGCCAACTCCCTTCCTTCAACTGCATCTCTTTGTAACTCAAGGGTTAACAAAGAGAGAGACAAGTGTTTTAGCAGGACTCCCCCCTCCCTCCTTTCAGTTGCTAATGGATGATAATAACAAAAACAAGGGGATTAAAGCCCATTTCTTTAGGAATGATTTCCTTTGAAATGCCACTCTTCCATTTAAAAATATCCAAGGTTAATCATTATTTTCACTCTTTTGCTTTTCAAGGAGCTCTAAAAACAGGTGACTTGTCTACATTTTGTACAGAAAAGGAATCCGTTTCCCAGTGGTGGAGCAGGATAAATGGAAAAGGCAGGACAGAAGAATGATGAGAGACACTCTGTGTGAAATCAATGAAATGGAGTAGAAAAAGACTCCAAATATAACAGAATTTTTATGTGATAACACTGGCCTTTCACGTCAGTGGGAAGAGAATGGATCACCTGAGAATGACTAGCCATTAAATAAAGGTAGGTTTCTGCTTGAGGCCACACCCAAAATAAAGATTTAAATGTGAAACAAAACAAAACAAAACAACAAACAACTTTACAGTTCTAAGAAATAATGAAGTAAATTTTTTATAATCTTGGAAGGCTTTTCAAAGGGTACCAGAAAGTACAAAAATCACAAAGAAAAATACAGAATAATTTGACTTCATAAACATTTACCATGAAAACTTATGTATATCAAATACTAAATAATATTAAAAAGCAAATGGGGAAACAATATTTTTGGTGTCTACGAAAGAGTTAATCACAAGATATTTATGAGTGGACAATTTAGTAATAAAGTATTTAGAAATCATCAAGAAAAAGAGGAACAAATTTATACAAAGCAGGCAAAAGAAATGAACATCACTTTACATAAGAAATGTGAATAAATGGCCAGTGAACCCGCGGAAAATATATATTTAACCTCCTTGGCAAATGTCAAGAATTGCACATTTTAAACAACTGAAAGTTAATTTTTCTCCCAAAAAATTGGCAAAGATAAAAATAAAAATGCTGGCAGTGTTGCAGGGAAATTAGTGCTTGTTTTTATACCACTTGTGGCCATGTAAATTGCTATAACTTTTCTCAAGGGATATTTGGTAATATAAAGAAGAAAAGCCTTACGATTTCGCTGTGCTGTGACCCAGAAATTCTACTAGTGGGAATCAGTGTGAAAGGAAAAATCATAGATATGTGCGAAGATTTTGCTTTTAGAACGTTGATCAAAACGTCTTTATAATAACTAAAAATTGGACACAGCTTAAGTCCCCGACAATAGAGAATCAGTTAAAAGTATCATGTGTACGATGGAACTTCATGTAACCTTATCATGTTGTAGAAAAATCATACATTGCATGTTACCATTATCTTGTTCAGAAATGTTCACTATTATCTTGTTCAGAAAATAGGTAGCTTTAAAGCTGCAGTACTATACAGTTTTATGTTATATATGTATAGGAAAAGATGGTAGGTTAATGTATATCCTATATATCAAATTATTAAAATACTTTTCTCTAGGCATAGGAATAATAGATAATTTATTTTTTATTTTTTTTAAAGATCTCATTTATTTATTTGACAGAGAGAGAGATCACAAGTAGGCAGAGAGGCAGGCAGGGGCAGAGGGGAAGCAGACTCCCCACTGAGCAGAAAACCGATGCTGAGCTCTATCCCAGGACCCTGAGATCATGACCTGAGCCGAAGGTAGAGGCTTTAACCCACTGAGCCACCCAGGTGCCCCAAGAATTATAGATAATTTTTAAATGTCTCCTTTTATCAGTTTTTTTTTTTTTTTTTTTTTGTAGTTTTGTTTTAGAGTGAACATGTATTACTTGGAGAATAAAAGATAAAGCAATATATTTTGTTTCAAATATCATAGCTGGCACAGTTTCATACTGGAAATTAAATGGGATAATGTATAAGAAAGTTCCTAACACAGGATTAGAAAGATAAGGGAAACTTGGTACTTAAGATCTGAATTTGAATCTAAGAAGTCCAAGCCGTATAGTCCAAGAATTTATAGCACTCTGTTACAAAGATTGACAGGTTGGTGGATTGAATGAATCCCAACCCACTCTCTGTTTCTTTTGCTTTCTATTTTAATGGTTCAAACATATCTCCATAAGGTATCAGGGAAGGAATAGACAAAAAGATAAATTCCAGCATGTCATTTATTTAAAACATTTTTTTTTTTTTATGACAGAAAGAGCAGGAGGCAGAGGGAGAACCAGGCACCCCGCTGAGCAGGGAGCTGCATGTGGGACTTGATTCCAGGACCCTGAGATCATGACTTGACCCAAAGACAGATGCTTCACTGACTGAGCCACCCAGGCACCCCTCCAGCCTTTTATTTTAAGATGATTTCTGTCGTATTCGTCTTCTCCACTCTACCGTGGGGCATGCTAGACTGTGACCTTTTCTTTAAGGTGTGGTGAGGCAAAGGGTCTTCCTCTACAAGCATTGTTGGCCTTCACAGCGGTTGCTGTATTATCTATCACGCTATGCAAAAAGAGAAATTATGTCAAAGTGAGGCCCAAAGCTTGTGACCTATGGATAGATTCCGGACTCCCTGGGATGTTTTGGATGACAGGAGGGAGGGGAGCGTTTGGGAGGTGAAGTGAGCGCTCAGGCGGTGGGAGGCACGGGGTTGAAGGATAGCGCTGGAGTTGTTCTGGAACCTGCTCCTGGGTCCGCACCATGGATTTACATCTGGATCCATGGGAAGTAAAAGGACTACACAGGGGAATGGAACAGAGTGCTCTGCATAAAGGATCCCTTTAAGATTTGGCATATAACACAGCACTAATGTGGGATCATTTTGACAGACCTTGTCACTATGGGGGTGTGTGTGTATGTGTGTGTGCACACACACGTGCGCATGCAGGGTACACTAATGGTTCCTGTCGGTGGGTATTAGGAAATAGAGTGAGGTTTTTCTTTATATCCGTGGAGTATGGTGTTGCTACATTGTTGGCATCCAAAGGACACAATGTCTATTCTTTTGGTGCCATTAAAGGGGCAGAGAAAGAGGATGGAGAAAAGAATATGGAGGTGAACTCCATACTGAAGCTATCAGGGCTTAGTTTTGTGTATTGTAAAATCCCAGCAAGAGGTCCCAAGACAGAATTTGAGGGAACTTGTTAGGAAGTTGGGTATTCTGTTAGAGCAAGCAGGGTGGAAAAACTCAGCAAGGTATGGATTACAACTATTAATGTAACTTCCCTTTAAGCCCAGAGCTTAAGTGCCCTGGGACAATGTGTCTTACAGAGACGAGTGTTCATTCCTATGATTAATTCAGCTGGCTAGAGCTTGGTACTAATGAGACCAAGGCCAAGGCTATTGGCTTTATCCCCATAGGAGCCGTTAGCGTCTTGTGGCCCTGAAACTGAGGTGACACCCTTCCCCTTGCACTTAGTGGGCATTGGGTGAGAGAGTATGATGTCTGAGTCCACTCTGAATGCTTCTCCAACCCCCACGCTTTCCCCTCTAACACAATGCCGCCGCTCTGAATACACTTGCGGTTGGGATTTTGTAACGTGACAATCTGATCAATAACATCGTCTCCAGAGCCACATTGCTCTTGAAAAGCAGAGGCTGCCCAAATTAGAGACATCACACGTTACTCTGCTGCTAGTGACTCCGATGGTTACAGGTTGATGTCCTGACTGGTTTTCACAGACAAATGAAGCTTGAAAGAAACCGCACCCCTGTCACCGTGCCACCTGAGAGTTTGGAAGCTTGCATAAAACAAGCCTACATTCCTTCTCCACCTTCTAAGAAGTCCTTGGCAATTTGTAGCCATGTACATTTGGAAAGGAGTCAAGTTGGATGT
This sequence comes from Nasua narica, assembly GCA_028533885.1. Lineage (NCBI taxonomy): Eukaryota > Metazoa > Chordata > Mammalia > Carnivora > Procyonidae > Nasua > Nasua narica. The sequence goes on from CM052800.1 coordinate 125,537,705, forward strand.
TTTGCCTGGGTCCCCTAGATCCTCTGTGTTGAAGTGTCCCATCGGAAGCCTTTCATCCTAAGCTTTAATTACCCCCACACCCTCTCAATCTCCATATTTATCAGGCTTATTTGAGTTGCAAGTACCTAAAACTCAAGTCAAACCGTCATTATTTATCAACTCATGTAGCTAGGAAGGATACCAGGTTTGTTCACAGAATTTAAAGAAGAGCTGCAGAGATTAGAGTTTAAGAAATTGGAACTGGGACACAACCCTAACCAGAGACCTTTCATTTTCTTTCTTTCTCCTCTTCTCATCTTGGCTTCTTTCTGAGAAAGGTTCCCTAGGTTTGGTAGCCAGCATCCCCAAAGGCACATTCTCCTGGGTTAGCAAACACAGCCAGAACCTTTAAGGTAATCCAAGGGAAGGGCTCTCCAATGTCCAGTTCTTAGAACAAACATGGTTTGCTGAGGGATTAAAGTACTAAGACTGCCTGGGTCTAGGTCATGTGTCCATTCCTCTAGCTTGTGTATATCGTGTTGAGGGGTGCGGGAAACAGGGACATTGTGTAATAAACAAACAAACAAACAAACAAACAAACAGTGTAGATCTAAGAAAAATAGTTACTGCAGTTCTTAACCTTTCCTAAGACTTAACTGGTCAGTCTTATCTGTTTAGAGGCCAGCAAAATGGCGAGGTCTTGTGAAGGAACCAAGTGTAGTATAAATGCAAGTCAGAGAAGAAAAGAAGTCTCTTTTCGATAAATTTGGATTTTAATTTTTATATTGTCATAAGGACTCTCATTGAGTCCTTCTTTCATAGGTAAGGAAAATAATTCACAGGTAATTGAAATGAATTGCCCAAGCCAAATTGCCAAATTGGTGGATAACTGGGCAAAAGAACCCCAAAACCCCAAAGCTCCTTCATCAAGATGTATTGTTTTTTCTGTGTTGGCCTGTCTTCAGCAGACTGGGCATCAAACTCATTATCGACTTTAACGGTGGGAATTTCAAGGAGTAGATGAAGCCTTGATGGTCTTTAAATCCCACTGCTAGGGCACCAACTCTCTTTTCTTCCCTCTAGGTCAGTAGGCACATCTACTTCTAAAGGTAAATGGAATATGTGGATCCAGTTGGCTGTGGACCTTAGACTCAGCCTAAATCCAGGCCGCCTTGTCCTCTTGGTCACGTGGGCTTTCTGGGACCTGTGTCACAGTATCTGGTCAAGGAAAAGAAGGGAGAGATCAAAATTCCAACCCGGTCTGGGGTTTCACTTCTACGTAAGATGTAGATAGCCACAGAGAGCACTGCTTCTGCTCTAATACTGAGGAAAAAGCTGGATATTCAATAAAATCATGGCTTTTTCTGAGCCCATTAGAGAGCTGAGGTCCTAGGGCATCCCAAACTGAATTCCACTGTTGGAAGGTAGTAAGCCTCTCCCAGGAGCCATGGGGACGCATGAAGAGGTAGCAGCCATAAACAACTGAAATTTTTTAGCAAATTCTTACGACCAAGTGTGGGCCGAACTTACTTGTTCCTTGTTTGACCACTGACAGTGTGCTGGGTACTGAGCAGAGAAGGGACCTTTCCAAAGTGTTCAGCCTGCTTTGGACCCTTTTCCTCCTACAGAACTGGAAGGTGGATATATTGGTTCGTGATTGTTGTGTTACAAATTGCCCCCTAAGTTACCCCCTTTAACTGCTTAAAACACCAAACATTTATTATCTCAGTTTCTGTGGGTCAGGAATCCTGGTGCAGCTTAGCAAGGGATTTCTGGCTCAGGGTCTCTCATAAGGCTACAAAGGAGGCACGGATCATGGCTCTGATCATCTCGAGGCATGCCTGGGGAAGGATCACCGAAGCTTATGCACCTGACTTTTGACAGGGCTTAGGTCCCTGTTGGCAGCTTGTTTAGAGGCAGAAGTTCCTGGCCATGGGGGCTCTCTGTAGGACAGCTCACAGCATGGTAGCTGGCTCCCCTCTGAGCAAGTGGTAAGTGAGAGAGCAGAGAGGATACCCAAGAGGAAAGCTACAGGCTTTCTGTCACTTAATCTCAGAAGTGACATTCCATCATTTCCACTGTCTTTTTTTCATTAGGAGTGAATCACTAGGTCCATCTAAAACTCAAGGGAAGGGAATTATGCAGAAACATCCCAGAGTCAGAGATCACTGGCGGCCACCTTAGTGGCTGCCTACCACACAGCAGAAGACTGTTTTTGGGGACCCGTAGCTAACTATTATACTCTTGGGGTAGGAGACGGTAAGTAGGAGTAAGAGGCATTACAATGCCAACTTTTGCAAGGACTGGAGCTTTGATAGGAAAGTTGGTGCTGCAGGTATCAAAGATTTGAGACTTGATTGGGTTAGAGTGGAAGGACACCAAGAATGAGAGAAGAAGGAAGGAAATAGACACATGAGTCATATGCTTTATGTTACATCGTCAAATTCTCACACGGACCCACACAGAAGGTATTAGCCCCATTTTACAGATGAGGAGACAAAGGCCCAGAGAGGTTGAGTATGTTTCTCAAGATTACAGAAGGTAGGGTGGGGTGATGGTGGCACAACTCTGCAAATACACTAACAATCACTGGATTGTACACCTACACCAGTTACATTCTACGATATGAAAATTACATTGCGGTAAGCTACAAAAAAAAGAAAAAAAAAAAAGACCACACAGGTAGTATGTGGTGGGATGAGAATTTCAGACCTAATTGTTTTCAGCTCTGTGTTAGTCGGCTCAGGCTGCCCTAAGAAAATGCCTCAGATTGGCTGGCTTCAACAGACTTTTCTTTTCCCACAGTCTTGGAGGTTAGCAGTCTGAGATTCAGGTATTGGCATGTTTGGTTTCTTCTGTGGCCTCTCTCCTTGGCTTGCAGACAGCTGGCTTCTCCCTGGGACCCACTGTGTCTCTTCTGTGTGTACCCATCCCTGGTGTCTCTTTGTCTAAATCCCCTCTTTTTTTTTTTCTTTTTATTTTTTTTAAGATTTTATTTATTTGTTTGACAGAGATCACAAGTAGGCAGAGAGGCAGGCAGAGAGAGAGGGGGAAGCAGGCTCCCTACCTAGCAGAGAGACCGACGTGGGGCTCGATCCCAGGACCCTGAGACCAGAACCTGAGCCAAAGGCAGAGGCTTAAACCCACTGAGCCACCCAGGCGCCCCTAAATGCCCTCTTCTTATAAGCATCCAAGTGAGATTGGATTAGGACTCAACCTTATGGCCTCATTTTAACTTAATGACCTCCTTAAAAACTTTATCTCCAAATATGGTTATACCCTAAGTCAGTGGGTGTTAGAACTTCATCGTCTGAATCATAATTCATAGGGAGGGGAGCTGTAATTCAGCTCATAACAGACTCCAAAGCTTATGCTCTTTTGTATACACTTTTTTAGACAATAGAAATCTATTGTATTTGTTAATGAGATTGTTGGATAAATATTATCCTGGCTTTATTAGTTACGGTATTTGTTTTGTTTGCTTAAAATAGTATTGGGAAAATTCTAATTCATACAGATAAGTATTTGCAAATGGTAACAGTTTTAAATTGGCTCATATTGCAATCTCTAGATACTCTTTGAATAAATTGATGCAAAGCCCAAAAGAGGAATAGTTGGATTTAAAACAAAAATTAAATTGAATTACTACCAATATTTAACATCTGTTAATATCATTTATAACAGAGAGGGAACTTAAATAAAGAGCATCCAGAAAGCATAAAAATTGCTAAAACTATTTTTAATGTGACGTTATCATGTCACATTGTCATCTCTTTACTTGTTACTATTCAACTCTCAGAGTCCTGGGAGAACACATCCTCTGAGCGGACTCAGGTGAGCCTGCACGGTTGGAACCAGAGCACAGCCAACGCAAACTAAAAGAACATTCGGGGCGCCTGGGTGGCTCAGTGGGTTAAAGCCTCTGCCTTCAGCTCAGGTCATGATCTCAGGGTTCTGGGATCGAGCCCCACGTCGGGCTCTCTGCTCAGCGGGGAGCCTGCTTCCCCCTCTCTCTCTGCCTGCCTCTCTGCCTACTTGTGATCTCTCTCCTCCCTGTCAAATAAATAAATAAAATCTTAAAAAAATAAAAGAACATACGTGTGCAGTGTTACATGAGGAGACATGCATAGGCCTAGGTTTTTTAAAAGTCCAGACACACAAGTTTACTATTGCTGTCCTGATGTGTTAAATTGACATAGAAGACATTTGAGAATGCATTTTACTTTTTTTAAAGGTAAAAATAATTTATTTAAAGATACTTAAACTGGGGCGCCTGGGTGGTTCAGTGGATTAAGCATCTGCCTTCGGCTCAGGTCGTGATCTGGGATCGAGCCCCACGTTGGGCTCCCCGCTCAGTTGAGAGTCAGCTTCCCCCTCTCACTCTGTCCCCTGCTTGTGCTCTGTCTTTCAAACGAATAAATAAAATCTTTAAAAATAAATAAAGATACCTGAATGAAACTTTTGTGAGACCCTATTGCAACTTAGAGGTTAGGAGTACACAGTTTGGAACTAACCTGTAATATATCCTAAGACACTTCACCACCAGCCCCCCACCCGCCCCAGGGCCATTGGTAACCAGCCTGGGGACCTGCCTGGCACAGACACAATGGGCAGCTGGCTCTGGTTTCGATAGACAAGACCCGGGCTGCTGGGCTTTGACCAGCTGCATACAGAACGGGAGACCCACTGGGGAAACGCCGAGGATGTGCTGGAAGGAAAAATTCCAGGACAATGTGAACTAAATACTCCATTCTGGGTTAACAAACCCATGGATTTAAAGAGCGACTCAAGAATCCCTACTATCTGCTCTCCAGATCAACCACAAACCTTAGCATTCCTCAGGAAGAATCGAATGTCACTTAAAACTGCCATTCTGTCTGCTTCCTCCCTCAATTAGAGAAGCCTTTGTAGGACTGAGACCAAATGAGTCCATAAAAAGGGCTGATTTACCATTTGACACTCAGATGAAGCCAGAGTCTCTCACTCTTTCCCTGGTTCTCATTTATTCCCCCTCCCCACACCCCTCTTGCCTGTCTTTTAAGCCAATTAAGGGAAGAGCAGATTTTGTTCCAGTGCCACAGAAGTTGTTCTTTTTTGAGTATTGAGTTTTTCAGTCAACAAGGAGAGGCCAGTCAAGATCCCTTTATCTCAAAGACAAACAAAAGCAGCTAAGGAGGTGGGATGGGCGGGGGGGGGGGGGGGGGGGGGGGGGGGGGGGGGGGGGGGGGGGGGGGGGGCAGTGGACCGGGTGAAGGAGAAAGGACGTTCTGGAAGCTTTAGTAATTCTTTGGAGGAGACAACATGATTTCACGCAGACTGAATTTCATGGACTGAATCATTTTGGTGAAGAATCTCCCCACTGCACAGTTCTTATCCACTGGATGGCAACAGAGAGCCGTGTTCTGGAATAACTTCACCTCTTACCTTGCTGAAGTTGAAAATTTCCTCCGTTTATTGAATGGAATAATCCCAAGAATTTCACTTAAGAAATGTCTGATTCTTGACCATTTAGACTCTCCCTTCCCACCCTCTGCCCCATAACCACATTTATTCTGTTCATTACTATACTGGGTATACTGGATACGTACGGTCACTCATGTTTTTGCCTCTGGGAGAAACTGCCAAGCCACATTTTCCTCTTTCTCTTTTATACAAGAAATTTTGTTGTTCTTTGGAAAAAAAAAAATATATATATATATATATGTACACACACACAAATATATATATATATATATATATATATATATATATATATATATATATATATTTGGTAGTTTGTTTCCAGTTGAGAAGAACTAAGTAGCCAGCCTCGCTCTCGCTGGGTATGAAATTATTTGCCACCCACCCGTAGACAACACTTGGACCCCTGTCAGACTCTAGGCTCAGGGGCTCCCGCCTTGGGAAAGTGGTTCCCTCCTGGCTTAGTCTGATTACTGGGGAGCAACACGGGGTTTTGTGGGAGGTGTGGGAGAAGAGCGGGGAGGCTCAAATGCCTTCCTGTTCATGCAAGAGAAAGCTCGAGTTAGAAAGGGTATACCAAGGCCTGTGGGTGTTGATGCTATCCTGGGATTTAATTCATGATGTTGTTCTAAAAACAGAAAAATTGCTGACAGGGAGCTGCAACAAGATGGCGACAGAGGAAAAACGGGCTTCATGTTGCGGCCACGTGGCAAAGCTGAATAAGAAAGCCCTTCGATTCTGTGTGTGATGGGTAAGTAGAGGGGCCTCTGGCTTGCCTATCATTTAGAAAGGAGAGAAGAGAAAAGAGAAAGAAGGAAGAGAAGACAAGAAAGAAGGAGAACGTCTGAGTGGAAGAAGGATGGATCGTTCCGCTGATGCAGCCTGCCTGCTGATGCTTTGAAGACAACCCTAGCTGGAACCCCCAGAGCCTTCTGCTTTGGGGTCAGTGGCTACACACCTGGCTCTCTGCCCGGGTTGTTCATGGGGCACACCAAGAACCAGATTCTGACCACTGGGAGGTCAAGGTGGCCAGTCTGGCTAGTGCAATCCAAATGGCTGATGGCTGTGCACTTGGGGCTCTCAGTGGGAGGACAGGAAATGCCCCCAAAGCAGCGTCTGCTTAGCTGGGAACTGAGCTGGATGGTACAAGTTCCCTTGGATCCTGAAACCACTGCGTAGGGTGTCAGCCACTGAGGGTCCTTTTAGCCTGGAGTTCTGAGGGAAGGGTCCCGGGCAGCAGGAGGGTGGCTGGCCTAGGAGGCACGCGCGAATAAGAGAAAGGGAGAACGGAGAATGTCAGGGTGCGAATATTCAGGAAACTCCTCAGTGGAGAGACCCAGATTCTTCAAGGCAAGGACTTCTCCGGGAACATTTGTTGAATCAAATTGAATATAATCTCATATTGGATCAAATAACACTAATAACCTTATAGAACAAAACAAAAGTGTGTTCTTGGCCAAGAGCATATTGAAAGACTAGAGAGGGAACTCTTGAAAGATGACAGAATTTGGTCTTGTTTTTGGATCAAATAAGAAATCATTTTTCTATTTAAAGGCCAATGAAACCCATTTATTGGGTTTGAAGCGTTTTAGATTTTCTGAATGCTTTGGCGGCCAACGTTTCTTCGTTTCATGATGAGTAACACCAAGGCCAGGGGATGACAGAAATTGTGTTTTTCAGACCATTTGATACTCCCGACTTGATCACTGAATTATTTTTGTTCGCCTCAGTCCTCAGGAAAAATACTACATATTTGTCCAAGACTTAACGTGTTTTGGAGCCTGGTCGTAGTTCGTCCCCGCTCCCTGCTTTGCTCCGTATAGCAGCTGTACAAAAAGGTCCTACCGGTGGTCCTAATTCAGTAGGTACAGGTGTTTTGGCCCAAAAACAATTCAGTAGCTGATGCATGGTCTCTGGGAAGATGTTAAAAAGAATAGGGCAGAAGTCAGGTCTCCTGTGTCCTAATCTCATGTTTTACCTTTCAGCTTGACATTTTCATTTTTATATATTTTACAAGATATTATATTTATGGTCCTAAGATGCTCTATGACATAGGTCTTGTTTATTTTACTTTTTAGCTTTGTAGTTATTAACTTTCTATACTTACTATAAAGTGACAGCAGAAAATGTGACATCGGAAAAACTGTCATGAGGTTGGCGGTGGGAAAACCGTAGACCGATTCTATCTTCTCCCTTCTGGAGCAAGCTCCCTAATATCTGTGGTCCTGGCCGGTATTGACCGCTTTCCTCCCGCTGCGACAATTGTCTGGTTTATCTTAGACACGGCTTTTGTGCATCTTAAAAAATGACTATACAGTAAACGAAAAGAATTTCTCTATAAGCCAAAGGAATCTGATTGTTCCAAGTCAGAGGTTTTTACCTGATGATTAGAAGGGGGAATACTTTTTAAAGGTGAACCCACATCAGGTGTTATTATCCTGAAGAATTCTTTGAGTATGTCTTGATAATTTTCAACGTAATGAGTTTGGGAAATCTCTGAAGCCATAGATCTACATCGGCAGGAGGCAAGATGGTTTCAAAACGCGTCTTCGAGCTAGCCACTTTTTGGTTGCTCTCCTTGTTCTAAATCACCCAGATATCCAGTGGGATTTAGAACTGGCCCTAATGGAACCTCTAGCAACAAGACTTCATTAGACTAACCCTCATTTAATCTTCTCCTGTAAGATATTCCTAACACCGGGTCCCCTGGCAAACGCCCTGAACAAGTTTCATTTCAATAATATTGCTTTGTATTTATATAACCTCTATCTATATCTAAGGAGCTTAAAAACACTTATGGCCCGTGCTTCATTACTCAGTTTAACCAAAAAGAAAGTCAACCCATTTCATATTAACAAATTTAAGCTCTCCCTTTGGAGATAGGTAATAATCATTAACAATTTGTCTGTGTGACACATTTCTCTTCCACGAAGCTCAAAGTAATTTGAACAACTGAACTCCTGGAGAAAATAAAGAACAGATAAGGCAAGCACTTGGTTTAACATAACGTAGCAAAATAGGGGCAGGGCATAAATCACCGAACAAAACTTCTGACTCTCCTGTCACCCCTCCGTTAACAACGGTCACAAGTGTGGTGACAGTAAACTTTTAAAAAAATTCGAAGGTGACTTCCTTTTGCTGTTCCCTGTTGCAAATCTGTGCAGTCTAAATTTTTTTCTCCACTAAAGGGAAAAGTCTCTAAATACTGCCTCTGTTTCTGGGTGTGAGGCTGCATTCTTTATCTTTATGTCCTGGTTAGCTCTCCTAAGGTTCACAGAGACGGTGCAGAACGTTCCGTATGGCGAAGTCCTAATTAACCCGGGACTTCGAGGTGAGCATTTTAGTTCTTCGAGTCAAGTAGTTAAGTGAATGTTGCATAGTAAACCCTTTTCATTTCATTGCTTGTTATATGTCCCTCTAAAGTCTGGAGCCACTGGCTCAATCTGTCTTTGATGATTCAGGCCCTCGGAGTTCTCTGTCCAGACTGTGGCTCTGGGCTGTCAGACTGGCGGGTATATCAAACGTGAGAAGGGGGAATGGCCGCGTTCTGATCTCTGGATGCACCCTGGAGAACCGCGGTGTGTTTGACATTTATTTGTCCCTTGACCCCCTTCTCTCAACCCTTGGTCCAGTTCTTCCAGAGGCTTGGGCAAATAAATAACTCCTGAATTCAACATAATACACGGGATATAGGTACTGTCTATGGGTTTCTGGGGGGTACTGCAAGTCGCCAATCTGGGATTTTCGCCCTTTGTGTATTTCCCTTTCGCACTTCTCTTGGGAAAACTCAGCATGGAGTTTGGGAAAGGAAGAACTTTGTATTGCTCTTTCTTTCTTCATAGGGTTTGTCCTTCTATGGAAATATATTTGATGTATAACATTGTGTAAGTTTATGGCATGGAACATGTTGATTTGATGCATTTGTATATTGCAAGATAATTGCCACTGTAGCATTAGCTAACACCTCTATCGCATCACATAATTATCATTTCTTTTTGTGGTAGGAATAATTAAGATCTAGTCTCCAAGCAAGTTTGACGTTTATATCCATATTGTGTTTTTTAAACCAACCTTGATGCCGGATCTTATACTCTGTTCCCTGGAGCTGCACGGTTTCTGGATTTTTCATTGAATGTGGAGTGTGGGGGGATCAATATATTTTCAGTCTCCTATAAGGAACACTTCCATGCCCCCTAAGAGAAATCTATCTCCCCAGTTCCCTTAAAAAATGTGAGCTGGATAGGCTTAGTTGTTAAGTGTCTGCCTTCGGCTCAGGTGATGATCCCAGCATCCTGGGATCGAGCCCCGCATTGGGCTCCCTGCTCGGAGAGCCTGCTTCTCCCTCTCCCTCTGCCTGCTGCTCCCCTTGCTTGCTGTGCCTGCTCTCTCTCTGTCAAATAAATAAAAAAAAATCTTTGAAAAAAATATGATAAGTTGGTTCCTCAAACACAAGGTAATTCCTTGGCCTTTTACAAAGGTAATCACATTGTAACTTTGTAATTGTAACCTTTGTAATTACAAAGGTAATCACATTGTAACTGGCCACTCTTGTGCTCTTCAGGTGGGTTTTTCTTGCCCCAAAGTAGTCTGATTTAAATGGAAGGGAAATAGAAGCTGAGAGATCAGTTGTCTGGAGACTCCAGGCTTCTTAGAGCAAATATTCCATAGCAGAGACCTCTGGGCTGCTTGTTGTAGATATGGCAACCTGAACTTGGCCCCCATCTCAGAGCGCATATGGTGTTCCAAGTCAAGATCACACACAGCAATATACCATACTGTGCATGGGGAAAATATTTATGGGATAATAAATGCGAGCAAAGCATGTTTGTGCTCTGTGCATAATTGGCAGTAGACTATGTAGATGAACTGATTTCTTATTTTCCCTTTTAGGGAGCTGTGGACAAATGCCCTCTCAGACATGCCCAGGAGAAAAATAGTCTTCAACTCCAGGGCAGGGGATGAAGCCGGGGAAACAGCCGCTATCAGCAGGCTTAGGACAAATGCTTGTAAAGGACACAGGGAATTCCATGTGTGGTCTGGCTGAACAATGAACGCAGAATTTTTTCCCTCCAAAAATAGATTTTATGTTTTTTTTTTTTTAATATATGGAGGGTAAATCAAGCCTGTGAAATAGGCTTTATGTAGACCCTTGCAAGCACCAAGAAGAAAGTTAGCATACTATGACCATTGTCTTGGCAAATATGGAAAAAATCCAGGGGAGATTGCCTGATTCAGATAAACTTCTGTGTTTGAGAAGTCCATCTCATTGTTCAGGGGTTTTTAGACAGAGATTTCAGAAAGTACATTTTCAACCATAAACTGCATTAGATACTGTGTGATCGTTCCAGTGTTACGACAACATCATTACATTGTTATTGTGCCTTTATTTTTAAAAAGCTCATGTGTAGGGCAATAAAGAAAAATCTCAAAAAATAAATTCCAAAGGTTAGATTTTTTTTTAAATTTCACCTTTTAGCAACTGTTCTACAAGTATACTAGTAGAGAGGCGGAATCACTGCCTAAAATACGGGTGTTTGCACATAAATTTGTACATTTGTTGTGTACATTTTAAAATAAAATTTAAAAGTGAGGTTGCATTTCTTTTCATGAAAGAAATCTCTTGCCGTTTTCCTGCCTGTTTGCTATTGTTATGCAGTGGGTAGATTTCTCTTCACATTCTTTTTGCATTATTGTAACAGACAAGTCTAAGACACTGTCTAATGTTAATTCTACACACTCCTGCCAATTATAATCAGAGCTAGTCAAAATAAACAAATTAAACAAATAAACATGTCAAAACATCTCTGAGTTAGCGAAAATAAGCCAAGTCTGAACTCTCCCAGTGTTTCGGCATAAATGATGGGCTGTGGGTTGTAAAACGCTCCATAACATTTTTTCACCTTTGCTAGGGGGAAGGTGGGTCAGTTTAGAATTACAGTGCAGTTCAACTTTGAGAAAGGGGTCTGTGACTGAAACCAAATCAAACCCAAATGTTGCTGGCTTCACCTAGGGTAGTAATGATCTGCCGCATGCTCTAAATGCTTTAAAAAAGAAAGAAGGAAAGAAAGGAAAAGCAGTTGATTCTTTGCTGATGTGATGCCAGAACCCCTAAATCACTGGAGAGGTTGAACACAACGCAGGTGAAAATATACCAAAGGCGGATGTACATTTCGATATGAAACATACTGTCACTGTGACATTTCCCAATCAGCACATTTAAAATACTGGGCAATTAAGTTAGAAAGCTCTATTGGCTTCATGAAGGAACATAAAACATGACTTTGCTACCCAAGTAGGATATGTTGGCCAGAGCTACGCTTAAATAATGAGGGGTATGAGGTAGAAGGGCGTGTGTGTGTGTGTGTGTGTGTGTGTGTGTGTGTGTGGTGCTGTGTTACCCTATAAAAATATGGAGAGAGGTAAGGGGAAAAGGCTGTCACTCTGGCAGGTGGTTCTCGTAAAAAGGTGATCTCTTGAAGTTGGAGAAATTTAGACATATCTACACCCACTCCTAGGCAGCATGCCGCCAAGCAGGTGATTCATGCAAACCCCTCCGTGTTCTTCATTCAGCGAACACCAATCCGGCACCAACTCCACGCCAGGCGCACGGCAACGAAGATGAGCAGGACTCAGTCTGTGCCTTCGAGGAATGCCCTTGGTCCCCACGGGGAAGTTGAAATGTTGGCTTTAGAGGGGGAAGTCAGCGATGGGCAGCAAGAAGGAGCAAGGGAGACCGTCTGACATCTCTTACTGTTCCAGTTTCACCTTTCATCTGTCAGGGAAGAGGATTCGGGTAAGGTTATACTCCAAGGAGAGGGGCTTTGCACAGGAGTGAGAGGAGCGACATTGGAAAGGGGCTGGCGGTGGAAATCATGGTGCCTTTGAAATGTTGTTTTCTGAGGACAGTATATAGAATCTTGGTTATTAACAACCTCTCACAAGACAGTTATTTTTGGAGTGGCCTCTTAGGAGGCAACCTCTTGGAAGTGAACTCATTTATTTTGCGTCTCACTGTCCTGCCATTTCCTGTGGAGAGAGGGGAAAAGTGAAACCACATGTTTTGAGGAGCGAATGGAGGAAATCCCTCCGAAGACAAATGACGACTCCTCTCCCCTGGCAATTAGTCAAACCTGGGCTTCAGGCCAGCCCAGGTGTTCCCGACTGTGTATAAATTTGCCAAAGAACAATGAAAATAGCAGCTGATTGTGCTGACAGATTCTTCTGGTAATTTCCTGTTGTTTGGCATCTTCACGTTACTTTCCCACAATTATGGCTGCTGATGAAGTCTGGGGCCCTTCGAAGCAATTTTCTAACTCTCTCCTTGCCCCTTTCTGTCATCCCGGCAGCAGGCAGCCTCTTACCCCCAACCTGAAAGAAATGAAACAATCAGAATCTGAAACTGAGTTAAAAAATATTTCAGAGTTGTAGATATTTTTTCCCCTTTCCCAGATGTTTGAATTTAATCCCCTTGCAAAATACATATTTTAATGAGTCTGAATTTAAAAGAGGGGAAAAATGATTTGCACCTGCATCATATAGAGTTTCTTGGCAACTGTAAGCTGGGATTCAGGTTCCTTCAGATTCTTCAACGTACAAGTTGGAAGGTTTCCTTGTGTTGTCCATGAGTATCTAATCTCAACGAAGCGGGGTCAGCTGGTCCTGCTGCTGAAAAGGATTGGACGCAAGCCCAGCACTGACCAAAGGGGCAGCCCCAAATGGGATTGGGCGCCATTTTGATGGCCCCTGTCTAAACAAGTGCCTCTGCTCACCTACTGCCCCCTTACCCACCACCCCCCTCCCCATTCCCACTCCTCAGTTTAAGCAAATGAAACTACTCTGATGCGTGGATGGAAGTTATATTTGCACCCAAAGCATTTGGGGGTGAAATGAAAATAAGGGGAATGCCACAATTTTCTCAAATCTCCACATTATCCAATCTGTCAGGAAGCTATGCATATTTTCTTGGTTAAAGTAACTATGTAAAAGACTTCTTTTTTTTTTTTCTTGGAGGGTCTGGGGAGCTGGAGCTATTGTTGAGAAGCTGCCAAGAAGCTGGTTTCTTTCTCTTCACTTCTCCCTTTCCTGGCCCCTCAAACCTCCAGAGGAGAGAGTAAACGTGAATGCTACAATGTGGGTTTGCAAAAGAGTTGCTTAGGATATATTAGACCAAAGCATAATGTATTGAATTTTTCTAAACAGGGCTCCATGTCCCCTATTAATCAGGACTGCTAGTCAGGAGAATGGCAAACCAAATAAAAAACTCCAGGATAATCCACAGCATTTGAGAAGAGGGTAAATCTCAGAACCTCTCAGATCTGAAACATGTTTTTGAGATTGGCTTTGAAATAACTGTCAGTCTACTCTGTTCTGCATATACTTTCAGTAGAAAGACTGCATTTCTTTTTGTCTTCAGGTGAGAACGGTGGGAAAAACACATTAAAGTCCAAAAGCAACTGGAAGACTTTTCTTTCTAGATTCCCAGACTCCTAGAAATAATAACAAAACAACCAGGTGAAGGTAGAGTTGGAGGGTGTCTGAAATGACACCAGACATGGGGAATGCTGATTATTTGTGGCTTTTCAATAACCCTCCCATCCCCACTCACATACTCTCTCGCCATATGTGTGGGGTGTTGATAAAAGGTGCCAGATAGGTTTTTAGAATAATACCTTTAATTTACATCACTATTCCCTTCAACAGGAAAACCTTTCACTCATTAATCTTTTTACCCATTAATCTATTTATTCACTAGTTTACGCTCCATGTGTTGGTTATACTTCGAAGCATTTTGCCTATTCTATTGACCATAGGTTAATCTCTTCTCTCCTTTTATTGAAATGCTACTCACCCTAAGGGTCCAAGCCAGATAGCACCTCCTCTGTGCAAGTCTCCTTTCTTTACCTTCTGGTCCTGATTAATACTCCTTTCCTCTATCTACAGCACGCATGCATTCACTCAAACATATTGAGCAAGCGTTTAAAAAAAGTGCATGGTGCTGGAGGGAGGGAATACTGTGTTGAACACAATCATGGTTCCCGGCCTGCCGGATCTTGAAGTGGAATGGAGGCAACAGCCACTCAGAAAATTAGCTATAATATGCAATGCTAAACCCTGTGACATGAGAGGCTGTGGAGCAAGGAAAGAGGCCCCGATGGGTAAAGATGTTTAAGCCGAGACTTGAAGGATGGGCAAGTAGCCAGACAACTGGGTGTGTGTAAATGCTCCTGGCAGAGGGAACAGCATGAGCAGCGCGGCATGCTGGGAAAGGAGTGCAGGGAGCGCCGGGTGACTCCGGGAACCGTGCAAACTTCCCGGCCACACGTGGAGGGCAAGGAGGGAGGAGAGTGGTGAGAAACAAGGCCCAGAGGTGAGTCAGAGGCGCACTCCTGAACGGCCCTTAAAGCCAAGTGAGGAAAGTGGACTTTCTCCGGAGGGGGAGCTGGGAGATGCTTTCGGCAAAGGAAGAGACACGATTTGATTTGTTTTGCAAGCTGTCTCTGCCTGGGGTTTGGACCATTGACTGGGGGCTGAGGCAGTGAAGGTGAAGGTTGTCTTAAATGGAAGTCACCTAATTTTGTGCTCCGTTGCACACAGTTTGCTTTCCTTCATTGTGTGTATCAGCCTTTCCTCTTTAGCTCCTGGAAACCAGGCACCACATTCGATCCCTCTGCACTCAATGGAGAGTAGATGCTCAGTAAATACGAATGGTGGTCAGATTGGACCTGTATTCCATTTGCCATTCCGACACTTAGGACAGGGCAGTAGCCTAGAGTGGGCAATAAACGGAGGGAGACTTTTTCTGGGTGAGTCTCGTGACAGCTATTTCTGAACCTCGACTTACCAGGACAAATTCATGCCTGTCTTCCCGCTTCCTTAATTCCCAGGAGAGAAGAGTTGTGATTTTATGCGCCGTACGCAGTTCCCAATATTAAAAGTCGAAGTGCTTTCACCAAAAGGCTGGACAAAGTCCACTCGAAGGAAAGCGGGGCTGCTCGGGCTGGGCAGGAGGAAAGTGCTGGGACTGTCGGAAAGGCCACGGAGGCATAGATCCATCGTTAATTCTCCTGTACGTCCTTGGAAAAGTGGCTCCCCTCAGTGGAGCCACTCAGGCACATTCCTCAGTGTCCACCAGGGAACCTGACCCCGTTAGCACGGAGTATTTATGACCCACATTTGCCGGTGATTATATTCACAGTCAAATGAGTACAACTCCGAATGCAATTGTTTGTGTGTGTGTGTGTGTGTGTGTGTGTGTGTGTGTGTCTACACGCATACGTGCGCAGGCGCCTGGGGGAGGTTGGTTAAGGAAGAGAGAGTATTCTTGAAGCAAATATATTGTCTCTTTTAAGTTGTGTCCCCTAACATCAAATTGGAAATTTTGCTGATAGACTTATTAAAGGATGTGGAGGCAAAAAGTGGGGTAACTGAGAGGAGCGGTTCCCACGTGAAGACCCTGATGTGCAGAGAGAGTGTGTTTATCTTGGGCCACACATCGACACAGCATAACTGCAAGTGAAACGAGGTCTCTTGGCTCCCAGTTCGGTGGTCTCTCCGCGGTGCCCCAGGGCTTTTCCTCTATGTGTTTATGACCTTCATACAGTGCATGTTTGAAACCGAGCCTCAGGGTTTTTATCCTTATCTAGACATTCCCTCTTTCCCCCACATCCTTGCCATCTGCCCCCCCCACCTGAAGCTGCTTGTCTCCAAGGGGGAAGGAGTGTGGGGGTGTGAGGGGTGCTGGTAACGCTCAATTTCTGACCAGGAACTCAGATCCAGGAGCCCAGATTTCAACTGTGGGGAGGCTGGGGCATTTGTTTCCTTCACCAATCCGCAAAGCTTATGCTCTGGTTTTCCTGAGGACCTCTTCCTCCATTCTCTTTAGCTCCTCGGGTAACCTGTCTTAACTTCCATCTGTCTTTACAGGCTGGTAGCTGGGCTTCCCAATTCTTCTTTCATTAATTGGCCACATTCACAATTTTCACAGTAGCCGTATACATACTGTATGCAATTCATTAGGCCAACTAATTTTTTTTTCAGCTAAGTACATTATTTAAAAACTTTATAGCAGTCCTATAAATAATCAATATCATTGGCCAACAAAAAAATGAAAATGAACAATGTTATTAAGTTCTGGCGAGATTCACTTGCATGCCAAAGGCTGTAAAGGGATCCCTTTGATCCCTACTCTTTTTTTGTTAAAAGAGGTGATTAGCTAAAACCGTGATGAGATGTCACCTCATGCCTGTTAGAATGACTGTTATCAAGAAGACAAGAGGTAACAAGTGTTGGCCAGGATGTGGAGAAAAGAGAACCCTGTGTACTGTTGGTGGGAATGCAAACTGGTGCAGCCACTCTGGAAAAAAATATGGAAGTTCCTTACAAAATTAAAACTAGAACTGCCCTATGATCCAGCAATTCCACTTCTGGGATTATAGCTGAAGGAAACAAAAACACCAGGTGGAAGAGACATCTGCACCCCAATGTTCATAGCAGCCTTATTTACAATAATCGAGACATGAAAACCACCTAAGTGGCCATGGATGGATGAGTGGATAAAGAAGTTGTGATGTATATATATACATTTAGCCATAAAGAGGAAGAGACTCCTGCTATTTGTGATGACATGGATGGACCTTGAGGGCATTATGCTAAGTGAAATAAGTCAGACAGATAAAGGCAAATACTGTGTGGTCTCACTTAAATGATGAATCTAAAAAAAACCCCCCCAAAACAAAAAAAAAGCAGGGGTGCCTGGGTGGCTCAGTTGGTTAGGCATCTGCCTTCGGCTCGGGTCATGATCCTAAGATCCTGGGATCGAGTCCCATGTCAGGCTCTCTGCTCAGCGGGATTCTGCTTCTTCCTCTCATTCTCCTTCGGTTCTCTCTCTCTCTCTCTCTCTCTCTCTGTGTCTCTCTCTCTCAAACAAACAAATAAATAAATAATCTTTAAAGAAAAAACTTAAAAAAAAAAAAACCCCAAAAACCCTCCAAACAACTGAACCATAGACAGATCAGATTTGTAGTTACCAGAGGTAAGAGGTGACTTGGAGGCATAAATTGGGAAAAAGTGGTCAATAGGTCCTTCCAGTTATGAATAAGTACTAGGGATGTCATGTACAGCATGATGATAGTAGCTATCACTACTGGATGGTATATTTGAAAGTTGTTAAGAGAGTAAATAATAAGAGTTCCCATCACAAGGAAAAACACATTTTTCTTTTTTCAAAAAATATTTTATTTATTTATTTGACAGAGAGAGAGAGAGAGAGAGAGAGAGATCACAAGTAGGCAGAGAGGCAGGCAGAGGGAGAGGGGGAAGCAGGCTCCCTGCTGAGCAGAGAGCCCGATGTGGGGCTCCATCCCAGGACCCTGAGATCATGACCTGAGCCAAAGGCAGAGGCTTTAACCCACTGAGCCACCCAGGTGACCCAAAACACGTTTTTCTTTTTCTTTTCTTTTTTGGTATTTTTATGAGATGATGGATATTAACTCATCATGGCAATCATTTCACAACATACTAAGGCAAACCATCATGCTGTGTACCTTAAACTTCTACAGTATTGTGTGTCAGTTATATCTCAATAAAACTGGGGCAAAGAATGATTAGCAGGTGATAGAGGGGTTGTGAAAGCAGACCTTTTTAAAAATATATTTTTATTTATTCATCTATTTTAGAAACAGGGAGGGGGTTGAGCAGGGGAGGGAGAGAGGCAGAGAGAGAAAATTTCAAGCAGGCTCCATGCTCAGCGCAGAGCCCAGCATGGGGCTCGATCTCACGACCCTGAGATCAAGACCTGAGCTGAAGCTGAGTTGGATGCCTAACTGACTGAGCCACCCAGGTGCCCCAAAGCAGACTTTTAGGTGATGAATGATAAAACAGTGCCAGGCAGAGTAAGCACTTAATAAAGGTTAACTCTTACTATTGTTAGGACAATGATTTCAAGGGAAAAAGAACCATTCCACAATGTTCCAGACTCCATTCAGTCATGGGGTCCTGTGGATTGTAAACCAGGAGTGAAAGGAATTCAAATCCAGGGAAGGATTACTGAAGACCGGTATTGTCAGGGAAAGAATTGTCATAACGTTCCTGCACTTCCAGCATGCTTTATTTCCGCCTCAGTTTGCGAAATTATATTCCATTTATGGTTTCGGGAAACATGAGTAGGATTCATCACCAGAAGAAGAAAAATCGTAAGAATACTGGCATCTCTATCTTGCTGAATTATTTATTGTTTCTTGCTGAAGAGCAGACTGCGTGCTTCTTGCCCTGCTCTAGATGGATTGGATTGGATTCTGTCCCCATGCAGTCTGGGGAGCTTATTTTAATAAGATCAACTTAATATTGCGACTATACAGTAAAGCTTTTGTGTCCCTCCAGAACATTCCACGCCACACGCTCTGAGCTAACCCTGCTCTTCTGATTATTTTGGACAAGGAAACTGAGTGATCTTCTTAGCTTATGTGGGTAATCTAAATCCAATCAGTGCATATGTGTGGGTGCGCGTGCACGCGCGCGCGTGTGTGTGTGTGTGCAATTGCCAGGCACCTTGCTAGGCACCTTCACATCCATTATTATGATTAGTCTTCAAAATACACTTACGAGGTAGGCATTATTACTATAAACTTATTTAAAAGATAAGAAAGCCAAAGAGAGGTTAAGTCACTTGCCAGGGTTACCAAGTAGCATATATTAGGAAACAAGGTTTCCAGCTGATTCTGACTCCTTTTTCTAGGGTGCCGTGCTGCTGTGCTGGTGAGCAACTGTCTGCCTTTCTTCCTCCCTTCCTTCTTTTCCTCCCGCCCCACCCCTTTCTCTTCCCTCCTTTTCTCTTTCCCTCCCTGATCCTTCCCTTCTTCTGCCTCTTCCTCCCTCCCTACTTTCCTACCTTCCTTCTCTATAATTTTCTTTTTGTGGATTACTGTTTTTCAGCTACGAGGTAAAGTAGCAGGGACATTGGATGAAACTAATCAAGTTTGGACTCTTGACTACTTTTAACTATCTATGCAAAACAGAAAAGAAGTCGGAGTCCTCATTACTGTGCCAGGCATAAGGTAGGCACGATACATACACGTTCCAGATCTTATTTTAGAGAGCAATTCTCTGCGCTAGGCATTCTCATCCCCACATTGCAAGCAGGGAAGTGAGTCTTCAGGGGGCCCTGACTTACCCTCTGGCTGTATAGTTATAGCACGTATATAGATAGCACATATACAGATTTCTACAGGTGGAGTCAGAATTTGAAGACGTATCTTCCTGACTCCAAATCCCATCTTTTCTTGGTTGCATTATTTTTTTTTTCCTAATTAAACACTAGTGTGGGCCAGACTTTTGACTATAAGATAGGCATATTTAAGATTATTTAGGAAAAAGCACAGGGGAGTTTGCTTAATGGCAAAAATGAGACGCTTCAAGCGTTGGGATCCAAGTAATTGCTCCCTCATTGGTACCAGATGACAGAAATGATGGAGATGATGTAAAGATCAGTCAGAACATCTCAGCCCCGACTGAGACCTGCGGGCTGATCAGTGAGAGCCATTATATCGGGCCTGTCTTATGCTGGCCGGTTTGGGACTGGGATTTCCTTCACTGCTGACCTCCCATCCTCCCTTATGAGGATAAGATGCTGTTTACTTTCAATCTTAAATGATTGTGGTTCTGTGAGCTGTTAAGAAGTCAACATGTTCCAGGCTCCCATGTTAATAGCGTGGGGATTAAAACTAAACAAAGCAAGCAAGCATTTGACAATAAATGAGTCTATTGGAAGTGAGTAGTGAGTGCAGAAGGGAGTGTGTGTTTCTTGCTTGTTTATTGACTCTGGTATTTTGGGCAAGTCTTTAAACTTTGGTTTGCCTCTGTTGTGCCCGCTATAAAATGGGAGATAACAGTAGCACGTGTCTCTTAACACTCAGAGGTGGTGAGAGGTTAATTACTTAATGCCTCAAAAATTCTTCAGGCTCCGTGGCCAGGACCAGAAATTGGAACGGTTTTCTTTCCAAACCTTATCAAGAGTACTCGCCGCCTCCCTGAGGCTCAAATCTTAGTGGGGGAATGGAAGAAACAAAAAAGGAGGGTGAAAAAGAATTGGAACGGGAGAGGTTCATAGGAAGCTGTGGTCAGGAATGTTTTGCATTTTCTTAGATAAGGAGAAGTATCCAAAAGAAGATGCAAGGAGTCTGTTCGCTCTTCCTCTGCAAACTTCTATGCTTGAATTACTGCTCTTTGGAGAGAAGTAGAGAAATTGTATATATTTTTTGAACGTGAAAGCTTTCATGACTTGGGGTGAACAATGGATTTACTTTTGTAAATCTTCGAGTCTTCAGAGTAGACCTAGGTGCTCCCCATCTCACCATGCCTTCTTCCCCCTTCCTGTAATTCCTGGCCAGAGCTGGGATCTGGGTAATGCCTAGAGACTATGGAGAGACTTTGACTTTGTTCTGTGGGACAGTTTTTCACCTTCAGACAAAATCAGATCTACAACAGACCCCTGAAGCCAAGGTCCAGCTCTGATGCTCTCCCATATTGTCCCTAGATTTCTACCCAGCCTGGCAACTGAAGGGTGAGGCAGAAAAGAGAGCTGGTGCATTATATTCTCTAGTCAAAGGGAAACAAATTTTGCTCTGAAGTTTTTAACAGTTTTTCAGAGGGAATCAACAGGATTTTTATCACAGGACCCTATAAAGTCACAGGTTTATTCCATTTTAATCTCCTTTGAAAAGGACTCTAATCAACCTTTGCTTTATAATAGAATATGAGACAACATAGCAAGGACACTTAGATACCCTTCCTCACCATGGTTTTGCCAAGGTGTTAAATACCTTCACGTTAAGGAAGTTTTGGCAAAATAATATATCTCTGCTATTAATACCATATGAAAATCTGAGTTCTCACTGGTCAGATTTTTCCTTATGCCCAAGAGCATTTATTTTCTGTCCCTTTGTGGGTCCATTGATAGTGCATTAGAGGGCAAATGAGTGAGATTTATGGGAGTGGTGGGAATGGGGGGATCACATGGCTGACCCATCATAGAGTTCCTAGGTTCCCATTATATACTGGAAATAGAGCTTCTGTCTGGCAGGTACAGAGCGAAAAGTTTTTCTCCCTGCCAGAAGGATAGGCTTATCAAGCTACTTTTTACTTTTTAAAGTAACATAGAAACCCTTTTCTCCCTCCCACAAACCCACATTGAAGCTCTTTTTTTTTTTAAAGATTTTTTTTTTAATTTATTTGAGATAGAGACAGTGAGAGAGAGCATGAGAGGGGAGAAGGTCAGAGGGAGAAGCAGTCTCCCCATGGATCTGGGAGCCCGATGTGGGACTCAATCCCAGGACTCTGGGATCATGACCTGAGCCGAAGACAGTTGCCCAACCAACTGAGCCACCCAGGTGCCCCCACATTGAAGCTCTTTTTAAGAATTATTGTTTCAGGTGTACAACAATATAACTCAGCATCTGTATGCACTACAAAGTATACAAGTCTATAGGTACCATCCATCACACTACAGTTGACCCCTTTTTGTCCACCCCCCAACTCCCTTACTCTCAGGTAACCACTGATCTGTTCTCCATATCTATGAGTTTGTTTTTGTTTTATTTGTTCATCTATTTTGTTTGGTTTTTAGATTTCACATATGAGTGAAATTGTATAATATTTGTCTTTCTCCTTCTGACTTCTTTCACTTAACATTGTATCTTCACGGTCCATTTATGTCGTCACAAATGACAAGATTTCATTCTTTTTTATAGCTTAGTAATATTCCACTGTGCGTGTGTATCTATATATATGTCACATTTTCTTTATGCATTTATCCATTGATGGATATTTAGATGATGTATGGAAGCTTAATAGTTTGATGGGAGGATGCTTATTAGTTTGATATAGTCCCATTTCTTTATTTTTGCTTTTCTTTCCCTCGCCTTTGAAGTTGAATCCACAAAAACACTGCTAAGACCAATGTCAAAGAGCTTACCATCTATGTTTTCTTCTAGGAATTTTATGGTTTCAGATTTTACAGTTAAGTTTTCAATTCGTATTGAGTTAATTTTTAAAAGATTTTTTTATTTGAGAGAAAGAGAGAGTGAGTGGAGGGAGGGGGAAAGGGAGAGGGAAAGAGAATCTCAAGTGGACTTCCACTGAACATGGAGCCCGACATGGGACTCAATCCCATGACCCTGAGATCATGACCTGAGTCTAAATGAGGAGTCGGCCACTTAACTGACTGAGCCACCCGGGTGCCCCTTTATTGAGTTAAATTTAGTGTATGGTTTAGGATAGTGGTTTAGTTTCATTCTTTTGCAGTTTTTCCAAAACCATTTATTGAAATGATCATCATTTCCTCATTCTATCTTCCTGGCTCCTTCATTGTACATTAATTGTCCATATATGTGTGGGTTTATTTCTAGGCTCTCAATTCTATTCCATTGACCTGTGTGTCTGTTTTTGTGCCAGTATCAAACAGTTTTGATTACTATAGATCTGTAGTATAGTTTGAGATCATAAAGCATTGTACTTCTAGCTTTGTTCTTTTTCAAGATTTCTTTGACTATTCAGGATCTTTTGTGGTTTTATACAAATTTTAGAATTATTTGTTCTATTTCTGTGAAACGTGCCATTGGACTCTTAATAGGGATTGCATTGCATCTATAGAATGCTTTGGATAGTTTAAAGCAATTTAAAATTAAATTTTAAACATTTTAAAAAAATATTTTGTTTATTTTTTCAACAGAGAGGAGAGAGATCACAAGTAGGCAGAGAGGCAGGCAGAGAGGGGGAAGCAGGCTCCCTGCTGAGCAAAGAGCCCGATGCGGGGCTCAATCCCAGGACCCTGATATCACGGCCTAAGCCGAAGGCAGAGGCTTTAACCCACTGAGCCACCCGGCCACCCCTAAAATTAAATTTTAATTTAATTTAATCAGAGAAAAAGGTTTTTCTCCCTTTATAAAGGGACATTTAAAAAATATTAATTCTTCCAATCCACGAAGACAGAATATCTTTCCATTTATTTGTGCCTTTCTCAACTTCTTTCATTAGTACCTTCCAGTTCTCAGTGAATAGATCTTTCACCTCCTTGGTTAAATTTATTCCTAGGTATTTTATTCTTTTTGATGCAATTGTAATTGAGATTGTTTTCTCAATTTCTCTTTTTGATAGTTTGTTATTGGTGTATAGAAATGTTACAGATATCTACATATCGATTTTGTGTTTT
The DNA here is from genome assembly GCA_028533885.1 of Nasua narica. Classification (NCBI taxonomy): domain Eukaryota; kingdom Metazoa; phylum Chordata; class Mammalia; order Carnivora; family Procyonidae; genus Nasua; species Nasua narica. The sequence goes on from CM052800.1 coordinate 125,561,346, forward strand.
GTGACTTTACTAAGTTTATTTATTAGTTCTGACAATCATTTTTGTGTGTGGAATTTTTAGTGTTTTCCATATATAGTATCATGTCATCTGCAAACAGTTACCGTTTTATTTCTTCCCTTTTGATTTGAATATCATTTATTTATTTTTCTTGCTTAATTGCTATGACTAGGACTTCTGATACTATGTTGAATAAAAGTGGGTATTTTTCTCTTTTTCCTGATCTTACAGAGAAAGCTGAAAACTTCTCCCTATTGAGTCTGATGTTAGCTGTGTATTTGTCATGTATGGCCTTTATTATGTTGAGGTAAGTTTGCTTTATACCCACTTTTTTGAGAATTTTCATCATAAATAGATGTTGAATTCTATTGAGTGCCTTTTCTGCATCTATTTTGGGGCGATCATATGTTTTTTATTTTTTATTTTGTAAATGTGGGGTATCATGTTGATTGATTGTGGTGTATCATGTAGATGTTGAACCATCCTTGTGTCCCTGGAATAAATCCCACTTGGTCATGGTCTATGATCCTTTTAATGTATTGTTTAATTTGGTTTGCTAATATATCATTGAGAATTTTTACATCTATGTTAATCAATGATAGTGGTCTGTAATTTTATGTTTTTATGTTGTCCTTGTCTGATTTTGATGTCAGAGTAATGCTAGCCTCATAAAATGTGTTTGAGAGGATTCCCTCCTCTTCAATTTTTTCTAAAACTTTGAGAGAATAGGCATTAAATCTGCTTTGAATGTTCGAAAGAATTCACCAGTGAAATTTTCTGGTCCTGGGCATTTGATCGTTGGGAGATTTTTAATTACTGATTTGATGTTCTTACGAGTAATTGGTCTATTCAGATTTTCTACTTTTTCCTCATTCAGTCTTGGAATATTGTATGCTTTTAGGAATTTATCCATTTCTTCTAGGTTGTTCAATTTGTTGGCATGTACTTGTTCACATTATTCTCTTAGCACCCTTTGTGTTTCTGTGATATCTGTTGTAACTTCTCTTTCATTTCTAATTTTATTTATTTGAACCTTCTTTCTTTTTTTCTTGGTGAGTTTAGATAAAGGTTTGTCAATTTGGTTTAATCTTTTCAAAAAACCAGTTTTTTCTTTCATTGATCCTTTCTATTGTCTTTATAGTCTCTATTTCATTTATTTCTGCTTGATCTTTATCATTTTCTTCCTTCTACTAATGTTGGGCTTTGTTTGTTTGTCTTTTTCTAGTTCCTTTAGTTAAGTTAGATTATTTATTTGAGATTTTTCTTTTCATAGAAACCTTCTTAAAGCTCCCCCTGGGAAGCCAAAGACTGCTGCTTACAGGATCCACTTAAGGAGAAGTTTCTCCCTTTTCCTAAGCCTTATGGGTAAATGGTGGCCAAGAGCATCTGCGTGCTAAAGTTGCCAGAGGAAGAAGCAGTTGACCTCTGGTGTTTGTTTTGCAACTGACAAAGATCCAGAGGAAACTTTTCTGAAATGTTTGCTTCAGGGTACAGTGATGAAACTACTGTTGGCTTCTCTTCGAAAATCTGTTATATCTGACAGCAGAAAAATAGTTCCTTTGGATTATAAAAAAAGAAAGAAGACTTTTATAATGTCAATAATAGGGAAAGTAATGACTTGACGCTTTTTTTTCTTGCAGGTGGTGACAGGTGCCCTGACAAGATGGAAAAGTCCATCCTGACTCTCAGACAAACCAGACTTTTCCCCCACAAGCAAGCTGGGTCAGGAGTGAACATGGGTGAGGCAGAGAATAGCTTGGACAGTAGACATCATACACCAAATGGGGCTTTAGGGTGAGGCAGAGAATAGCTTGGACAGTAGACATCATACACCAAATGGGGCTTTAATGCCAAATAGGCTCAATACATTTCTTTCCTAGAAATGATTTCAGTAGAAGAGAACATGTTATGGTGAGATAGGAAAAAGCATTTTAATGGAAATTGAAGATAAGTTAAGGTTAAATTAAATCTCCAAGAATGGTTGAGGAATAGTGAAAAGGAGCCAAATTATACCTTGGTGATTATTGCTTTATGAATTTAAGTCCTTTCTTTTAAAAAAGGTTTTATTTATTTACTTATTTACCTATTAATTGAATAGAAAGTGAGAGACAGAGAGAGAGAGAATGAGCAGAGAGGGGGCAGAGGAAGAGGGAGAAGCAGACTCCCCACTGAGCAGGGATCCTGACAGGACAAAGCGGGGCTCGATCCCAGGATCCTGAGATCGTGACCTGAACCAAAGGCCGACACTTGACTGACTGAGCCACCCAGGTGCCCTGAATTTAAGTCCTTTAAAAGATCATATTCCTTAGTGTGGCTACACTGAAGAAGCTTTATTAATAGATGAAAAGCAGGGCTCTTGAGTTAATATTTTCATGGCAGGTGAAACATGCTAGTCTGTTCAGATGGTGAGGTAAAACAGGAATCCCCACCCACTTGGTGGCACGTACCCCGATTGCTGGCAACATATCAAGGAGAAAATAATTCTTTCTTTAATTCCAAACCCAAACTGATGGAGGACAATGTCATAGACCCACGACTTGAATGTATTGTCCTGCTGAAGACCGACGTTACGACCTCTAGAATTCGAGTAGTAAAGAACTGGGGCATTTCTCAAGGCTGCAGTTAGGACCCTGTCTCTAACCTGTGGATACAGACGTCCAGCCTTGCTCTGCAGAGGTCACAGCCTGAGTAGGTTTGTTCTGTGGGGCGAGCAGAGGTAGCCATGCCTCACTGGAAATGCTTCTTAAGTTGGTGTGTAGTATAAGCGCTGAGTGTTCCCACCAAGGAAGGAAAGATGAAATAATTAGAAATGGGGCATTTTCCCAAACGCTTCCAGGGAGCTTTGCTGTTTTCACCTGGGGACATAGGTTAATGCAGTTTTCCAACCAGCAGCACAGCGCAACCCAAACCCTGGCCTTTTAAGTACTCAGTGCTCACAAAGACAATAGATATTGGCACCTCGGGAAATACTTCAAGGTAATAGACCTCATTTAGGAAAAAAATTAAGAGAACATCTAACTATCTCTGAAGTGTTGATATGGAAATCCCAGTGTAATGTTATAATACCTTTTTTTTTTCTTTCCCTGATTCCTATTTGGACAGGCTCCAATGCCATGCAGCCAAAGTACAGTCCTACTTTATCTTCAGTAGAGACTTCAGGAGCCCAGAAGACAAATAGTCCCCACTGGGGAGGTCATGTCTTTTGGCGGCCCTCTGGATTGAGGTCAGTTGTCACGAAGGAGACCAGAAAGGCAGAGCAAGCTGCTTTGCTTTTTGAAAGTAAAGCTAATTATTCTGTTGCGTTGTGTTATGTGTGTGCTTACATGATCTTCTCTTTCTGAGGCTAGGTGTACGCGTTTGTGATTTTATGCATATTTCTTCAACTTTAGGAAAATAGCAAATGCAACTTGAGATAGGAAGTCCTCCAATCCAGGGTTCTGTTTCTAGCTCCCTTTGACTTTATAGACTGACCTTTTTGCTGGACACTGACACATGCTGCTTGCCGGCTGTTCCAGGACGTTATAGGTAAAGCTAATAAAGTATAATCACAACGTCCTAAAAATGTCAAGTTGCTGCCCCTTGGGCCTCTCATAACTATTCTCATCTGCAAAATGGAGCTGGTAACTCTCCACCCTGCCTTCCCTGCACAGATGTTGGGAAGCTAGGCGAAAGAACATCTGTAAAGCAGTTTTAGATTTTGGAACATGGGAACAATAAATGACCATAACAGCTATTTATCATGCAAGAGGAGATGACGATATATTCTATATTTCAAGCCCCACTTCTCTCATCTACTTGAAAATAGTTTTGCATGATTGAAGCCATTAGTTAAGAAGGAGTAAGTGTATGCAATGCAGAGCAAGGTAGGGGATTATGACCTAAAACATCATAGGTGAAAAAACTCTGAAAGGATGTGGGAGTGCATATTCATGAGCTGAAATGATCGGTGTAGCTTTGAAAATGAAAAGAATGCTATTGAGTTTGATGCAGGGTAAGTGAGGGATGGCAGGTGCCAAGAATCTGGGACTCGCCTTGGTGGTGACCCGAGGCAGTTTAACTGGGGTCTGCTGTGGTATCTTTACTTGGTCAGGGATGACTTAGCAGGGAAGGGCTTAAGAGGAAAATTATGTCCTGAGTAAATATCACAGAATTTAACAAAGGTTAAATCCTAGAGGATCATGGAAAATATCGGGGTAGACCAACTGGCTAATATTTTGATTAAACACTTCTTTTGGCATCCATCCAAGAAGAGGTAAAACAATTATTTTCACACAAGTGAGCAACCTTTGGGGAGAGGCCGTGCTCAAAATGGTGAAGTCAGTTATTTTATCTCTCTGGGCTTCATGTGTATATAGTCCTCAAATATATGCCAAGTAAAAATATTTATATAGATGTACCCAGTTCAGTGCCTTGTTGCTTCCACCACGCTGAGGTGGAAATGGTGTCTGTCCTCAAGGAGCTTGCGATTTAGTAGGTGATTTAAGACTTCTGTAATGTGGGGCGCCTGGGCGGCTCAGTGGGTTAAGCCTCTGCCTTCGTCCCAGGGTCCTGGGATCAAGCCCCGCATCGGGCTCTCTGCTCAGCGGGGAGCCTGCTTCCCTCTCTCTCTCTGCCTGCCTCTCTGCCTACTTGTGGTCTCTCTTTCTCTTTCAAATAAGTAGATAAAATTAAAAAAAAGAAAAAAAAAAAAAAAAGACAGGCACCTGGGTGGCTCAGTGGGTTAAAGCCTCTGCCTTCAGCTCAGGTCATGGTCTCAGGGTCCTGGGATGGAGCCCCACATCAGGCTCTCTGGTCAGTGAGGAGCCTGCTTCCCCACCCACCCTCTCTCTGCCTGCCTCTCTGCCTACTTGTGATTTCTCTCTCTCTGTCAAATAAAAAAAAAAAAAAAAAAAAAAAGACTTCCGTAATATGTTAACTTGTCTGATTAAATTACTATTGTCTCTTACCCCTTTCCCACAACCCCACTGACTTCATCAGAAGTCCAATATCATTCTTCTCCAGCCTCCTTCCCTTGTACTGGGAACCTTTTAAAATTCCTCCAAGGAGGCCCTTCTGACACCAACTGCAAACAGCTGGGGATCCTGGGTCTGTCCCTTGCCTGCTACTGTCCCTGACCCTGCCATATCCCTGACCCTGTCATATTCCTGGCCCTGCCATATCTCCTGCCTGCCACAGGGTGACACTGTTGAATGCTGGCACAGGCCAGAGTGGCTTTTTTCCGGAGGGTAAATCCTAGCTGATTCCTCTTCTTAAGAGTTAATGTCTTGGGGCACCTGGGGGGCTCAGTTGGTTTAGCGACTGCCTTCGGCTCAGGTCATGATCCCAGGGTCCTGGGATCGAGCCCCACATGGGGCTCCCTGCTTGGTGGAGACCTGGCTTCTCCCTCTCCCTCTGCTGCTCTGCCTGCTTGTGCTCTCTCACTATCTCTGTGAAATAAATAAATAAAGTCTTAAAAAAAAAAGAGTTAATGTCGTGTTGCCTTTTTTTCTCACTAGGTTCCAAGATGACAGGCCTCAGTGCCCAGTCCTTGGGATGATTCACACCGTCCTCTCCCCACCTCAGAGGAGCTCCGCCAGGAAGTCCAGGAGTAAGCGCACTGCTGGGCTCACTGACACTTCCTTTTTTCAATCCTGGGAACCCCCTCCAGAAGATGGTCACTTTTCCTTTCAACCCCAGAAACATAATGGGTCTTAACAGTCCCTCTATTCACTCCCTACCTCCCTTTAATAAAGTCTTTGCCTCTAAGATGTTTCTAGACCTCAAATGACTGTTTTCCTTTATTTATGGAAAATATCTTCTCTATCTCAGGATGAGCCACCCTCTGAAGAATGGGCAGGCATAAGTCTCAGCTCCCCTCTTGCTAAAGCAGTGAAAAAGCAAAACATAGGTTGTATCTTCAATAGGACACTCTGCTACACATATAAAGAAATAATTAAAACTAGGTGGAATGCAATAACCGATAGGAAAATTCCAAAGAAATAATGATGGAGAATTACAAAGAACACGGATTAAGGAACATTGTCGTCAACCTGGAGTAATCTGGGAAGACTAGATTGGGAGGCAACGTTTGTGCTGGTCCTTGACTTGCTATAGGATTTGGACCGGTGAATGCAGTAGGGAATGGTGTTGCAAACAGAGAGGGTAGAATAAGCCGACACACAGAATGAGAGGAAAACCATGTCCTGGTTGATGACCGATGGTGGGGTGGCAGTGGTGATGGCAGAGGCATTGTGAGGTGCAGTGTGTGTGGGGTAGGGATTGGGGGAGACATGGGAGCGTGAAGCCTGGGGCTCAGAACACCCCACGGAAGAATACGAACCTTAAAAAGACCAGCACTCTGTTTTCCTTTCCTGTTGCGATATCTCTTCGTCAGGTCAAGCCGCTTGTCCGTCAACAAATAAACAAAGAAACTAGAACAGTCAAAAACAAAAGTCGAAATTAAGTTGCCTTGATGTAGCCAACCTTACATTTTTATTAAAAACAACAATAAAATTCCCAAAGAAAAAAGTTGAACACGTAGCTTTAGGTAAGGTGAAATAGAATGCTTGGGGAATTTCGATAAGCCACTGAATTAATAAGTCTACTTTTCTCCATTTTCAAACCATTTTTGAGTTGTGTAAACAGTCAATACTTCACTGTTATGTCCTTGAACTGAGTCCTTTTCGATTTCAGAAAGAGACATTTAGAAGAAAATGACACAGAAATTTCTTCCTCAAACCACCTTGTTGAAGTCTCTCCGGGGACCAAAGTAGATGATTTGTAAATTCCTTTACTCTTAAAATAAAAGGCATTTTCATAAAAGAAAAGGTGATGGGCACAGCAACACCTACTCAGGAGGGAAAATAGTCGCAGGGAAGATGTCATTTATTCTCTTCTTCACGGGGCAAAACTGTCTTGCATTCAAAAGCTTCCTAAGAGGAAGATGGGATTTGTAGGTAAAAATAAAAACCCTTTTACAACATTTTTTAGGAGTTGTAGGCATCAGGAATTTCACAGGGAGAATGATACCATTTATATTGTATAGGTCTGTAAACTGTTTTCAGCATCCTTTTTGACCCCAGCTTCTCATTTGTCCCTCACTGAAATCTCATGGAAAGAGGCAGGGCACGGATTCTCAACTATTTCACAGTCGACAAAGCCAAGGTCTGATAACAGACAGAAGCAGTGTTATCACTGGATGGACAGGAAAGGCAGATTTGGAGCTGGGCTCTCTGCAAGATCACCTAAGCACACTCTTTCCTCTACTCCTGGCTGACTGTCGCTTACTGGATGGAAAAATTCCTTGAGGTTGGGGATTGTGTCTTAATTATCTTCTGATCCTTCCACAGTGCCTTCCACACAATAGGTGTTCAATAAATGTTAATTAAATAAGCGCTCTGAATCCTGATGTCGAAATGGCTCTAAGTTAGATTTTCAAAGTTTTCTGTCCCTCCCACATTTTTATACCAAAAAAAGAAAAACCTTTATTCCTTAATCTGGCAATTAAGAAAGAAACAGTTAGTTCATTTCATTCCCTAGGATATTTGGAAACAAAAATTGAGAGCTGCAAGGAGGACGAGGGTTTCCCTTAGAATAAACAGCTATAATGGATGGCTCTAGAATACAATTCCGTCTCTTGTTGACACGCGTTTGTTCCCTCTAGCTCCTGGGTTTGAAAATGACCTTTCCTAGCAAGAGCTGGACATGAATAGTCTTCTTTTTTCCAACCAGTTCCTGTATTTCCTGAAGTCAGTCGCCATGTGTCCTTTGACAAATGAGTTGCAGGAGTGTGGACTTTCCCCTGAAGAACACTTTCTCCTGTATTTTCCGCTCTCCTCCATACGACCAACTTTTGGTCTTTGCCAAGTCAGTTGTAAAGAAGACTCGTGCCCTCAATAATTGTGAAGTGGACAGTTTTTTGGGGGTTATATTTTTCTTTTCTTTGAGTGGTTATGGGGACGAGGAGAAGGCATGTGAGGGGCAAAGAGCTTGTCCTGGGGGATGAGTTAAGCTGTGTCACGTGACAGGATTCCCGGGACGCTGGGGTTGCCGTAGCAACAGTGATGGGCGTGGCGAGGTTTGTACCTGTTCCTGACTCTACTTAGCATTAGCTTTTTCCAGCTGTCCCAGACACCCTATCTACTGCCATAGCCTTAAACTAACATCGCCAAGGTTTCTACAATTTCTGTACTTATTCATTATCTTTTATTTTAAAATTTATTTTTAACAGAGCAAAACTTTTTTTTGATAGTAATAAAGTTAATAAGCCAATAGTAGACGCTGTTTAAGAAAAGAAAGAGAAGAAACACAAATGACCAATATTAGGAATCAAATCTGAGGCATTCTCTACAGAGCCTGTGGGTGTTAAGAAGGATTTTGTGAAATACACAGGTCAAAAAATTTGACTACAGAGATAAAAATGCACAATGTTTTGGGGGAGGGGTGGGGAAAACAGGGAATAGGGATTAAAGAGTACACTTATCATGGAGGAAATAAAGTGATTAAGAAATGCACAATGATTAAGAAACTTTTTATAAACCAACAGATCATAAGATAAAACTATATCTAAGCAACTAAATAGAACCAATAATTCATTTATTTTTCATAGCACTTATCATGTACATTATAGGAAATTTTGAAAAAGCAGAAGAAAACATGTATGCTAACCTCTCTACCCAGAACAATTTGAAAACACTTTTTGTTCTCATTTTTCTTAGGCCTAGATATTGAGAGTTTCATGCAAGGTTGTTATCATGCTGTGTAAATAATTTAGTTAATTGCGATTGGATGCCTGCTTCTGGAGATAGAGTCCCAAACAACGTAAAGTTCTTGCCCTCCCTGCTCCTAATGCATAAATCTGGTTGCCCCTCTCGGAATAAAACCCTGGGGAGGAAATGCTGGGCTCTTGGGGTATATGTTAATGAGAGGCAAATTTAAGCTAGGGTGCGGAAAGGAAAAATTTCTTTTTCACCCACCTACCCTCTGTTTAGTTTATCATTTAATTCGCTTGTTTGTGGTTTCCTGCAACCACAATGCAATGAACTCCTAAGAAGAGCCCTGGGTACGTAACCATAACCCGGAGCAGTTGTTGGGGGCACTGTTGACCTGGATGGGAGGAGTCCCGGGCCTGCATAGCTGAACTAGAGTCAGGTCACCTCAGAATCTCTGTGTGCCCCGGAGACCCCTCAGGAGCGCAGTCGAGATGAGAGGCACTTGGGCAGCCCCAGCTGGGAAGGTCTGATTGGAAGATTTCAAGTGCCTGACCTTGGGAACTCTTACCCACAAAGAAGCCCAGACGGAACTCCTTCTGCTACTTTGGTTTGGGCAGACACAGTTGAATCCCTTCAACTGCTGCCACCATAATCAGCCAAGGGCTTATTCTCCTGGTTCCTGTTCTTGTAGGGCTTATACTCTGTTGGCGAATCCATATCGGAAGTAATCACAAACAAATAAATGTATTTTTCTAAGCTGCTATACAGTTTAGCTGTTAGGGAGGAAACGTTTCCTGTACTTACAGGGTGACCTGAAAACATATAAAAAGGAAAATCATTAGCCTGGGGTGGAGTGGGCTGGGAAGGTTGGCCCAAGGAAGTTACCACTGAGCTGTATTCTGAAGAATGGGGAGGAATTAGTAGGGAAAGGTGATGTGGGAAGGAGGGTGTGGAGATGTTTCTGACAGATGGAGCAGCAGGCCAAGGCACAAGGAAGCAGGTCATTACCTCTGCTGGTCACCCAGGCATGGTTGGTGTCCTTAGTGGGCAGAATGTGAGCCAGACCAATTCATCTTGGTGTTAGCATTGGAAATCCCGTGTGCCCGGAAACTCCTCAGTCCCATATGAACTCAGATAGTTTGGTTGGTAACCCTGAAAGTATCCTCTGCCCCTAAAATGAAGAAAAATTCTGAGGGTTAAACGTTGTTTGGTTCAGCCTCGTCCTGCTCGGTCTGTGGGCCTTTATTAGGCTATCAGTATTTTGGAAAAAGGCAATGTAGTTAGCGATCCACTTTTTGGTATAAATTGGCTTATTTAAAGTCTAAATTCTTTGCCAGTTACTCTCTGGCCAGTAAAGTTACAGTGAGACCTGGAAGGGAATGAAGACACAGAAGAAGATGTTTTCAACATCCAGAGGAAAAAATAAGGGAGTGATAGAGACTTGCTTGGCCTACGTCATTATTTTGCCTGTGAACGAGGTTACCTTAGGTCTATATTTACTGTGCCTTGACTTTTATCTACGAAATGGGAATAGCAGTAACCCTTGTCCCAAAGGCAAGGAGTCCCAAAGACGGTGGGCCTGTTCCACTCTTGGTTAATGCCATCTGATGGCAAGGACCTTTGTCTTCTGCTCTCAGCTTCAGGGAAAGCTTCTTCTTAAAGTTCTCTTGGTATCCCTTTGTGAGAAGCAACTCACACAGAGACAATAGGGTCTTCCTGCATTTTCAGGAACCTGTGAACCCATTTTACATTAAGCTTCAAAGAGGGCTAATATGTGTACATGACTCATGAAGCACTTTTACATGTTTTATTGTCTTAGAACTATACGAAAATTCAAGGAAGATGAACAATAGCCAATATCCGTTTAGCACTTACTCTGTGACAAGTCCTATCCCAACTGCTTTAATTGAACCATGCCATTTAATCCTCACAATAATCCTCACAATAATGGGCAGGTATCACTACCATTCATATATATATATGAGAAAGTGAAGGCTAGAAATTTTGAGTGACTCACCCAAGGTCATCTAGCTATTACATGTGGCAGTCAGGAGTTGAACTGGACACGATGATTTTGGAACCAGCTACAGCTGGGAAGAGGGTACTGTTAGCACTCTCATTTTATAGTGGAAGGGCCTGAGGCTCAATATCCTTGGGGCCTATGGAAACCCTTGGTGCTATAGAGGGACCAGACCTCAGGAAACTCAGGGCCCCCTATGTTAGAAGGGAACTCAGGGACAGATTCCTGCTCATCCCCTGCCTTTTGTTCAGGATGACATATGCCTTTGGTTTTATATAAAGCAGCCAACTGCCAGGGTAGGGAAAAATCAACCCAAGTTTCATTGGAAGAGGAAGTGAGGAGGGAAGTCTTGGAAAGAGGAGAAAAGAGAGAAAATCCTGCATTTGCATCTGGGACATCATAGTCCCAGGAGAGGATAGGCAAAGTAAGGTTGGCCCACGGCTGTACGGCAGAGGGGATGTGGCCTGGGCTGGGGGCAGTGGACCTGAGGAGAAGCACTGAGGTGGGAAATACAATCAGGGGTTTCATCCTGTGTCTTGAGTTTAGTTTGGGACATAGCTCCCCTTCTTCCCCTTGGTTGATCAGTGGATGAGGGAAAGCCCTTGGTAGAGCATGGAGTTAGAAGGGCACTTGGTTCTTGAACTTTGGAGTCCAGGAGCACGTAAGAGTGACCTGATTCCTAGTTTGGCAGGAATTTAACCCGCAAATCCTGCAGGTCAGTTGCAGGTAATCGCCCATCCCTCACCCCCACCTCCCATGAAGTCTCTCTGAAAAGTCACTGTCCAGGCATGGCTTCTTTGTCACAAGAAAGCTCTCTTGCCCTTCTTAGTCTGAGCATTTGGTGGCTGCTTAGATTTGACAATCCTTAATATTATCCTACCTGAATTTAATTAAGGAGAGGAATCTTGAGGGAAAAAAAGGAAAGTCGTTAGGACATGAATTCTGTAATATACTGGGTATCATTTGGAGACTAGCTACTGTTATGAATTGTCCAGACCATTAACATGGAAATCAAGAGTTGGATGTAGAGCCACTTAGAGAGTCCTGCTGGATAAATATTTGGTTCACTTTCTGTAGCTGCGTTCTGGTTTGTGACTTCCATTAATGAAAGATATGTGAGTGAATGAATGGTTAGCCTCTGCTCAATTTGGTCACTTGTAGACTGGATTGTATAGCCCTGTTTTCAGGTGAAGTCAATCCCTTTGTCCCCACAGAGTTAACTGATTTGTCCAAAGTAAACTCTCGGAAGCATAATAAAAGGCTGTGTTCCAGGTTTACAGACTCTAGGTCCTAAGGACTTAAGAGAGGGCATTTGATTGCCACCAGGAGACACCTACTAAGAGTTTCCCAAGTGTTTTCTCGGAAGAAATGCCTCATCATTTAGGGAGATGATCCATTAGACCCTTTTGCCCTTTGCTCCTTCCCTTCATGTTTCTTTTCTTTCTTTCCTTTTCAGAAAAGAAGCTGAGTGAAGTTTTTTGCATTCGCCCTCTGTGTTGCGTACCTGCATGCTTGTGGGGAAGAAGGCGAGAGAGGCAGGAGAAGCTTAAGTGGAAACAAATGTGAAGGCGACCGTTGGCTGGTGCCATGGAATGAAATTCCAGGAGGCAGATGGGCGGTCTGTCCAGGGACAGTGGAATCCGTTAAGAACAAGCATTCTTTTTGACATTTGGATAAAGAATTGTCAGGATTTGCTTTTCTATTTCTCACCCCTCTTCACCCCTAACTCTGCCAGAATTGTTAGTACTTTTATTCTCCAGGAAGCCCTTAATTTTTAAGCACCTACTGTGTGCAGTGCAACGCAGTGTTCCAGGCACTGCGGGGGCCCTCATCTCCACCCAACAGAAGCTTAGGAGAGTTAAGTGTTTTATTTTCTTTTTTAAAAATAATGTTGGGTGGTCTTGAGACAGAGTGAATAGTTCAGCTAATAAATTCCTGAGACCCTTCAGCCCAGAGGTGAGAGCCCCATCACTCACATGTGCCTCCAACTCCTGACCTGTGCAGCCCTTTGCCACACTGTAGCAGAGACTCTTTATATTAATACCAATTTATCATTATTCCATTTAAATGCTCTTTTTTTTGTCCGAGAGAAAGAGACAGAAAACATCTGCATATCGAGTAATATTAGCTACAGTTGGTGTCTCAAGTGAGAATCAATCTGACAGCCCCATTTATTATATCAGGCTAGGCTTTATTATGGAGACTCGCGCATTTGAACTTTCCCTCTACAAGATATGAAAGAGTCTCTGATGTATTCATATCTTGCTTTAAAAATAACAGTGTGAAATACAGGGGAGATAGCAGCTATAGATAACATTTCAGTTATAATAAGAGAGGCCAAATGTGCGCCAGTCTTAAAACAATAACAACAATAAAGACACTTAGAAGTGTTATTAGTTATTAAGCCATATGGTTCATGTTACAGCTCCGTTCTTTTGTTCCTTGCCTGTGTTGTCAGCATTCATGTGATTGTTGTGATTTGTCGTGTCTAGCGCATCACCCTTTTCAATACATTAGGCTAATAACTCTGGTCCTTTTAAGGACCGATGTCACGATCCATTTCCCTTCGGTTGGGGCTGGCCATCAATGTTAAAACGTGTCATTGTTTAAACAAACCAAATTACCACCTCAGCCGAAACCTTCCCCCCCCCCCCCCACTCCTTTCTTCCTATTTGAAAATCAGCCATTTGAGGCTTAGTAAGGTACTCTGGGTTATTATGGGAGATGTTCAAAGAACTGGCCTGTCAGTTAAGTTTGTTCATTGTAAGTTAATGAGGACTTGAATTGTTAGAATCCGGAGGTGCTCATGTTGGTGTGTGTCTTGCACAGCACAGATGTTTAGTAGCTATTGTTTCTACATCTACTTCTTTGATAAATAAAAAAAAATGAGTCTGGTTCCCTAACTCCCCTGAATCACACGGCTCTGCAGGTGCTCTTGGTCACCCTGGCTCTGGGACAGAAACTCCCACCTGAGGTCAGACAGCCAAGCAAGGATTACACTGGGTGTTTCCTCCTCACCTTCCTCCTCACTGACACTCTTTCTTGGATGAGTCCCAGTACTCAACACCAGGAAACAGGAACCAAAACAGGGCTCCTGTTCAGCGGACTGATGGTCAGCATGCAGTTGTTTATGTGAATCTGTGAAAGTTCAATATGTTTATTTGTGGATGTCAATGTGTCTTAACATCTCCTATATGAGAATTTTTTTAAGCAAACCATTTGCATGCTCTAAACTTGACTTTTAAGACATCTTAGAGCTGCAGGCCTCATATATCTATGTCAATTAAAATTAAAAGGTGTAGAGAGAACATTTATGAGCATTCCAATACCCATACGCCTCTCTTAGTCGCAAACTGAAATGGTGACTTTTTCCTATTGCTTTATGAGTCTCTGCCAAATTTCTCTGAGTCTTCAGTTACCTCCCCCTCCCTCCCACCTATTTACCCATTCTTGATCACCAGCTCTATTATTCTTTTGTATATGCTCTTTCTGTGCCTGGAATACCTACTTTTCCCTAATCCAGGATCTTCCTTGACTTTTGTCATTTGAAGGCCTTTTACTTTGTTAATTTCAAATCTTTTTTTTTTTTTTCCAGTTAAAACACACATAAACTATTCAGGATTGTCCTTACCTAGAGGACAGATTCAATATATGTTGAATCAAAGATAACCATAAAGCAAAATGTAGTAAGTGTGGAAAGATCAAAGCCTACTGCCATAGGGATGCAATAGAGAGACTGGTTTACCAGTGAAAGGATTGTATCAGAAAATATATTTTAATCTTACTAAAAAAATAGCACACACTTATAGAGGTGTTAGCAGGATGGCTGAATAGGAAGCATTAGGCCCTTATTCCTCCACAGAGACCCATAGTTAACTACAATATAGAGATCAGAATACTTTTGTGAGAACTCTAGGGAGCAGTTGAGAAGTTTCAACACCCAGACCTTCCAGTGAAAGGGTTAGGAAAATTCACTGAGTTTTGCACCCTTGCTTGTGCTCCTCTCTCTATCTGACCCAGTGTGGTATAATTGGAAAGAAACCTCCCACACTCTGGATTATCCTTCATGACAGAAACAAAAGAGGAGAATGTGCATCAGAGATTTTGGCTACTCTGGAGACTGAGGGACTGACATCTGTCTTTCTTGACTCAGAGTGCTGATGGGAATGGTAGCCTTGTTTGGAAGCTGCAGGAAAAAAAGATGTGATCACAGAAAACACATTAGAGCTGCAATTCTGCCAATAGACAGCAGGGTGAGCAAGAGATTACAGGCTTCTGAGAAGAAGCAGTGACAAGATGCTTAGGAAATTTGAGAGGACTTAAAGTACATACACATGCTCAGAGGAGATACATCCTTGGGAAAGTTTTGAGAGATTCTAGAATCTCTAGCTGGACTGAGTGGTGAAAGTCTTCTGCATGAAGCCAGTCCCAAAAAGTTTGGATGAGATGGTTGTTTCTTCAAATGCCCAAGTCTTCATGAAAAAAATCATAAGGCACACAAAGGTACAAAGAAACATAAATATGGCCAAATCAAAGAAATGAAATAAACTCCAGAAACTGACCCTAAAAAAATACAGATTTATTTGCTGCCTGACAAAGAACTTAAAATAACTGTCATAAAGAAGCTTAATGAGCTTAAAGAGAACACAGACAACTAAATGAAATCAAGTAAAAGATGTATGAACAAAATGGGAATACCAACAAAGGTATGGAAACTATAAACTGGTATAGAGAACCAGACAAATGTAGACATTAAAAAAATACAACAACCAAACTAAAAAATTTGTTAGAGGAGTTCAACAACCAGCTTGATCAGGCAGAAGAAAGACAAGGAAGACAAATCACTTGAGGTCATTGAGTCAGAGTGAAAAAACAAACAAAAAAATGAAGAGAAGTGAAAGGAGCCTAAGGAACTTATGGGATACTACCAAGAAGACTAATAAATGCATATGCATTATGGGAGGAGCTCAAAGCCTCCAACCAGGATAAATCCAAAGAGGCCCACAGCAACACATTGTGTGTGTGTGTGTGTGTGTGTGTGTGTGTGTGTGTGTGTGTGTGTTCCTCTCTCATGCCACATTGAAAGGACCCCTCTTCCTCTTCCATGGAGTTTGAAATATTGAAAGCTGGGGTGCCTGAGGGCCACTGATGTGCACTATTAATCAGAGCAAGGAAGTATTCATGTGCCTGAAACCAAGAACGATATTACCATACAACATGGTAAGTCCAGCACAGACTGTGTAGATTCTTTATCTCTTGGTAAGAAAGTATTCTAGGCCCAAAGCCTAGTCTTATGAAGGTGACTAGGGGTTGAAAGACTACTATGTGACTGCTTTTCCCAACAAGATATAAAGATGTAATTTGTGATCTCAATAACATAAAGCAGGGGAAGGGGCATATAAGAATAGGATTTTTGTATGTGATTGAAAATAAGTTGTAATCAGTTTAAAATAGAATGTTATAACTTTAATATATTTCATGTAATTAAAATGGTATCTGCAAGGAAAATATCTATAAAATATACACAAGAGGAAAACGAAAGGAGAATCAAAGTATGTCACTACAAAAAATTAATGAAACACAAAAGAAAGTAGTAAGAGAGGAAAGGAGGGACAAAAATCTGTAAGACATACAGAAAACAATGAACAAAATGGCAATAGTAAGTTCTTCTCTATAAGTAATTACTCTATTTATTTTTAAAGATTTTATTTATTTATTTGACAGAGAGATCACAAATAGGTAGAGAGGCAGGCAGAGAGAGAGGGGGAAGCAGGCTCCCTGTCTTTATGTTATTGAGAGCCGGATGAGGGTCTCGATCCCAGGATCCCTAGATCATGACCTGAGCCGAAGGCAGAGGCTTTAACCTACTGAGCCACCCAGGTTCAGTATACCCTATAAGTAATTACTTTAAATGTAAATGGGTTAATTATCCCCAATAAAAAGATATAGATTGCTGAATCAATATTAAAAAAATGGATCCAACTCTATGCTGTCTGTAAGAAATTCACTTTAGATATAAGGACACACATAGGAAGAACATGAAAGGATAGGAAAAAATATTTCATGCAAAAGGTAATCAAAAGAGAGCAGGAGTGACTGTACTAATATCAGACTAAATAGACATTAAGTCAAAAACTGTTATAAGGGGGTACCTGGGTGGCTCAGTTGTTAAAAGTCTACCTTTGGCTCAGGTCATGATTTCAGGGTCCTAGGATTGAGCCCCACATTGGGCTCCCTGCTTGGTGGGAGGCCTGCCTCTCCTTTTCCCACTTCCCCTGCTTGTGTTCCCTCTCTTGCTATCTCTCTTCCTGTCAAATAAATAAATAAAACCTTTTAAAAAAACTTTTATAAGAAACAGAGAACATTATACAGTGATAAAAGGGGCAATTCACCCAGATATAACAATTATAAACCTATGTGCACCGAATATTAACCTTCCTAAATATATGAAGGAAACATGCAGAACTGAAGGGGAAAAAACCCAGATATACAATAATATTAGGAAACTTAAATATCCCCCTATCATTAATGGGTAGAACAACCAGACCAAAGATCAATAAGGAAACAGAGGACTCGAACAAACCTTTAGACCAAATGGACATAACAGACATATTTAGTACACTCTAGCCAAAAATAGCAGAATATATTTTTTTTCAAGTGCACATGGAACAATCTCCAGGATATACTACACGTTAGGCTACAAAACATGTCTCCATAAAAGGAAATAGAGGACTTGAACAAACCTTTAGACCAAATGGACATAACAGACATATTTAGTACACTCTAGCCAAAAATAGCAGAATGCATTTTTTTTTTCAAGTGCACATGGAACAATCTCCAGGATATACCACATTTTAGGCTACAAAACAAGTCTTCAGAAATTAAAAAAAATTAAATTATACAAAGTATCTTTTCCAATCACAATGGAATGAAGCTAGAAATTGATAGAAAGAAGAAACTGAAAAAAATCCACAAGTATGCAGAAATGGACCCTGAAACAGCCAAGGGTTCAGACAAGAAATAATATGGGAAATTATAAAATTACCATGAGGCAAATTCATGTGAAAACAAAATATCAACATTCATGGAATGCAATGAAAGGAAAATTTATAGCTATAAATGCTAATGTTAAAAAAGGAGAAAGATTTCAAATTACAATATAACTTTATATTTGAAGAAGCTAGAAAAAGAACTAACTAAACTTAAAACTAACAGAAGTATGGAAATAATAAAGATTAGAGCAGTGATCAATAAAATAGAAAATGGAAAAACAAAATTAACTTGAGTTTTTTTAAAAAAGATACACAAAATTAATGAACCTTTAGCTAGATTAAGAAAAAAAGAGAAAATTCAAACAACCAAAATTATAAATGAAAGAATGGATTTCACAACCAATGCTACAGAAATAAAAAGGATTATAAGAGAATACTACAATATATGTCAACAAACTGGATAACCTAAAGGAATGGATAAATTCTTAGAAACATAAAGAAGCTGGGAAGATGGGAAGATGGTAGAGTAAGAGGATGTTAAGCTCATGTAGTCCTACAGATACAACTAGATAATATTCACATTAGTGTAAATAACCCAGAAAATGACCCACCAGCTGGCAGAACAAAGTCTACAACTAAAGACAGAGAAGAGACCACACTGAAGAGGGTAATAGAGTGGAAACATTGTGGGGAGCAAAATGGACAATGGTCATTCATGTTAGAGAGGGAGTCATGGCTATGGAGAGGGGAGAGAAATAGACTATCACAATAGGGGGCCCACATGAGGAAGATGAATCCCTATAACATTTGGCTTTGAAAGCAAGAAGGGCCAAATTTCATGAGTTCTTATAACCAGTGAGACCTTATAACCTAGAATTAAAAAAATCAGTGAATTGGTTCTGGGAGAGATCAGAAGGTGATATGGAGCTGAGTTCCTGCCCTTAAAGAGATAGCAAATACCCCATGGAGATACATCATAGAAGCAGCAGTTTGAAAAATGCCAAGAACATATTTGAGGGAGAGTAATTTATTCATTTCAGAGCATGTCCTGGAGGGCAGGGATCACAGAGGGACTTCTTCAGGAACAAAAGAACTGGCAGGTGCCATCTCCTTCCTTCACTACCCCCTCCAGCATGAACACGGCCACCTGTGTGAGCCAGTGCAGCACCAATACTCATTACTTAACCAGTTCACTCCTAGCCCTGCCTTTCTCTGCTTTGGTGGTTCTACCCTTTCCAGTCACACTTGCTTCAGTCCTGGTGCTCCAGGTCCCCTCCTCCAAAAGACCTATGCAAACCTTGCCAACCCCACATGTTCTGATCCACCCACTTTTTGGGACTTCAGTCCTGGTAGCACCAGAGGGCCCTGAGGAAGCCTGAGGCATACCTTGTTAAAATTGTATGCTTTGCCCATGTGCACTATTTACTCAGGTTGGCCTAGTCCTGGCAATGGCAGTAGCAGCAGTTTTTGCAGGGAGACCATCTGCACCCTGCTAAAACTGCATGCCTTACACTACTAGGTCCAAAACTTTGTTCACAACAAGCAAAAACAGCCTCTGCAGGACAGGACTGAAAGGGAAAATGGCTAGAACAAAACAGTAGGGTGCATGCAACACACATTGGAGATTCTTCTGAAATTTTTTAGATTCTGAAATGTCTGGTGAACAGGAGACACTGTACTGAAGGGCACTACAGTGCCCTTCAGTACTTTTAAGAGTAGGGGAAGTAGCTGACTTTCCTAACAAGCAGAAGCAGACACAGTGAGTTAAACAAAATGAGGAAACAGAGGAATATGTTCCAAATGATAGAATAAGAGAAAACCGTGGATATAGGTAATATGCCTGCTGGAGAATTTAAAGTAATGATCAAACAGATACTCATTGGACTTGAAAAAAGAGTGGAGGACATCAGTGAGACCCTTAACAAAGAGATAAAAAAGAACCAGAGATGAAGGACACAATAAATGAAATAAAAAATACACTAGATAGAATAAATGGCAGTTTCAAGGAAGCTGAAAAAAGAATTAATGATGTGGGAGACAGAGTAATGGCAAATAAGCAAGCTGCACAGGTAAGAGAAAAAAAATTATGTAAAATGAGAACATATTTAGGAAACTCAGTGACTCCAACAAGCATAATAACATTTCCATTATAGGAATTCCAGAAAGAGAAGAGAGAGAAAAGAGGGTAGAAAGTTTATTTGAAAAAATAATAGCTGAAGACTTTCTTATTCTGGGGAAGGAAACAGATATGCAGATCCAGCAGGCACAGAGATCCCCCAAAAAACTGAACCCAAGGAGATCCACAAGACACATAGTAATTAAAATGGCAAAAAGTAACAGTAAAGAGAAAAATTTTAAAAGCAGCAAGAGAAAAGAAGACAGCTACATACACGGGAAAACCCAATAAGGTTGTCAGCATATTTTTTTTTTAGCAGACCAGAAGGGAGTGACATGATATATTCAAAGGGCTAGGAAAAAAATCAGCAGACAAGTATACTCTATTCAGCAAGGCTATCATTCAGAATATAAGGAAAGATAAGGAGTTTTCTAGAAAAACAAAAGCTAAAGGAGTTCATGACCACTAAGCCAGCCCTATAAGAAATGTCGAAGGGGATTCTTTGAGTGGAAAGGAAAGACCATGGGTAAGGTTAAGAAAAGTAGGAAACATAAAATCAATAAAAACTAGTATATCTATAAAAATCAGTGAAGGGATTCACAAAATAAAAGGATGCAAATTATTACACCATATACCTCAAATGCAGGAGGAAGAGGTGTAAGGAATGGATTCAAACTTAAGACAAAATCAACTTAATATTGACTGCTATATGCCAAAGATGTTATACACAAACATAATGGTAACCACAAATAAAAAACCAGTAATAGATCTGCAAAAAAATAAAGAGATAGGAATCCATATATATACTAAAGAAAGTCAAAAACCCACTAAAGATAGCAAGAGAAAAAGGATCATAGAAGAACTGCAAAAACAATTACAAAACAAGTAACAAAATGGCAATAAATACATATCTATCAATAATTACTTTGAAAGTAAATGGACTAAATGCCCCAATCAAAAGACATAGGGTGATGGGATGGATAAAAAACCAAGACCCATTTATATGCTGCCTACAAGAGACTCATTTTGGACCTAAATACACATGCATATAGAAAGTGAGGGGATGGAGGAATATTTATCATGCAAATGGATGTCAAAAGAAAGCAGGGGTAGCAATACTTATATCAGACATATATAGACTTCAAGACAAAGACTGTATCAAGAGACAAAAAGGACATTATATAATAAAAAAGGGGACAACCAAACAGAAGATATAACTTCTTATAAATATTTATGGATACAACATGAGAGCACACAAATATGTAAAACAGTTAATAACAAGCGTAAAAGAATTAGTTGATTATAATTCGATAATGGTAGGGGACTTTAACACCTCATTTACATAAATGGAGAGATTATTCAAACAAAAAATCAACAAAAAACAATGGCTTTGAATGATAAACTGGACCAGATGGATTTAATAGACGTATTCAGAACATTCCATCGTAAAAGAGCAAAATACACATTCTTTTCAAGTGCATGTGGAACATTCTTCAGAATAGATAACGTGTTGATTCATAAAACAAATTCAAAAAAATTAAAGTTATACTGTGCATATTTTCTGATCATAAATACAATATCTACCATAAGAAAAAATCTGGAATGACAACAAATATATGGAAGTTAAATAACATGCTACTAAACAATGAATGGGTCAAACAGGAAATAAAAGAAGAAGTAAAGTACAAGGAAAGAAATTAATATGAAAACACAACAGTCCAAAACCTCTGGGATGGAACAAAAGCAGTTCTATGAGGGAAGTTTATAGCAATACAGGCCTACTTCAGAAAGCAAGAAAAATCTCAAACAAACAAGCTAAGTTTATACTTAAAGGAGCTAGAAAAAGAACAGAGCCTAAAATGAGCAAAAGGAGGAAATAAAAAGGTTAGAGCAGAAATAAATGATATAGAAATTAAAAAAACAATAGATCAATGAAACCAGGAGCTGATTCTTTGAAAATATCAATGAAATTGATAAACTTCTAGCCAAATTCAACAGAAAACAGAGAGGAAGAGAGAGAGAAAGAAGGAAAGAGATAACTCAAATAAACAAAACCATAAATGAAATGAAAAAGGAGAAATTACAACAACACAGAAGTACAAACAATTATGAGAATATTATGAAAAAGTATATGGCAACAAACTGAACAACCTAGAAGAAATGGATAAATTCCTAGAAACCTATAACCCACCAAAACTGAAGCAGGAAGGAACAAAAAAAAATTTTTTTTTAAAGATTTTATTTATTTATTTGAAAGAGAGAGAGAGAGATCCAAGTAGGCAGAGAGGCAGGCAGGGAGAGAGGAGAAAGCAGGCTCCCTGCTGAGCAGAGAGCCCAATGCAGGGCTCAATCCCAGGACCCTGAGATCATGACCTGAAGCGAAGGCAGAGGCTTTAACCCACTGAGACACCCAGGTGCCCCAGGAAGAAATAAAAAATTTGAACCGACCGTTTACCAGCAATAAAATTGAATCAGTAACTAAAAAACTCCTCAAAAAAGTCTAAGAACAGGGCGCCTGGGTGGCTCAGTGGGTTAAAGCCTCTGCCTTCTGCTCAGGTCATGATCCCAGGATTCTGGGATCGAGCCCCATATCCGGCTCTCTGCTCGGCGGGGAGCCTTCTTCCCCTTCTCTCTCTCTGCCTGCCTCTCTGCCTACTTGTGATCTCTCTCTCTCTCTCTCTCTGTCAAGTAAATAAATAAAATCTTAAAAAAAAAGTCTAAGAACAGATGTCTTTATAGGTGAATTTTACCCGACATTTAAAGAAGAGTTAATACCTATTTTTCTCAACATTTTCCAAAAAACAAAAGAGAAAGGAAAACTTTCAAATTTATTTTATGAAGGCAGCATTACCTTGATACCAAAACCAGGTAAAACACCACTCAAAAAGAAATTGCAGGCCAATATCCCTGATGAACATAGATGCAAAAAATCCTCAACAAAATATTAGCAAACCACAATCAACAATCTGTTAAAAAAATCACTCACCATGTGAAGTGAGATTTATTTCCTGCATGCAAGTGTGGTTCAATATTTGCAAATCAATCACTGTGATACATCACATCAATAAAAGAAAGGATAAAAACCATATTATCATTTCAGTAGATGCAGAAAAAGCATTTGATAAAATACAACAACATCCATTCATGATAAAAACCTCCAACAAAGGAGGGTTAAAGGGAACATACCACAATATAATAAGGTCTTATTTTTAAAAAAACTCACAGTGAACATCATACTCAATGAGGAAAAACTGAGAGTTTTTCTCCTAAGGTCAGGAGCAAGAGAAGGATGTCCACTCTCACCACCTTTATTCAACATAGTACCAGAAGTCCTAACCACAACAATCAGACAACAAGAACAACAACAAAATAAAATGCCTCCAAATAAGTAAAGAAAAAAATCCATTATTTGAAGATGACATGATATTATATATAGAAAACCCAATTGATTCCACCAAAAAACTACTAGAACTGGTAAATGAATTTAGTGCAGTCAAAGGATACAAAATCAATGTACAGGTATCCATTGTATTTCTTTTCTTTTCTTTTTTTTTTAGAGGAAGGACAGAGGGAAAGAGAGAGAGAAAATCTTAAGCAGGCTTCATGCCCCAGTACAGAGCCCAATGTGTGGCTCGATCTTACAACCTTGAGATCATGACCTGAGTTGAAATCAAGAGTCAGATGCCCATCTGACTGAGCCACCCAGGTACCCCTACTGCATTTCTACACACTAATAAGGAAGCAGTAGAATTAAATGAACTAAAGACCTAAATAAAAGACCCCAAACTATAAAACTTTTAAAGGAAAACATAGCGGAAAAACTTAGTAACATTGGACTTGGCAATCCTCGTAGGCCAGGAAAGAAGGTAGTTCTTGGGCTTGGAGTGGGAAGATCTGTATCTTTCCATTTGACCAGTAGGAGTTGGACTTGGACTTTGGAAAGGAGGACATTTCCGGAAGGTAGCCTGGCCCTTGCAACATGGTAGCAGGTCAGAAAATAATGGGGGGAGCATGTGGAGGGCAAGGAGGAGACCCTGGGAAACCAAGACCCATAACTAGGAATAGGGACACTTAACAACCAGTTTTAAAGTTTATTTTTGTGTTCATATTTTCTTCTGTGGTGCTTTGTTAACACCACAAACCTGGTTTATTTGTCCTTCTAGGATTTAAGGAAGTGGCCTGTGTCCATTCATCAGGCTGAATTTGTAGAAGGAGTGTTAGAGGCCAGGAGAAATAACAAGACTACAGTGACCATCAGGGAAAATTTCTCATTTTTTTGCAGAAATTATGTATAGAGGGGAACTTGCAAGAAGAAGGGAATTTTCATTCTAGGGAATGGGAGCCTGCTCTACTGTTATTTGGGTATTTTGTGAAGGAAAATCCATGAAGACTATGGAACATTTAGATATCTGGGTTACACCTAGAAAGGTCTTGAAAAAGCAACATTTAGACATCTTTACTAATTGGGAGTCTGGACATGAAAATTCTTCCATTTCTTTGCTTCTTCCTCATTGGACTATTATCTTGCCTTTTTTTTTAAATCATGCATTTATACCAGTGACTGTATCCCATTGCACATCAAACCATTCAATATTATAATTTGTAAAGTTTTCAGGCACTTCAATTACAAAAGACAATTTTCTTGCACTGACCACGTACTGTGGACCATTAAATTACCGTAGATTAGCTCTAATCCTCCTAACGATTGTGTTGAATATATGTTATTATTCCAGTTTTACTGATAATGAAAATGAAACTAAGCAAAATTAAGTTAATTATCCAAGTTCTCACAGTTAGTTTGAGGTATGACATACATACACACATCTTCTGAGTTTCCAATGTCTACAGACTTCCCATAAACACTATACTTCTTTTCTCTACCTTACTTCAGGGCTCACTATGCCAAGAGGACAGCTTCTCTACTAAAAAGGGACTTGGTGATCTTGACTTTCTTTAACCTCAATGAAAGGATTATGACACAAAGCATTATCATTAACACATTACTATTATTGCAGAGAATGATGGCTGAGTGGGTCAAAATAGCAGACACACTAGTTTTCTATACTCTATAACAAAGTACTACAACCTTAGTGATTTAAACAACACAACTCAATTATCTCACATTTCTGTAAACTGAGTGTCTGACATGGGTCTCATTGGACTAAAATTAAAGTGGCTGATTGCCTATCCAGGTTGTAGAGGCCACCTCTATTCCTTGGCCTATGACCCCTTCCTCTATCTTCAAAACCAGTAATGACAGGTTGAGTTCTCACTGCATTGCTGTGATCTCTTCTGTAGTCACATCTTCCTCTCTGACCCTTTCCTCTGCACCCTTCATGTACTTTTAAAGACTCCTGTGATGACACATAAAGATTCTGTGATATGCACTCAGATAATCCAGGATAATCTCTTTCTTTAAGGTCAGTTGATTAACAGCCTTAATTACCCTACAACCTTAATTTCCCTTTGCTATGTAACGTAACATATTCACAGGTTCTAGGGATTAGGACATAGACATTTTTGGGGGACCATAATTCTGTCCACTACAGTAGATTGCTGATTCAGATTCAAAATTAGATTAGATCTAGAATTTGGTTCTGATTGACTCTGGGATTGCTATGCTTCAGAATTCATGTTTTTTTTTTAAAGATTTGTTTATTTATTTGACACAGAGAGGCGGGGGGAACACAAGCAGGGGGAGTAGGAGTCGGAAAAGCAGGTTTCCCAATGAGCAGGGAGCCTGATGTGGGACTCGATCCCAGGACCCCGGGATCATGACCTGAGCCAAAGGCAGATGCTTAATGACTGAGCCACCCAGGAGCCCCAGAATTCATGTTTTTAATCAATCTGGTGGTGACAGGTAACTAATTGAAAAAAAATGGTAGATGGTTTCAAAATGGCTCACTATCAAAGGTATGGAAAATGATCATGGCTATTGTGCACAAGGAAGTTTAATAGGTAGATTGAGAGCATGGACTTTGGGATCAGGGTACCTGAGTTTAAACCCCTGTTACTCTGCTTATTATGCATAATCTTGAGTAAATTTCTTACCCTCTCTGGGTCTCATTTTCCTCATCTGCCAAACAGAAATGATAAAGATAGTATCTCAGTTGTTATGAAAATCAAATGAAAAAAAAAAAAAGAAAATCAAATGAGTTGGTTCTTGGCACATAATGTATACTCAGTAAATGTGAGCTGATAATAGTGAGGTATGACTGGGTATTCCCAAAAAGGATTGGTGGTTAAAATTTTAGGGGTTAGTGGGGCACCTGGTTGGCTCAGTCAGTTAAGTGTCTTGTCCTTAGCTGAGGTTGTGATCCTGGGGTACTGGGATTGAGCCCCTCATTGGGCACCTTGCTTGGTGGGCGGCCTGCTTCTCTCTCTCTCTCTCTCTGCTTGCTCCTCCTCCTGTTGTGCTTGCTCTGTATCTGTGTCAAATAAATAAAATCTTTAAAAAAAATAAATAAAATTTAGGGATTGGCATTTGTTTGAAACGAGAAGTCAAGTACAGCAAAATAAAAATTGCAGGAGTGTTCAGGAGTCCTTTGCAGAAGAAGACTTCTGGGCTTGACTTGCATCTAAGTGGCCATGGGCTGGAGAGCCTCGTGATGAAGTGTAGCTCCTTGGTGACACTCATGGGCCACCTCTGCCTGCCTTTCCATCTCCATTTGTCACTTCACCATCTTGTGGGAACTCTTCCCCTCAAACGCATCCTGGGCTTTCCCAGCTCTGAGCCCTTTGCTCAAGGTATTCTCTCTTCCTTTGATTGCCTCCCATCTTTGCCTATTGAAATATCTCAAAGAACATTTTCTTCATGAAACCATTATGGTGTCTCCAGCCAGGAAGGACATTTCACTCTTCTGAATTTTTATAACCTTTTGCCTGCACAGCTCCTGTATTGTGATTAATTCTGCCTATGTCTTTTCTTCTTCTCTAGTGGTAGGCTGCCTGATAATCTTGTTTACTCTGTGTCTTTTACAGCATGTGGTATGAGCTCAGCAAAGTTCTATGGAGTAAATGGTTGGTGAATGAGGGACTGAGTATACCATGTCCAGGAAAGGATGTCTCAGTGCTTTTTTGATGAGAAATTAGGTGATGGTATGCATATCATTCTATACCTTAAAAATCTCTCTTTGGGACACCTGGGTGACTCAGTCAGTTAAGTGTCTGCCTTTGGCTCAGGCCGTGATCCTGTGGTCCTAGGATTGAGTCCTGTATCAGGGTCCCTGCTCAGCAGGGAGTCTGCTTCTCCCTCTCCCTCTTTTGCTCCCTGTCTTTGTGCTCTCTCTCTGTCAAATAGGTAAATCAAATCTTTGTTTTTTTTTTTTAAAGAAAGTCTCTCTTTGATTAAATGTACAGTTCCCTTTCTCTGTTGTTGTTCCCCAACCCTGAGCTTAAGTGAGCAGCCTCTTCTGAAATATGAAAAGTATACAGATGTTCTGGAACTATTCCTAAAATTCCATATCAGAAGTCTGAGGTGGGGCTCAGATTTTTGTATTTTTTTTAAGCATTAAAGTTTGTTCTCAAGTATGTCTCAGAAAGGTAATTATTGACACAGGGATTAAAAAGAATTCCAGATATAGGGTAATAGATGTTTCATGAAAAATAAATAGAAAAAGAAAACCTATCACTTCTCTATTCTTATTGTTAAAACACACTACCAGTCATATTTTTAGGGGAATGTTATATATACCAATACATGTATTAATAATAGGGTTGAGGTTTGGGCAAAGTGAGCCAGTCAGGATGAGAAATGGTAGGTATGTGACAATAATGTAGCTATGGGTGAAGGAAAGGCTAAGAAGAACAGATACTTTGTTTTTGCCAACATGAAAATTGTATTGCATTTTCTTCCTGTCTTTTTTTTTTTTTTTTTTGCCCTCAGTATAGTAAAAGCCAAGAACAGTATCAACAGGTCATGGCAGAAAACACACACACACACACACACACACACACACACACACCATACACTCCCAAGCTATAAAGCCAAATGTGAAGCATAAGTCCACATGGGCTCAATTGAGAATTTTGCTCCAGGATAACAATTCAACAAGAGATAAAGTAAACCAGGCTAGAGTTAGATAAAGAAAAGAACAGGAAAACTTTCCACACTTGGAATTTATTGAAAGATGAGATTTTTCTAGAAGTTTCATTTTGACTTCACTTCACCCAATGGAATAAAGCCTCAAAAGCCAAACTATGGGTGACAACATTTGTATATTACACATTAGCTTAAGGGGACCCAACTGGTCATCCGTGCCCTGACAGTCAAGAGCTTAGGTAGGTGGAAAGGGAAGATGAGGCAAGAAAGGGAGAATGAGAAAAATGGCTGAGGGGCTCAGAAGTCAGGATAGGGTTTATTAACAAGATGGTACTCCTAGTCTTGCTCTGCTTTCTTGATAAAATGTGTAATTTTATGCCACTGTGGAAGAAATAGAACCTTGACTTTTATTTCACAATGATAGAGTTTCATTTCCCTTATACTCAACAACAGTTACAAAAATATTTTTCTTCTTTGTGATGTTGATGTATTATTTCATTGGGTTGTTCAAGGGATGTGATATGCAGCCCCTCTTCTCCACCAATTCTCTCAAACTATGCCCTGGGGACTGATGCAGAGTCCTCACCATTGATCCTTATGCTTTTTCTTTCAAACAAATACCTCTCCTTTTCCCTAGTCCTCGCAGACTAGAGCTGGGGGTCCAACATTCTCAGTTTGAGGCCCAGAAATGTGAGTGACTTGGTATCTTGGTTTTTGAGAGAAATAGTGGTTTCCTGTTAAGAGGACAATGCAGTTGGCCAGGAAATCTGAGTCACCATGGAACAATGGCCATAGGGTAGGTGGGGAAGAGGATATGCTTAATATTGTCAGCCTATTTTTTGGACATCAAGAGAAATGTAGTCTGTTTAGGAAGTCATTTTGCATCTGAGAAAAACAGACCTAGGAAAACCAGCTTACATTTATAGATACTAAAATCTTAAGACAGAAGGTGAGGAGAATATATTCACTTGAAGGCACTAAGAGTGGGTTGGAGATATAGAATACTGCAACATTTGAGCTAGAAAGGACCTCTGAAGTCATTTAATCTCATTCTCTTATTTTACAGGTCAAGAAACTCAATCCAAAAGACTGCAAAGCTAATGAGGAGAGGGCCCAGATTTCTCACGTGAGAGCTTTTTCTACTCTCCTGAGTTGCTGCCACATTTGGCTTTGAGGGTTATCATAGGATTATTTTTTAGAAGTTGATTTATCCATTAAATGCTGCTGATTATGGGCTGGTATTAAAATGTCTGTCTTTCTATGCACCAATGTTCATAGCAGCATTATTCACAATAGCCAAAAATTAGAAGTAACTGGAATGCCCACTAACAGATAAATGGATAAACAAAATCTGGCATATTCATATGCTGGGATGCTTTTCAGCTTTAAAAACCAATGAGATTCTGAGAGGAGCAAGATGGCAGAGGAGTAGGAGACCTAGTATCATTGGGTCCCAGGACTTCAGCTAGATAGTTATCAAACCATTCTGAATACCTACAAACTCAACAGGAGATTGAAGAGAAGAAGAACAGCAATTCTAGGAATAGAAAAGCAACCACTTTCTGGAAGGTAGGATGTGAAGAGAAGTGAATCCAAAGTCATGAGAAGAGAGACCACAGGGGGAGGGGTTGGCTCCCGGCAGCTGCCGAGCCGCGGAGCACAAAATTCGAACTTTTAGAGTCTGCTCTGCTGAGGGACGTCGCTCCAGAGGCTAAGCAGGCATGGGGGGGGGGGTGAGGGGGGTGGAGCCTTCATGGGGACAGTATGGCCTCAGGACCTGCGGGGTCACAGAAAGACCGGTGGTGTCTGAGGGTGGCAGAGCTCCTAGGTATCGGAGAGGGGAGGCTGGCTGAGGGATGGAGCCGAGCAGTGGGCTCTCAGCTTGGGCTTACCTTAAACCATGATCTGAGGCACACTGAGCCACTGGTGTTCGAGCAGGGTCCCCACAAGGGGCAGATCCGGGGAGACTCACCTTCCTCCCCTGGGAGGAGCGGCACGGGAGCACGCTGCAGGAATCAGCTGAGTTTGGAGACTCCAAACAGGGCCGCACGCCAGAGACAGAAACACTCTGTCACAGGCCAGGTGAGCTCAGAGTGTGGCCAGAGACCAGGGAAATGGGAGGGATTGACTGCTTTTCTCTGAGGGCACACTGAGGAGCGGGACCTGAGCTCTCGGCTCCTCCAGACAGAGACTGGGAGGCCACCATCTTCATTCTCTGCCTCCAAAACGGTATGGAAAGGGTTCAGGGAACAAAAGCTCCCGAGACCAAAACTGCGCAGATTACTTAGCCCGGCCCCTGACAAGGGTGGTACAATTTCGCCTTGAGCAAAGTCATTTGAGAATCACTGCAACAGGCTTCTCCCCCAGTAGATTAGCAAAAACATCCAGCCAAGGCCAACTTCACTGATCACCGAGAGCTGCGCAACTCTAGAAATAGGGCAATGCAACACATAGAATTTATGGCTCTTTTCCCATGATTCCCAAAGTTAAATTTTTTAATTTTATATGTTTTTCTTATTCTATTTTTAAAATTTTTCCTCTTTCCTGTTTTAACCTTTTTAGCTATTTTATCTTATCAATACCTTTTTAAAAATCTTTTTTAGTCTTAATTGTTATAGTCATATTCTATCCTTTCATTGTATTTAAGCTTATTTTTTTGTATACGTATAAGTTTTCCTTTCTTTAAAATTTTGAGATACAATTTCCTCTAACAGATCAAAATATACACTAGATCTAGCGCATGGCTTTTTTCTAGTCTCAAGCCTGATTGATTCATTCCTTTTTTTTTTTTTTCTTTTTCAACCAACGTCTTATCTTATTAATTCCTTTTTTAGAATATTTTTTAATCTTTATCTTTACAGTCACATTCCATCCCTTCATTGTGTTAACTCTTATTTTTTGTATATATATGTACGTTTTTCCTTCTTTAAAATTTTGAGGGGCAGTTTCTTTAACAGACAAAAATACATCCAAAAATCAAGTGTGTGGCTCTGTTTTTTTTTTTTTAAGATTGTATTTATTTATTTGACAGAGATGGAGAGATCACAAATAAGCAGAGAGGCATACAGAGAGAGAGAGGGAAGCAGGCTCCCTGCTGAGCAGATATCCCAATGTGGGGCTCGATCCCAGGACCCTGAGATCATGACCCGGGCTGAAGGCAGAGGCTTTAACCCACTGAGCCACCCAGGCGCCCCTATGGCTCTGTTTTATTCACCAGTCTTTTATATATATATATATGTGTGTGTGTGTGTGTGTGTGTTTTCTTTTTTTTCTTCCTTTCTTCTCCCCCCAGTTTTGGGTCTCTTCCAATTTGATTAGTGTATATTTTTATGGGGTCGTTGCTACCCTTTTAGTATTTTATTCTCTCATTCATCTGTTCTTATCTGGATAAAATGACAAGGCTGAAAAACTCACCAAAAGAAAAAAAAAAAAGAAAAAAAAGAACAAGAGGCAGTACCGATGGCTAGGGACCTAACCTATATAGACATTAGTAAAATATCAGAACTAGAGCTCAGAATGATGATTATCAAGATGCTAGCTGGGCTTGAAAAAAAGCATGGAGGATACTAGAGTATCCTTTCCCAGAGAAATAAAATCCCTTTCTGGAGAAATAAAAGAACTAAGACCTGGGGCGCCTGAGTGGCTCAGTGGGTTAAAGCCTCTGCCTTCAGCTCAGGTCGTGATCTCGGGGTCCTGGGATCGAGCCCCGCATTGGGGCTCTCTGCTCAGTGGGGAGCCTGCTTCCCCCTCTCTCTGTCTGCCTCTCTGCCTACTTGTGATCTCTCTCCCTCTGTCAAATAAATAAATAAAAATCTTAAAAAAAAGATCCAACCAAGTAGAGATTAAAAAAAAAACTATTAATATGGTGCAATAAAAAAAATGGAGGCTCTTACTGCTAGCATAAATGAGGCAGAAGAGAGAATTAGTGATATAGAAGACCAAATGACAGAGAATAAAGAAGCCATGAAAAAGAGAAATAAACAACCACTGGACCATGAGGGGAGAATTCGAGAGATAAGTGATACCATAAGATGACACAATATTAGAATAATTGGGATCCCAGAAGAAGAAGAAAAAGAGAGGGTCAGAAGGTATATTGGAGCAAATTATAGCAGAGAATTTTCCTAATTTGGCAGAGGGAACAAGCATCAAAATCCAGGATGCACAGAGAACCCCCCTCAAAATCAATAAAAATAGGTTAACACCCCATCATCTAATAGTACAACTTACAAGTCTCGGTGACAAAAAGAAAATCCTGAAAGCAGCTGGGGACAAGAGGTCTATAACATACAACAGTAGAAATATTAGATTGGCAGCAGACCTCTCCACAGAAACCTGGCAGGCCAGAAAGGACTGGCATGATATATCCAGAGTGCTAAATGAGGAAAAAAATATGCAGCCAAGAATACTATATCCAGCTAGGCTGTCATTGAAAATAGAAGGAGAGAGAAAAAGCTTCCAGGACAAACAAAAACAAAAAGAATTTGCAAACACCAAACCAAACCAGCCCTATAGGAAATATTGAAAGGGGTCCTCTAAGCAAAGAGAGAGCCTAAAAGTAACAGACCAGAAAGGAACAGAGACAATATACAGTAACAGTCATCTTACAGGCAATAAAATGGCATGAATTCATATCTTTGAATAGTTACCCTGAATGTAAATGGGCTAAATGCCCCAATCAAAACAAGGTATCAGAATGGTTAAAAAAAAAAAAAAAAACAAACCAACAAGACCCATAGATATGCTGTCTGCAGAAACTCATTTTAGACTCAAAGACACCTCCAGATTCAAAGTGAGGGGATGTAAAACAATTTGCCATGCTAGTGGACATCAAAAGAAAGCTGGGGTGGCAATCCTTACATCAGATAAATCAGACTGTAAGTCAAAGAATATCACAAGAGATGAAGAAGGACACTATATTGTACTTAAAGGGTCTGTCCAACAAGAAGAGCTAACAATTTTAAATATCTATGTCCCTAACATGGGAGCAGCCAATTACATACTCCAATTAATAACAAAATCAAAGAAACACATGAACAATAATACAATGAGTAGGGAACTTTAACACTCCCCTTTAACAAGCCAAAGAATATAATAAGAGATGAAGAAGGACAATATATCATACTTAAAGGGACCGTCCAACAAGATCTAACAATTGTAAACATCTATGCCCCTAACGTGGGAGCAGCCAATTATATAAACCAATTAATAACAAAGTCAAAGAAACACATCAACAATAATACAATAATAGTAGGGGACTTTAATACCCCCCTCACCGAAATGGACAGATCATCCAAGCAAAAGATCAACAAGGAAATAAAGGCTTTAAATGACACACTAGACCAGATGGACATCATAGGTATATTCAGAACATTCCATCCCAAAGCAACAGAATACACATTCTTCTCTAGTGCACATGGAACATTCTCTAGAATAGATCACATCCTGGGACACAAATCAGGTCTCAACTGGTACCAAAAGATTGGGATCATTCCCTGCATATATTCAGACCACGATGCTTTGAAATTAGAATTCAACCACCAGAAGAAAGTTGGAAAGAACTCAAATACCTGGAGGCTAAAGAGCATCCTACTAAAGAATGAATGGGTCAACCAGGAAATTAAAGAAGAATTTAAAAAATTCATGGAAACAAATGAAAATTAAAACACAACTGTTCAAAATCTTTGGGACACATCAAAGGCAGTCCTGAGAGGAAAGTATATAGCAATACAAGTCTTTCTCAAGAAACAAGAAAGGTCTCAAGTATGCAACCTAACCCTACACCTAAAGGAGCTTGGGAAAGAGTACCAAAGAGCCTAAACCCAGCAGGAGAAGAGAAATGTTAATGAACACAGCAGAAATCAATGAAATAGAAACCAAAAGAACAGTAGAACAAATCAACAAAACTAGGAGCTGGTTCTTTGAAAGAATTAAGATTGAAAAACCCCTGGCCAGACTTATCAAAAAAGAAATGAGAAAGGACCCAAATTAATAAAATCATGAGTAAAAGAGGAGAGATCACAACCAACAATAAAGAAATACAAATGATTATAAGAACATATCATGAGCAACTATACACTAGCAAATTTGACAATCTGGAAGTAATGAATGCATTCCTAGAGACATATAAACTACCAAAACTGAACCAGGAAGAAATAGAAAACCTGAACAGACCCATTACCAGTAAAGGAGATTGAAGCAGTCATCAAAAATCTCCCAACAAACAAGAGCCCAGGGCCAGATGGCTTCCCAGGGGGAATTCTGCCAAACATTTAAAGAAGAAGTAATACCTATTCTCCTGAAACTACTCCAAAAAAATAGAAATGGAAGGAAAACTTCCAAACTCATTTTATGAGGCCAGAATTACCTTGATCCCAAAACCAAACAAAGACCCCATCAAAAAGGAGAATTACAGACCAATATCCCTGATGAACACAGATGCAAAAATTCTTGCTGAAATACTAGCCATTAGGATACAACAATATATTAAAAGAATTATTCACCATGACCAAGTAGGATTTATTCCTGGGTTGCAAGTTTGGTTCAACATCCATAAATCAATCAGTGTGATACAATACATTAATGAAAGGTAGAACAAGAACCATATGATACTCTTTTTTTTTTTTAAGATTTTATTTATTTATTTGAGAGACAGAGAAAGTGAGAGAGAGCATGAGAGGAGAGAAGGTTAGAGGAAGAAGCAGACTCCCCGCGGAGCTGGGAGCCTGATGTGGGACTCGATCCCTTAACCCAAGGATCATGACCTGAGCTGAAGGCAGTCGCTCAACCAACTGAGCCACCCAGGCGCCCCCATATGATACTCTTAATAGATGCTGAAAAAGCATTTGACAAAGTACAACATCCTTCCTTGATCAAAACTCTTCACAGTGTAGGCATAGACAGCACATACCTCAATATCATCAAAGCCATCTATGAAAAACCCACAGAAAATATCATTTTCAATGGGGAGAACCTGAGAGCTTTTCCCCTAAGGTCAGGAACATGGTAGCGCTGTCCACTATCACCATTGCTATTCAACATAGTACTAGAAGTCCTAGCCTCAGCAATTAGACAACAAAAAGAAATAAAAGGCATCCAAATTGGCAAAGAAGTCAAACTCTCACTCTTTGCAGATGATATGATACTTTATGTGGAACATCCAAAGACTCCATTCCAAAACTGCTAGAACTCATACAGGAATTCAGTAAAGTGTCAGGATATAAAAGCAATGCACAGAAATCAGTTGCATTTCTATACACCAACAGCAAGACAGGAGAAAGAAATTAAGGAATCGATTCTATTTACAATTGCACCCCAAACCATAAGATATCTAGGAATAAATCTAACAAAAGAGGCAAAGAATCTGTACTCAGAAAACTATAAAGTCCTCATGAAAGAAATTGAGGAAGACACAAAGAAATGGAAAAACGTTCCGTGCTCATGGATTGGAAGAGCAAATATTGTGAAAATGTCTATGCTACCTAAAGCAATCTACACACTTAATGCAATCCCTATCAAAATACCATCAACTTTCTTCAAAGAGATGGAACAAATAATCCTAAAATGTATATGGAACCAGAAAAGACTCCTAATAGTCAGAGGAATGTCGAAAAGGAAAACCAAAGTTGGAAACATCAGAATTTCAGACTTCAAGCTCTATTACAAAGCTGTAATCATCAAGATGGTATGGTACTGGCACAAAAACAGACACATAGATCAATGGGACAGAATAGAGAGCCCAGAAATTGACCCTCAATTATATGGTCAACTAATCTTCTATAAAGCAGGAAAGAACATCCAGTGGAAAAAAAGACAGTCTCTTCAACAAATGGTGTTGGGAAAATTGGACAGGCACATACAGAAAAATGAAATGGGACATTTCCTTACACCACACACAAAAATAGACTCAAAATAGATGAAAGACCTCAATGTGAGATAGGACTCCATCAAAATCCTTGAAGAGAACACAGTCAACAACCTCTTCAACCTCAGCCGCAGCAACTTCTTCCTAGAACCATTGCCAAAGGCAAGGGAAGCAAGGGCAAAAATGAACTATTGGGACTTCAAGATAAAAATCTTTTGCACAGCAAAGGAAACTGTCAACAAAACCAAAAGACAACCGACAAAATGGGAGAAGATATTTGCAAATGACAGATCAGATAAGGGGCTAGTATACAAAATCTATAAAGAACTTATCAAACTCAACACTCAAAGAATAAACAATCCAATCAAGAAATGAGCAGAAGACACGAACAGACATTTCTGCCAAGAAGACATCCAAATGGCCAACAGAGACATGGAAAAGGGGTCAATATCACTTGGCATCAGGGAAATACAAATCAAAACCACAGTGAGATACCACCTCACACCAAATTAACAAGTCAGGAAAGGACAGGTGTTGTTGAGGATGCAGAGAAAGGGGAATCTTCTTTCACTGTTGGTGGGAATGCAATCTGGTGCAGCCACTCTGGAAAACAGTATGATGGTTCCTCAAAAAGTTGAAAATAGAGCTACCCTATAACCCAGCAATTGCACTACTGGGTATTTACCCTAAAGATACAACTGTAGTGATCTGAAGGGGCATGTGCACCTGAATGTTTATAGAAGCAATGTCCACAATAGGCAAACTATGGAAAGAACCTAGATGTCTATCAACAGATGAATGGATAAGGAAGAAGATGTATAGATACAATAAAACACTATGCAGCCATCAAAAAAACAAAAAACAAAACAAACAAAACAAAAACAACAACAAAAACCAAACCAGACCAAATCTTGCCATTTGCAATGATGTGGATGGAACTAGAGAGTATATTGCTAAGCAAAATAAGTCAATTGAAGAAAGACAATTATCATATGATTGCTATGAGGAATTTGAGAGGCAGGATGGGGTTAATGGGGAGAAGGGAGGGAAAAAAATGAAACAAGATGGGACCAGAGGGAGACAAACCATAAGAGACTCTTAATCTCAGGAAACAAACTGAGGTTTGCTAGGCAGTGAGGTGGGAGGGATGGGGTGGCTGGGTTATGGACATTGGGGAGGGTATGTGCTATGGCGAGTGCTGTGAATTGTAAGACTGATGATTCACAGACCTGTTCCCTTGAAGCAAATAATACATTACATGTTAATAAAATAAAATTAACAACAACAATAACAACAGTGAGATTTTGATATAGGCTACAAATGGATAAAACTTAAAAGCTTTGTGCTAACTGAAGAAAGGCAGACATAGGGCACCAGGATGGCTCAGTCAGTTAAGCATCTGCCTTAGGCTAAGGTCATGATCCCAGAGTCGTGGGATTGAGTCCCTCATTAGGGTCCCTGCTCAGTAGGGAGTCTGCTTCTCCATCTGTCCTTCCCCCTTGCTTGTGATTTCTCTCTCTCTCTCAAAAAAAAAAAAAAAAGACAGACATTACAGAATCGTGTATGGTTCCACTTGTATGGTTCCACTTGTATGAGGAACCCACAATTGGCAAACTTTTAGAGACAGAAAGTAAAATAGAGGTTTCCAGGAACTGAGGGTCTCCACTGACCCTCCTGTACATATGAGAGCAAGGGAGTGGAATGGTCTAGAGGGTAGAAAAGCAGACAGTTGTCTTGAGCTCACATCCTTAATCCATCACAGACTAGCTTTTTGACTCTTGTGTGGTTATTTCCTCTCTCTGTGTTTACTTTTCCCACCTATAAAACCTAGATAATATTAGATCGTATCATATGTATATAGAGATGACATGAGGTAGTATTACATAGCATTTATTTATTTATTATTATTATTTTTTAAATTTTTTTATTAACATATATTATTTACCCCAGGGTACATGTCTGTGAATCATCAGGCTTACACATTTCACAGCATTTGCCATAGCGCATACCCTCCCCAATGCCCATATCCCTACCCCCCCACCTCCCAGCAACCCTTAGTTTGT
>CM052800.1:125599628-125637940 GCA_028533885.1 Nasua narica
AAGCTTTTTATCTCTCCATCTATTTTCAGTGACAGCCTAGCTAGGTATAGTATTCTTGGCTGCATATTTTTCTTGTTTAGGGCTCTGAATATATCATGCCTGTCCTTTCTGGCCTGCCAGGTCTCTGTGGATAGGTCTGCTGCCAATCTAACATTCCTGCCTCTGTATGTTACCGATTTCTTGTCTCGAGCTGCTTTCAGGATTTTCTCTTTGTCACTAAGACTTGTAAGTTTTACTATTAGATGACAGGGTGTAGACTTATTTTTATTGATTTTGAGGGGGGTTCTCTGTGCCTCCTGGATTTTGATGCCTGTTCCCCTCAGCAGATTAGGGAAATTCTCTACAACAATTTGTTCCAATATACCTTCCACCCCTTTCTCTCTTTCTTCTTCTTCTGGAATCCCAATTATTCTAATACTATTGCATCTTATGGCATCACTTATCTCTCGAAGTCTTCCCTCATGGTCCAATAGTTGTTTGTCTCTCTTTTTCTCAGCTTCTTTATTCTTTGTCATTTGGTCCTCTATGTCTCTAATTCTTTCTTCTGTCTCATTTATTCTAGCATTAAGAGCCTTCATTTTTGTTTGAACTTCATTAATAGCTTTTTTGATTTTGTCTTGGTTAGATTTTATTTCTTTTATTTCTCCCGAAAGGGATTTTATTTCTCCCAAAAGGAATTCTTTGATCTCTTCCATGCTTTTTTCGAGCTCAGCTAGCAATTTGATAACTGTCATTTGATAACTATTTCTGACATATTACTGATGTCTGTACTATCTAGGTCTCTAGCCATCGGTACTGTCTCTTGTTCTTTTATTTGTGGTGAGTTTTTCCGCCTTGTCATTTTATGGAGCTAAGAATAGATGAGTGAGAGAGAAAAGTACTCTGGAGTTCTTCAGTTCTCACTGATTGATGAACTTGGGCTTGGCTGGATATTCTCACTGATCTACTGGGGAGGGGCCTTTACAACTTGGTTCTCAGATGTCTTTGCCTGAGGCGGAATTGCCCCACCCTTGCCTAGGGAGGGGCCAAGCAATTTACTCAGGTTCGGTTTTCGGGAGTCTTTGTTCCCTTAGTGCTTTCCGTACCGCCCTGGAGGCTGGGAATGCAAATGGCGGCTCCCAGTCTCCGGCCAGAGGAGCTGAGCGCTGGAGTCTCTGCTCCTCAGCATGCCCTCAGCGGAAAGCAGTCAATCACTCCCGTCTCCCCGGGTCCCTGCACAAGCTCTGAGCTCAGCCACCGGTGGTGGCGTGCCTCTATCTCTGGTGCACGGCCTGTCTGGAGTCTCCAAACACAGCAGATTCCTGCTGCGTGCTGCCACAGCGCTCCTCCCCAAGGAGGAAGGAGGGGGTTTCTCCGGAATGCCTTATGTTGTCCCCGTGCGAAGGGCCGCGGCCACGGTCTAGGGTAAGCCCCAGCTGAAAACGCATTGCGTGGCTCTTTCTCTGTAGCCAGCGTCTCTGCCCTGATATCTAGGAGCTCTGCCACACTCAGAAACCCCCTCTCCACACCCCCCACCCCCCGCCCCGGTCTCTTTATGATCTCTCAGGTCCTGAAAACACTCTGTTCCTGCGAGGGCCAGACCTATGGCCTAGCCTCTGGAGCAATGTCCCTCAGTGGAGCAGACTCTAAAAGTTCCGATTTTGTGCTCCACGGCTCTGCGGCTGCAGGGAGCTGGCCCCTCCCCCCGCGGTCTCTCTTCCCGTCGCTTTGGAATCACTTTTCCAAACGTCCTACCTTTCCAAAAGTGGTCGATTTTCTGCTCCTAGAATTGCTCTTCTTCCTTTCTTCTCTCTC
Source organism: Nasua narica (assembly GCA_028533885.1). Classification (NCBI taxonomy): domain Eukaryota; kingdom Metazoa; phylum Chordata; class Mammalia; order Carnivora; family Procyonidae; genus Nasua; species Nasua narica. The sequence goes on from CM052800.1 coordinate 125,601,423, forward strand.
TTGTTGAGTATGCTGGCTTTTAGAATGATTTAATAACTATCTAGATGAACTTCTGGGATCTGACTCTATCTCAACCTCCTACTTCTCCGCCATCTTGCTCCTCCCCTCCTAAGTTGCCTTTCCTGTTACATAGCATTTAGAATGGTAAGTTGTTCCCATTATTTGGATTGCAGTCTGTGAAGGAAGTAGAAATACAAGTGGCCTCTGCTTGTTCTCAAGGAACTATTTCTTATTGCGAAAAACCAGACTAAGACTGAGAAATCATCAGTAAACGCCAAAAATTGTATTTAATTTGCTGGAGTGACAACAAGCATCACAGAGCTCCCTCCGTTTTGCAGAGTTCCTCCATCAACACGGGTTTATTTGATCCTTACAGTATCTCTACTGTTCTCACTTATTAGAAAGCAGAGACTCAGAATCATTTCTTCGCTGGAGGATTCACAGCTTCTAAGTGGTACAAAGAATAAGAATCCTAGGACCTCAGGTGAAGGAGAATCCAGTGTGGTCTAAACCCAGAATGGAAGGCTTCATGAAAGTGTGACTTGATAATACCCTGAATGAGAAGAGTAAGATATGGAAAAGAACATCTGGGGCTGATGTGTTGGTTACAATATGAACAAGTTTTTTTTTTTTTTTTTCTTTTATAGTTGTGCAGTGTACTACCTGTATGGCCATAGAGTTGTGCAATGTACTACCTGTATAGCAGGCAGGCAGCCCTGCCTGCTAAGGGAATCATGTGAGGGGGAATGGGAAAATTGTCTCTATAGTACAGGAAGGAATTGGTGTTTGACTGAAGTAGAACAAACATTTGGTGGAATAAGAAGTCCAGTGTGAAAACAAACTGATTGTTTTAATGTTTGGATTATGTTGCTGGATGCTGAGAATTTCTACAGCTAAAGGAGCTCTGGAATGGGAGACCTGTGGTCTACTCTTGGGTTCCTCCCCGCCAATCACGTCACCCTGGGGAAGTCATTCCAATTCTGTGGGCTTCAATATGTCCATCTGCAGACCGAAAGGGACTGACCTGGGTGGCTTTGACACTCTGTTTTATATCCCTTATGAAACAAAAATATTTAATCACCTGACTCACTTGCTCCCCTTACTGGAAGAATGAGGGTTTCCCTTCCCAATTTTTCTTTTACTCTAAATACAAGCTCTCATTAACAGGAATGGAGGCTTCCTACAGTCCCTTTTCTCTGAAGTATTTTGGAGGAGTTAGTAGAAACATGAGGTCTATTTGGTATTTTTATTTTTTAAAAAACAGGATGGGGCAAAGCTATGATTTTCTTCTCTGAATAATCAGGCTCTCTCTTTTCGTTCCTCTCCAGGGGACCTGTAAAGAAAAATACTTTTCTATTTCTCTTCCCCCAGCGTTTCCTTCGGAGCTCAGAGTTTGCTACAGCCGTTATTTCCCAGCTCCTCTTTAAAATCCAGCTGAAGTGGTAGGACCTCTTCCCGGCTTATCCTGCAGCCCGCACCCCACCTGACCAGCCAAGGTAGGCACAATGCAGTGTTATCCTTGAACTGGATTCATTCAAATATATATAAAGAGCAAAGATACTTGCCATCATTTTACAGTCGGAGAAACCAAGGCAAAAAGCAGGGCAGTGACTTAACTGATGAGCACTGTGAAGACCAGGTATGCTGACAAAATTCCAGCTTTCCATTTCACGGTCCCTGCTATGAACCCCATGTCGCTGCGGAGAGTCGCTTGCGTGGGAGTGAAGGCAGGTCTTGCCAGCGCCACCAGATGGGTTTGGGAACCAAGTAGTGGAGAAGCATTTTATTCTTCACGTGTAATCGGCATTTACGCATTTACCTCCATTTGCTTACAACAGGAAACATTAAACAATCTTCCATGTTTCCTCTAAATGAATGGGACTCTGCAGGAAAACCCTAAAGGGAAGTGTTTGAGAATTAGGTGGCAAAGGAATTTAACTAAGAGGAGAATGAGCCGGTTGGTTCTGTTTGCTTATTAATAGGTTCTGTGTTGCGGGCTCCAGGGGGGAACGGCCCCCTGAATAGCTGGCGGGGAAAGCATGCAAGGTCTCCGTTTGACGGAAATAGGGAATAACGGGAAGGAAAGGGAAGGGAAATAACTTCAGAAAAGATTGGAGAGCTTGTCCTCTGGAATGAAATCAAGCTGCTGCTAATTTGACTGCCCAAGCCAGCGTCTGGCTAGGTGAGAGCGGAGCACGAGGCTGATGAGTCCCGCGGAATGTCGGAGCCTTGCTTCCTCTGTGCCTCATTTGCAATTTATACAAAGTGTATCTCACTCGTGGAGATAAGGCTGTATTTAAAATTCAGCCTGTTTCAAAAGGCAATCTGCTCTGGCCGGGGCGTGCATAGAGTCTGTTAGGTTGTTGACACTGGCCGTGGATTAATAAATATGTGGGAAGCATGAGTTTCTCTCTGCGATGCGTCATCTAGACGCAATTTATATAGCAATGGGACCCCCCTCCACGAACATTCATTTGGTCATCTGATCTACAAATACTTATTTATGCCCGCGCCAGGCCCTGTGTGGTGCTGGAGATCTGAAGCCAATTGGGGGTTGGCTGGGAGGAGAGAAAACAGATAGGAGATCACAGTATAGAGGGATACAACACGCAGCCTGCAGGTTTATATAGGGTCTGAAGGAAGGGGTGCCTTGTCCAGGATGGAGAGGGCAGGATACAGCAAAAGCTGCCTGCAGGAGGAAGAGGCTTCTGGAGGAGAATTACCAGTCGACAGGTTTTTGTTCTCTAAAGATCTGAGTTTTAAATACTCTGGGACCCGCCAAAATTGTCTACAAACTCTTTTGTGTTTATTTTGCATCTTCCTGTCTTCACTGGACACATAGCTTTCATTGGACGCTTAGAGGCCTAAGACTTCTTTCTCCAGTTAATTATTTAGATTAACTGCACAGCCCTTTTTAATATTTTGAATATGTCCAATTAACAATCTATTTCTCTTTGAATATATGTGTATATATTGAATATATTTTTGAATATATTTGTATATTTAATGCACGTATGTATGGAAATATAGCAAACATCAGTATAGTTAAATCTTTGTGTACACATGTGATTATTTTCCTAAAGTCTTAGAAAGACTTATTACTTCCTCAAAGAATGTGAACATTTAAAAAAAGTTTTGTTACATATATTTTTAAACTTCCCTCTTCAAATTTGTGCAGGTAGGCACAATTTGCCAGCATTTCTGATCATTTAATGAAGAAGCCCATCCCTCATTTCCAACCCCCCATATGTCTCCTTGCCTCCCCCAATATTTTCGAGTGGATATTTTCACATTTTTACTACTCACAGATACCTCCAACAGTATTTGATAATGTTTGTGCTTTAAAAATATGTAATAATGGGGGGCACGTGGGTGGCTCAGAGGTTAAAAGCCTCTGCCTTCCGCTCCTGTCCTGATCTCAGGGTCCTGGGATCGAGCCCCGTGGTGTCAGGGAGCCTGCTTCCAACTCTCTCTCTGCCTGCCTCTCTACCTACTTGTGATCTCTCTCCTCTCCGTCAAATAAATAAATAAAATCTTTAAAAAAATATGTAATAATGGTATTATACTGAGTGTAGTTCTTGTAGCTTTCTTGTAAAAATTTTATACCCTCCGTGCTGCTTCTCTTTTTCTTCACTTCTTGCCCCTCCTTTCCCAATTGAATTGAACAATTTTTGAAATCCCAAAGCAGTTATTTGTCATGTTACCAGTCATTCTCCTCTCCCCTCAGCCCATGGCTACTAGGAATCTATTTTCTGTCTCTGTAGATTTGTCTATTCTGGACATTTCATATAATGGAATCATATAATATGTGGGCTTTTGTAACTAGTCATTTTGTTCTCGCTTAACATGTTTACGGTTCATTCATATTTTACCATGTATAAGTCCTTCATTCCTTTTTATGACTGAATAATAATCTACTATATGCAGAGGTCATATTTATCTATTCATCAGTTGGGGAACATTTAGGTTACTTCCACTTTTTGATGATTATGAACACTGGTATAATGAACATTCATGTACAAGGTTTCGTGTGGACATATGTTTTCAATTTCTCTGGGTATATACCTAGGAATGAAATTGCTGGGTCATGTGGTAAGTCAATGCTTCACATTTTTAGAGGAACCGCCAAACTACTTTCCAAAGCAATTGCACCATTTTACATTCACACCAGAAAAGTATGAGGGTTCCAATTTCTCTACATTCTCCCTAACAATTGTGATCTCCTTTTTTTTTCCTTTTAAGTAACCATCCTTGTGGGTGTGAAGTGATATCTCATTGTGGTTTTAATCTGCATTTCCCTAATAGCTAATGATGTTGAGCATCTGTCCTTGTGCCTTTTGGTCATTTCTATCTTTTTTTTTTTTTTTTTTTGAGAAATGTCTCTTTAGGTCATTTACCCATTGTTAAACTGGGTTATTTATTTATTTTTTATTATTGGGTTGTAAGAGTTTATACGTTTAAGTATATGTACATTTGACTACAAGTCCCATAGCAGATACATGATTTTCCAATATTTTCTCCCATTCTGTGATTGTCTTTTGTCTTCTTGATGGTATCATTTGTGGCATCAAAGTTTTTAATTTGGGTGAAGTCTAATGTATGTATTTTTTCTTTTGCCACTTTTGCTTTTCATATTGTGTCTAAGAACACTTTGCCTAACCCAAGTTCAGTAAGATTTACTTCCGGGTTTTCTTTTAAGAGTTTAATCATTTTAGCTCTTACATGGGTAACTGTCACTCCTGTTGAGTTAATTTTTGAGTAGGGTCTAAGGAAGGGGTCTAAGCTCACTCTTTCCCATGCAGGTTAATTCAGTTTTTCCAGCATCAGTCCTTACATTTGTAACATCCATATTTGACTTAAGATAATCTTAGTTTATCATTGTAATATGTAGTCTCTTTCAGAACACTTAGGACTCATAGACTGCTTACACCTTGACTATTCCTCCCTCTTCCAGGGTATTGGGGTTCAATATTTTACATCTGCCTTGTTTTTAAACCCCCTCAAATTCTTACCACTAATGCTTATTCAAGTGTCTTTGCTCATCATTTCTTTCTTTTGGGTTTGTCTTCCTTCTTTTTATTATTTTATTTTATTTTATATTTGAGAGAGAGAGAGAAAGAGCATGAATGGGAGTTGGGGGAGGGGTAGGGGGGAGAGAGAGAGAGAGAGAGGGAGGGAGAGAGAGAGAGAGAGAGAAGCAGGCTCCCCACTGAGCAAGGATTCCCATATGGAACTCCATCCCTGGGATCATGACCCAAGCTGAAGGCAGACGCTTAATGGACAGAGGCGCCCCCATTTTGCTTCCTTCTAAACCAACCTACATTCATTAGTGGCTATGACAATCCAGGTGAGAGTCTTTGTCTAAAAATGTCAGTGGTTGGCCCATATGCACTAGGAAAGTTTAAAGTTTGCTTTGAGGATATCTTATTGTCACCTGGCTTCTCAGGTTGAGTTGAATGTTGAACCAGAAATGCATCTTTTCTTCTAGATAGTTTTTAAGATTTTTTTCTTTCTTCTTTCTTATTTTTTTGTTTTATTTTGTTTTGGTGTTTGGTTTAGTAGATTTATTTTCATTGGTCCTTGTTTTGTTTTGTGCAAACAGGAGCAAATAGAGGAAAACTTCTTCCTGAGTTTTCACCACCACACTTATCTACTTACCTGCATCTTGTCCATACACACCATCTTTTTTCTTTATTTTAAGTTAAAACACATTTGACATATAACATTTTGTAAGTTTAAGGTGTGCAACATATTGATTTGATACATTTATATATTGGAATATGATTGCCATTATGACACCTCTCTCACCCCATTTAATTATCATTTCTTTTTTGTGGTAGGAATAATTAATATCTAGTCTCTTAGCAAGTTTAACGTCTGTAGTACAGTATTGTCTGCAATCACTATGGTAAGCATTGATCTCCAGGCTTTATTCATCTACTAGTTAGGATTTTGTGCCCTTAAACAACATCTCTCCTGTGCCTCCGCCCTCCAGCCCCTGGTAACCACCATTCTACTCTGTTTTTCTGAGTTTGGCTTTTTTTTTTTAGATTCCACACAGATATGTCTAAAGAAGAAACCCCATATTCCTCTTTACTATGTTGGAAAAAACCCAGTTCTTCTCTAGTGTGTTTTTCTCTTGTGTGTCTCTTTTACTTTTACATAGAATACTTCGAGTCTAGTCACCAAATTTATGAAGGTTTTTTTCCCCCCTACACCAAGCAATTCTCCATGACACCATTTGGATGTCCTACAATTTAACTCACTTCTGACCCCATCTACCTGGAGATAGTGTCAGGTCGTACAGGTGAAGTGCTCGGTCTCACAGGACTGCTCCCCACGGCACTTCAGATGTCCATCTAAGTAACAGGTCCCCAAGTTACCCTCAACTTCTGTCCAATTTGGCTATAAATTGGAGGTTCCCATGACTCTCTCCTCAGTTTTGATTAATTTGCTAGAGCAGCTCACAGAACTCAGAGAAGCACTTACTTAATGTTTACCAGTTTACTAAAGGAGAGGATAAAGGATGAACTTCCAGATGAAGAGAGACCTAAGGTGAGACCTGGGAGTATCCTGACTGCAGAAGTTTCTGTCTCTGGAGTTAGGGCTGTGACATTCTCCTGGCGTGGATGTATTTGCTAACCTGGAAGCTCTCAGAACCCCATCCTTTTGGGATTTTATGGAAACTTCATCATATTGGCATGATGGGTTATTAATTCCATGTCCAGCCCCTCTCGCCTCTCAAGAGAATGGGTGGGGGTGTGAGGCTGAAAATTCCAAGCTTCTAATTATGGCTTGGCCTTTGTGGTGATCAGACTTCATCTAAGAGCTGACCTCTCGAGTTACCTGATTAGAACAAAAGTCACTTCTATCACCTGGAAAATTACAAAGGTTTCAGGAGTTCCATGTCAGGAACAGAGGTCAAAGATGAGTACTAGAAAAAGAAATGTTTCTAATGCTCTATCACTTAGGAACTTAAACAAAGCTTTTAGGAGCACTGTGCCAGGAATTGGGGGCAGAGACTGATATGTATTTTGGATTTTCTTACTAACTGATATCATATAGTATCTTCTCTCCCTGACTCACCTCACTTAGCATAATGTCCTCAAAGTTCATCCATGGTGTTATAAATGGCAGAATTTCCTTCTTTCTTGGGTCTGAATAATATTCCATTGTATAAATTTATACCACATCTTCTTTATCTATTCATCCAGTAATGGGTACTTGGGTTGTTTCCATATCTTAGCTGCTGTGAATAATGCTGCAAGAAACATGGAAGTGCAGATATCTTTTTGATATCCTGTTTTCATTTCCTTTGGGCATATACCCGGAAATGGAATTGTTGCATCATATGGTAGTTTCATTTTTAATTTTTTGAGGAACCTTCATATTGTTTTCCCTTGTGGCTATACCAACTTAGAATCCCACTAATGCTGTGCAAGTGTTCTCTTTTCTCCACATACTTGCCAATATTTATCTCTCTCCCTCTCTCTCTCTTTTTTTTTTTTTCATGACAGCCATTCTAACAGCTACAAGATGACTGGGAAGGGGTTAATATCCAAAATATATGAAGAAGTTATACTACCAATTAAAAAAAAATGGGCAGAGAAACTAAATAGACATTTTCCCAAAGAAAATATCTAAATGTGAAAAGATGCTCAGCATCAGTAATTATCAGGGAAATACAAGTCAAAACCTCAGTGCCTTCCATTTTGTTACTTTGGAAGAACTGTCCATACTCTTGGCTTAGGCCCACCTTTCTAATTATATACTAGATGTCATCTCTTCTTGGTTACCCAAAGATACTGTTCCACCAACTATCCCCTCTCTTATATCCATTTCGTCTCCCTACTGGACTTCCCTATCAGCATATGAATATGATTTTGTTTATCCCATCTTAAAAATAACCTCTCTCTTGACTTTACTAACCCTCCAGCTGGCACCCCATACTCCTCTCTCTCCCTTTCTAGCAAAGCCCTTGAAAGATTTGTCTATCTTTGCTGACTTTATTCATACTTCCACCATTTTCGTTGTGCACATTCTATTCAGGAGGTTGCTAATGCCTTTCATGTTGCTAAATAGAATGGTTAGTTCTCAGTCCCCATTTCACTTGACTCACCAGCAACATTTGATACAATTAATCCTAACTGAATGCCATCTTCACCAGGCTTTCAGGACAGGCCACCACCCTGCCTTTCCTCCTACTACAATGATGGCTCCTTGTCAGTTTATTTATTGATTTCTCATCATCTCCTTAACTCTTTAACTTTCAGCTGTCCCTGGCTCAATACATGGAGATTTTTTCTTTTCTGTTTTCATTCACTCCCTGGTACATGGTAGAGCTTCATGAACATATGTGGTATGAATTAATACAGGCTAGAAAATTCTTAGCCATTTTTTTTTTAAAGTACCGCCTCTCAACGTTCTCCCTATTCTCTTTCCAGGAACTCCTATTGAATGTATGTTGGATGTTCTCATTCTGTCTACAGTATCTCTTAACCTCTCTTTTATCTTTTCCATTTCTTTACATCTCCATGCTTCATTCTGGGTAATTACCTCAGAACTCTCTTCAAACTTTTAATACTCTTTTTATCTGGGTCTCACCTGCTGCTTAATTTATGCTTTAAGGTTTTATCCCAATGACAGTATTTTTTTATTTCTAAAAGCTTTATTTTCGAATTCTGTCAATTCTATTTTCCTAATGTCCTTTTGGATATGGCTTTTTATACTTTCTTTAATCATTTTGAGAATTTAAAACACATTTGGTTTATATTCTTCAGTTGAAAAAATTTCCTTTATCTGAAGTTTTGGGGGATGATAAATGCCCATATTTTTTGAGCTTGTGACTCTTGCTCATACATGATTATTTCCTCTTGTGGTTTGTAATATTTGGGGAAGCTCATATCCAGGGAGCCTGAAAAAAAATTCTTGAGATCCACATATGCTCTTTAAAATAAAATCATTGGCTTGGGATTTCTTTCACCAAAAAGCACTAATTTGTACCACATGCCTGCGTGTGGCATAGACGGGTTTTCGACTTTCATCAGGAGATTTTTTTTTTCCTTCCAGAAATCTAACCAGAAATTACAATGCTTTTTCTTTTTTTTTTTTAAAGATTTTATTTATCTGACAGAAGGAGAGAGAGAGCACAAATAGGCAGAGAGGCAGGCAAAGAGGGAGAGGGAGAAGCAGACTCCCCACTGAGCAGATAGCCCGATACAGGGCTCGATCCCAGGACCCTGAGATCATGACCTGAGCTGAAGGCTTTAAGAGGCTTTAACCCACTGAGCCACCCAGGCGCCCCTATAATGCTTTTTCTTTCCTCAGCTGCTGGATGGAGTTTTTAAGTTCCCACTTTAAGAGGGAGCAGCCTTCTCTGGCTCACTGGTGTGTAGGAGTGTTATTCAGTATGAAGGCTCATGCTTAGCACTCTGGTCTATATCCTAGTTTGAAAACTTTCACCACTCCCCCATCACCAGCTCTGAAAAATCACCTTTCGAGCTTCCTGTTCTATTTTTAAGTTTTCTGTTTTCCAGAGAATATATAGAAAGGTCTTTCTTGCCCTGAGATCATTTAACATATTCATCTGTAGTTTTTCTATTTTTTTAATTACTTCTTTCTTTCTTTCTTTCTTTCTTTCTTTCTTTCTTTCTTTCTTTCTTTCTTTCTTTCTTTGATTCCATTTATTTATTTGAGAGAGAGAGCTCACAAGTAGGCAGAGAGGCAGGCAGAGAGAGAGGGGGAAGCAGGCCCCCCGCTAAGCAGAGAGCCCAGTGGTGTGTGTGGGGGGGCTCAATCCCAGGACCCTGAGACCATGAGCAGAGCCGAAGGCAGAGGCTTTCTACACTGAGCCACCCAGACACTCCATATTTACTTTATTTTCTTTACATAAAAATTTTAGCTCATAATGAATTTATTTTGCTGTTTGGTGTAAGGTAGATACTATCTAACTTTACGTGTCTCCCAAATGACTGACTAATTGTCTAAATATAACTTAAATCATTTGTTTTTTGCGTTTTTATCTTTATCATAAATTCTTATGTATATGGGGTGAGTTTCAGGGCTTTCTGTTTCACTTTAACGAACTGTCTGTCATTCTCTGTGCTATTATCATCTTCTTTCAAGTAGTATATCTTTTAATATGGGTAATTCAGACCACTTTGTAGTCCCATTTTTTATTGTATAGTGACAAGTGTTTATTCTTTTCAATGAACTGGAGAATTATTTTACTCAGTTATAAAAATATGCTTGAGATTTGATTGGAATGAATCATACTTACAAATTGAAGATAATATCTTCTTTATGATATTGAGCCATCTCATAAAGGACCAGAGTTTGTCTTTCTATTCAATAATTTTTTTCTCTTACATCTGTTTCCTGAACTAACTCAGCCCAAGCAAGATCTTGGAGCCATAGGTATATAATTAGAAGAAAAGCAGGTTCTCCTCAGAATGCCAAGGCACATGCTGGGGCTCCTTTGGATATGGGACAGGGTCTTAAGCAATAATAATAATTTAAATCTCTTAAATTATTAAGCAATAAGTAGTAATTATTATTATATATCTTATAATATACATAAATAATAATATATAATATAAAAATAATAATTTTTCCTATTATAAAATTTAATAAAGACTTCAATTGTTCCTCATATAACACTGCTTATAAAATTTATTATAAGTACTTTTTGTTTTTCTTTTATACAGTTTTCTTAAAAGATTTTATTTATCCATTTATTTTAGAGAGAGAGAGAGAGAGAGACAGCACCAGCAAAGGAAGGGGCAGACAGACAGAATCTCAAGCATGCCTCGTGCAGAACCTGACATGGGGCTCAATCCCACAACCCTGAGATCATGACCTGAGCCAAAATCAAGAGTCAGATGCTTAACTGATGGAGCTACCCAGGTCCCCTCTTTTATACAGTTTTAAAAAATTTAATTGTGGGGTGCCTGAGTGGCTCAATCAGTTAAGTGTCCAACTCCTGATTTCAGCTCAGGTCATGATCTCAGGGTCATGAGATTGAGCCCAACATTAAGCCCTGCACTGGCCATGAAACCTGCTTGAGATTCTCCCTCTCCCTCAGCTCTTCCCACCCCATTCTGTCTCTCTCTATCTCTCAAAAAAATATTTAATTGTGTTAAAATATACATAACATAAAATGTATCATCTTAGCCATTTTTAAGTGTACGGTTCAGTACTAATGAGTAAACTGACATTGTCATATAACCAATCTCCAGAATTCTTCTGATCTTGCAAAACAGAAACTCTATAACCATTAGACAACAACTCCTTTCTCCCCCCAACCCCTGGAACCCCCCATTCTACTTCCTGTCTCTATGGAATTGACTACTTTAGGCTCCAGGTGCCTCATAGAAGTGAAATCAGACAGTATTTGTGACTGGCTAATTTCACCCAGCATAATGTCTTCACAGTTCATCAATATGGTAGCATATGTCAAAATTGCCTTCCTTTTTAAGGGTTGAATACTATATCTCTGTGTGTGTATACATATACATATATATCACATTTTTTTCATCTGTTCATCTCTCAGCATTTGCATTGCCCCATCTTTAGGTTATTGTGAATAACTTATTAACATGGGTGTGCAAACATCTCTTTATTCCCTGGTTTCAATTCTTTTGAGTATATACCCAAAATGGGATTGCTGGCTGTGTGTTAATTCTAGTATTAAAAACATTTTATATTTTTGTTGGCTATTAGTAAGATTTTCTTTGTAGCATATTCTATAATTGGTTCTTGATGGTGTAAAGGAAAATCTATTGGATTTGGCATATTACTTATGTTTAGAACAGTGGTTCTTAAATTTAGGTGCACAGTAGAATGATCTGGGAAGATTTTAAAATATACATAAAGCTAGGCCTCACTCAAGAACAATGAAATCAGGATTTCTGGGGTGATCCCTTAGCATCGGTAAATTTTTTTTAAGTAGGTTCCTTGCTCAGTATGGAGCCCATCGTGAGGTCTGAACTCATAACCTCAAGATTAAGATCTGGGCTAAGATCAATAGTCAAATACTGAACTGACTGAGCCACCCAGGCACCTCTAGCATTGGTAATTTTTAAAAGCTTTCTAGGTGATTCTAAGATGAAGTAACGGTTGAGAAACAGTGGTCTAAACTAACTCACTGAAGTCCTAGTAGATTTGTGTGGTTGATTCATATGGATATTTTACTAACCAATAGTATCACTTCCAAAGGATAATTTTCTATTCTTTTCTATATCTGTACCTTTTACAGATATTAAGATATATGGATATTACCCCTTAATGCATTTTTTGACTTACCGAATTGACCAAAACATTCTTTTTTTTTTGACCAAAACATTCTTAACAATGCCCAGTGCCTCTTTGTTTTTTTTTTTCCTGATTTTAAAAGAATGTGTTTGTCTTAAGTATGAGATGAGATTCTGATTTCAAAGAGATATTCTTTTTCTTCATGAGCATTTTTTATGTAAGATGTAAAAGTAGGGAGGATTTGAAGAGTTTTTATATTATTCATGCCTGCATATTTTGAACTTTTAGTATATATTTTCCTAAAACAAGCAGATGATTTTTTTAAAATCAAATTATGAATACAATTTCTATTTATTTTACTAATAAATTTAGTAAAAATGTATGTTGACTTAGTGTATGTTGAATTACCCTTCCCTTCTCCTTCCCTTCCTTCCTTCCTTTTTGTGATATTTGTTGTATGGCTTATCTTATTTCCCCAACTGATATTTTGAGGTATATTAATGAATGTGGTAGTATTGAATCCATGGGTTAGGGCTGCTTTGGAATGGGTCTGTCTTCTTTCCTTCCACTTGGATCCTTGACTCTTGAGCTGATGGCTCCTAGAAGCCATTACAACCACCTTGTTTCTTCTTCTTTTGTTAAAAAAAAAAAAAAAAAAAATATATATATATATATATATATATATATATATATATATATGTTTATTTTAGAAAGAGAAAGAGCTGGAATGCAAACATGTGAGTGGGGGGTAAGGAGCAGAGGGAGAGGGACAGAGAATCTCAAGCTGACTCCTCACCGGGTGCAGAGCCCAACTTGGGGCTTGGTCTCAAGACTCTGATACTATGATCTGAGCTGAAATCAAGAGTCTGATGCTTAACCAACTGACTCAGGGACCCCACCTTCTTTCTTCTTATCTTTGCTCCTACCTAAACGGTCTTATTTGCTGTGCAATTTATCACTACCTTTCTCCACATTTCCTTTCCAGAAGTTTACTGGGGGTAGCTAAATCTGAATGACCGTAAAATAAATGTTGAGTGAGAGTGTGTGGCAGAGGGGAACAGTACTCTTGCAAGGCTAAGAGGCAGCATCCAAGTCATAGAGGCCAACCTGCCAGGTTTCTGGGTCTCACAGCTTCTGGGTCTCTGAGTCAGGAGATAATGGTGAGGGAGGAGGACTTGCCGCTCCCTGCTTTTCTCTTCAAGCACAGATGATTTTTAAAAAAGAAATCAGGGGCCCCTGGGTGGCTCAGTGGGCTAAAGCCTCTGCCTTCGGCTCAGGTCATGATCTCAGGATCAAGCCCCACATCGGGCTCTCTGCTCAGCAGGGAGTTTGCTTCGCACTCTCTCTCCGCCTGCCTCTCTGTGATCTCTCCCTGCCAAATAAATAAATAAAATGTTTAAAAAAATAAAAAAGAAATCAAATTATACATGTATTTTCTATTCACTTTACTAATAAACTTTGTAAAAATATATATTGATTTATCAGTGTATGTTGAATTATCTTCCCTCCCTGCCTCCTTCTTTTTTTCCTTTCTTTCATCCTTTTTATGAAGCAAAGACTAAAATTCATGAGGCCATAATTAAGCAGATTTTACTTAACAAATCTCCATTTGTCTGTAGGTTCTGAGGATTCTTTCCAATTTTGAGATCATTTTGTCTGGCAGATTTTCTTTTCTTCTGGTTGTGAGTTTTTTCACCTTCTTCCTGCCCCTCCCCCCACCGAAGAGACTGAATTAAGGTCCAGATTCAGATACCACTTTAAACCAGAAGTCTACTATCCTTTATCTTTGTGCATTTTGCTCAGGAGAGTGATGTGCAGATTTGGATTGAAGGGGAGACAAGGAGGGGGGAAGTATGGAGACCAGTAGGGGGGCTCTGATAGCACATTTAACTATTTGCAGATACTTTAAGGTGGTGTAAAAGAAGGTAACAATCTGAATGTAAGATATAGCTAACCTCATATAGTAAAAAGATCACTGGATTTTTTTTTAAGATTTTATTTATTTATTTGACAGAGAGAGAGAAAGAGCACAAGCAGGGGCAGAGGGAGAGGAAGAAGCAGACTCTCCGCTGAGCAGGGAACCCCAAGTGAGGCTCGATCCCAGGACCCTGGGATCATGACCTGAGCCAATTGAGCCACCCAGGCACTCGAAGATCACTGATTTGATACCAGGGGATTGGAACTTTAATCCTAGTTCTAATTAACTCTAACTACCTGTGCAAACTTGGAGAATGTCCATGAAGTTCTGTATGACTCAGTTTCTAATTCTTGACACTGGACTAACATTCTAGGTTTTGATTATTCCACATGCGAAATAAGTGGGGTAGACATATCAAGGGCAGGCAAAGGTTGGCTAGAAGCAAGAGGAAGGTGGGGTGGCCTTGGAAGAAGGTGTAGGGGAGGGCAGTGCAGCCTGCGAGAGGGTCCTGCTGGGTGTTGGGATGTGCCCTTTCTGGATCACATGCTAAGGTTGATGAGATGGTTTGTCTTTCCTGCGTAAGGGGGGCGGGGAGAAGATGGGGACATATTAGAGTGGATTTTTAATTTTAGTCAGGCATATTACTATCTGTGTGGATGAGCTTGGCAATAATTCACCCGAATTCTGCATAAAGCAGCCTTCACAATGGGCGCGCTCTCCATACATTAACTCATACAATCTCTGCAGTAACTCCAGCGGATAGATGCCATTATGCCTCCGTGAGGTAATGTCATGCCGACCAGCCCACACAGATTTTGAGCGGACAGACTTCAGATTCTTTCTACATCTGTAGGACTCCAAATCTTGTGGTTTTCCCCACTAAGCTGAGCTGCCTTAACTTTTGGGTCCTGTAGGTGTGGCTGTGTTTTTGATAGTAGAACCAAGGAAACGTGATCCGTTTTGTGGGCTAGTAAGAAACCGTGAGCTCCTTGAGGTCAGCGACTGTGTTTTATCAACTTTCTAAACCCAATGACTAGCACAATTACCAGACCATATTGTAGACACGCAATAAATATAGTTAAGTGGAATTGAATTACAAGCGATTGCAAATGAACGCGCTCGCTCTGCCTTTCTGGAAACTCGGACTGAGTGTGTCCTGAAGTCTTGGCTTGAATTCCTCCCTCCAGGTGCTTGTCAGGGAGGGAAGGGCACCGGACTTGAAATATTTGCTTACAAGTTAATTTGGAGATCAGCAAGACTGAATCCCAGCACTGAGGCGAAGGAGAGTGATGCCTTCAGGCTGGCGTTTCGAAGCAAACAATGAAGTTCATTAGCAGTAATGGAACGCGGGAAGACAGAGCAGCAGGAAAGAGCACAAGTGTAAAATGAGCAATAGCTCTCCCTCAGCCTGCTCTCTCCTCCCTGTGCCTTTTCACTCTCCTCCTCTCAAAGTAAAAGTTGCCAACCCTCTGGGCTTTGTTTACCCCTGTGAACTGTGAAACTACTGCGTTCCAGAATAATAGCAACTAATCATGGGGAAAAGACCCCCCTTTTTTAAAAAAAAAAAAAAAGGTCTAATTTAAAGCAGCTTGGTACAAAAAGGCAGCTTGTGCATTTTGAAAATATAAATGGATCAATGCAGACTCTTAGATCTCTGAGGACAAGGACCAAATCAAATTCGGTGTGTGTATATTTCTAGCGCCGTGCAAGGCTGGGCGTAGAAACCCCCAAATTGTGTTTGCGGGATTGCACTGGAGAAACAAGTCTTGAGCAGAAGTGCGAACTGACCCCCTATGCTCTGTTCCCCATGGCCAGCTTGGGGGTTGGTTTGGCAGGGTGAGGGGAATGGACAAAAAGAACCCCGTGTCTCTCAACTAAAATAGACCCGTGGAAGGATCACCAGCAAAGCAAATGCAAAGCCACAGACAGGACCAGAAGGATGGGAGGAAGGAGGCCAAGAGGAAGGCAGGCCAGTCCCGCATGCCTGGGGTGAGCTGTGACGTGCTTCTAATAGGTGAAATATAATTGTAGTCACCCCCGTAAAAGATTTCTGCTGCAATTTATTAATCAGGGTCTGGGGAGATCGATGACACTGAATGATTATGTAGCATTAGACTAACCCCTGGTCCTTCGGCGGAGTTTCTCTCCGGATGGGGTACAGATGCTCACATCTGCTTTCGTTAGAGACCCAAACTCGTGCGTCCTGGTGTGAAGTTAATGAAGGCTCCTGCATTATTCCCCACATTCCTTTAGCAAAGTAAACCGTATCTGGCCAACCTGGAAATCCAATGAGTTAATTAAGGGAGAATTGTCTATGATTTCCTTTTACATTATAAATGCCCCCTCAACCCTTACCCACCCCCACATGGACCTGGCCCCCCTCCTCCCTGCAAACCTAAGCAGTGAAACTGCCTCTTGCCCCATGTGCCAGAATGATTAATGGGGGGACTACAATGAGGTCAATTAGCCAGGGTCGGCTTGAAGCTGAAAGGTGGAGTGTGTTTCTTTATTGAACACTGCATTCACACTCCAAACAGTGACCTGTGCCGCAGTGATTTATTACGAGGGCAGTCCTCTGATCACTTACCTTCAGTGCTTGTACCTTGGCTTTGAAAACCGGGCTTTCACTGTCAATTAACGCCAGACAAGGAGATCCATTCAAAATCTGAAATGCATACCTAATAACGGAGTGGGGGAAGGGGGCAGTGCTGGGGAGCACGGAGAGAGGCGGGCAGGACACCCAAGCTATGAGGACGCTGGACAAGTACGACTGGGCTTTCCTTTAGGGGCAGAAATGCTTTGGGTTTGAAAGCAGTTTCCCCTGCGGAGCACCAGAATCCCTGAGGACCTGCTTCGTGGGCCCTGAAGGGCACCCCCTTCCACTCAGTTTTGTAGACATCAGAGAGCTACCCGGAAAACTTCACCACTGCTGTATATTCTTCAAGCAATGTTTACTTTTTGGGAGGGCCTTTGAGATGGAATTTCAGAGTGAGTCATTTGCATCTGGGGGATTTTCAGAGAAGGGCTACTAGCCTCTCTGTGTAACTTGAAGGATCCATATCTGTATTAAAAATACTGGGGCAAGAAAAAAAATGGATGAAAGTTCATTCTGGGGATGGTCCAGGCTTGTTAGTAAATAAATTGTTTTTTCCCACTGCTGCACTCAGCATCCTTGGAAGTCTCCAGCCATGTGGACTCACCCCTGGGAGTGTTTCAGGGCATCACCCCTTTGGTCTGCAGCACTCTCCAGAAGGCTCTCCCCAAGTACCAGCACAGATCACCCCTCAGTTCCTTCAAGGGGACAAAGTGGGACACCTTCTCAGTGAGACCTTCCCAGAATACTTCCTCGGCTTGAAACGCCCCTCTTCGCTTTCTGTGGGGTTTTCTCCTTTGCTTTCGTCACCATCTGATGTGCTCTGCTTTTCAGTAATGTATGCGTTCACTGCGTCCACCCCAAGAATGTAAGTTCCATCAGGCCAGAGACCGTGGGGCCTTTTTTGTTCATTATTGTATCCTGGTGCCCAGAATGAGTGCAGGAAACCTCCCTTACCTCTGCAATATTTCCCCAAAGACTATGTTTTATTGGTTCCCCAGACTGGTTTCATTTATGTTTAAAACTATGTTTCATTCTATATTTAATTCATATACTTGAGACCAGTCTGCAGTCGACAGGGCTGACACGGCTACTACTGGTCCTAATGTCTTATATTTGATCGTAGCTCCTAAGGCCTGTCAAAGCACTTTTTCATGCCTCGGTTTCCCTCTGTAAGATAGGGATAATCACCCCTTTCTGATAGCACTATGTGTGGATTAGCTGAGATGACGTGGATTAGCTGAGATGTGTGGATTAGCTGAGATGTGTGGATTAGCTGAGATGACGCGGTCTGCGCCCAGCCCATGGTATGTGCTTTAGTAACGCCAGCAGCAGTCCTCCCGTGGCGTACACGGTGGAGGATAATAAATTATCTGCATCTCATACGTGAAATTCCTATGATCAGAGGCATTAAACGACCTACCCAAAGTTGCCCGATGAATCCATGCAGAAAGTGAGTCTAAACTATTGCTTTTATGCCTGTATGTTTTGTGGTCGTAGATAGAAACTCCTACTCTTGGTTTTTATTTAGTTAGAAATCAAGAAATTACACCAAAAAATACATTTTATTCAGTCTCAGAGAACTAAAGAGAGGTGGCTAGTGGCATTGAGGCAAGAGGTAGTTTTAAGAATTCATAGGCTTCCAGTGTTTTCCTCTCTGGAAAGAAGTGATACACACACATTCCCAGCACAGTGTGGTGGGCAAAGCCATGAGTGAGGCCCCTGTCACTGGCCTTTACTTCACTCCTTTCTGTCCTGCTCAGGAAAGTGTGGTAGAGCGAGGATGGGGGAGTTTTGCATCTTCTCTAATTTACAGGAAACATTATTTGCAAGCCTAAGTATACATTAACAGAAACAAATTACTGTCCCCAGACCCCATGGGGGACTAACCCTCCTTCTCCACGCTGGCCTTGCAAACTCTCCTCACCTTGAATTTCCTCCCAGGAACTGATGTGTGTGAGGGGCAGCAGAGCAGTGAACAAGTTCCCCTCCTGATAATTACCAGTGGTGTCTCTCCACTGACTTAGAACTAGCCAACATCTATAATGAAGATGGAAAAAGAGTGAGACCAACCTTTCCCCCAATCTGCCCTGATTTCTCTTTTCCTTTTCCCCAGGAGAAACTTAATGACAGACGTGTGAGTTTGGAAAGACCGTTTTGGTTATTTCTTTCTTTCCCAATTACAGATTTGTTCCTGTGGAATGTTTCTGGAAGCTTTATCTCAGCCCACTTTAAATGCACAAGTCAATGGGACTTCTTTGGATTTCTCTCGGGAAGTCATTCTGCCAGCTTGAAAGTCTCTCATGATCAGCAGACAGTAGCTCCCTTTGCTTAGAATTAGCTTAGAAATAGGGAACATGGGGATGGCATTCTGGATCCATGATTTCTCCTATGAGTAGAAATGTTGTTAGGCCAAAGGAAGTGATTGTGGAGAAAGGATGGGAACCCAGCACCCATTATTGCCCTGTGGGCAGCCACTGTGGGTGCTAGAAGGTGAGCCTAAGTAGCCCAGGGATGTGAATCTCATGCCTCTGTTTGATACCTGCCCTCAGATGGCCAAGTAGGAACCAAGTTAGGGGAAAGTGAGAGTTTGGATCTGTGGCTATGTAAACCTTGACCAAACAATAGGACCAGACAACAGGATGCCTTGGTAGGCTAGGACCAAGCCAGGCTTTATCTCCTACACCAGTGAGGTCCTAGGGATCTCAAGTATGAGAAGGCATGGGTATTATACAAGAGGACACGGAATCTACATCCTAAGTACTGGGCTCTAGAGAGGTCTAGAGCATAGCGTCCCAGCAAGGAGGCTGAGAACTAGAAGCAGATCCAACGCAAAGGGCCAGACCACATGAAAAGAGCAGGGCTTGGAGGCAGAGGGTGAGGAGTTTGTTAGTGACAAGAAATGGGATTCAGGGGAACTCAGGAAAGGGTCCATGAGGAGGGAAGAGTCCATGAAGGCCATGACTATCACAGGACTCATGGGATTGCTAGAATTGGACAGGGATATTTCTCTTTCTTTGACCACTTTCTTCCCCTACTCTCTTCTTTCTCTCTAAACCTAAAAAAGGTTCTGCATTCAAATAATTTGAAGGAATGTTGGGTTTCACAAAGTTAAGCATCCTTCTTTATGGATGGATTTCTCAGACCCTTATAGATGCTGCATCAAAGGCAGCCCCATGCAGGCAGGGCCTGTGTCATATTCTCTATGGCAGGGAACCTAGACTCTGCCTTGACACAGAGAAGGAGACTAATAGATATTTACTGAGTAAATGAAAAATTAAATGGAAAAAATTAATTTTTCCAACCTTATTTGATGACAAAAATTCAGTTGCTCTTGTCTAGTAAAATTTCACAAAGTAAGTGTTCCATAGAACATCCTTTGTAAATAACTGACCAGATGGCTTGGGGACACGGGACAGTTCTTTAAAGTTGATCTCTAACCAATTCCAGTGAAGTCTTTTAGGCTCAAATTTAGCCCAGTTCACTGTCCCAGAATCTAAGGAATTGGGGGGCAGGTGGGAAATCCTAGCTGTTAGTTACTAAATGTATTAGAAGTCAACCTTAGGTGTTCCCTCAGAAGTAGCTAGGGAGGCAGTCAGTAGGAGAGACATCTGTTAGAAGATTTGGAGATACTGGTCCTATCGGATAATAACTAAGAGCATTCATTGTTTTTTAGAGTGCTTCTCAGTTACTTCTGGGTTTTGGTGTAGTATATTCTAAGAGACCCTCATACAGATCTATCGGGGTGGGAGGAACTGAACTCACAAATATATTTCTCCTGAAATTTACTCGTAAAGAGGCTTTCTGATTTTTTTCCCACTGGAATAGGAATAAAACCAAAGCTGGGACCCATTTCTGAACATCTATCACGTGTCAGGGACCAGGTGACCCTGATGCAGGCCTGTCCTGGCCTAGGGCACTGATGCCCCCCATTGTTCCTGAGGCAGAGTTTCCCTGCGAATGTTCCACAGAGACCCAGGTTATGGGGTGCTCCTAAAGAAGAGAGTGCTGAGGCCAAAGATTTATTTTCACAAATTTGACCTGTGAAAGTAAAAAGGATCCCATGAGCTGGGCAGGCCAGTGCCTACTGTCATCACATGACAAAGAGGGAAACTGAGGGGCCAGGTCAGTTCCTTGGGTTTACTCAGCTGCTAACAGTGGCCAGTGACTACTGTCATCACATGGCAAAGAGGGAAACTGAGGGGCCAGGTCAGTTCCTTGGGTTCACTCAGCTGCTAACAGTGGCAAAGATGAGATCCAAAGACTAACTAAATCAACTAAGTCTCCAGGAAACCCTGTCTATACCCAGCTATGTGTTGACCCACGTCCGCACAAGGTGAGTAGGGACACGCACACACAGGTGTCCCCATCTTACCCTCCTAAAGTCGTGGAAACGTGGAAACTTCAATACATGTGTTCACAGATCTAGAAATAGCCTATACTGATATTTAAAAACAATGCTATTAATAATTAGAATAATCACTCTAGCCAATTTTATAAGAGGAAACAGAATGATTGCAGACAAAAAATGAACTAGTCTCAGAATCAAAGTCCATGTCAGCTGAGGGGAGAAAATCTACTGCTCATCATGGGATTGGTCGTAGACGGCTTCTTTCCTGATTTAAATCTAACTCTCGAAAGTTAAAAATGAGAACTATGTGGAGGGAAGATAAGTGGATTAAGAGTTAAGAGACCTGGGTTTTCATCCAGCTCTGGCTAATTAGCTGTGTGACCTCGTCAAACGATTTAATGTCTCTGGACCCCCATTTCCTCATTTGTGAAAAGAGGGGGTACAGCAGATAATCTCAAAGGTCCTTTTTAGTTCTAAAAGACTACACATTTAATAACTAAATGAGCTCTTTAGGAGAACCTGATGGGTGTCTAGTAATGTAAAGTTTTCTCTTTACTGTTATCACAAGCCCCTCTCAAGGGCTGTCTGCATATGCTGTTATAACATTAGCATCCTTGGAGGGAGGCTTGCTGTCCCTAGGCTTGTCTTGGCCTCTTTTGGGGCTCCAGCCTCTCCTTACTTTTGCTGACTCTTCCCTCTCTTGCAACGGGACTCCTGCCCAGAAGTTCAGGCCTGCAGAAAGGCCATCTACTCCCTCCTGCATGGCATGCGTGGGACACCAGATTCTCTTGCTCCCAGATTCCCCGTGGCCATCCATGGTTTTCAGTGGCCGAGGGCCTTTTGGTCACGTGTTCTTGGCTTGCCTGATTAGCTAGCTCTCCGTTGGTAACACCTGCTCCATTTCCTGCTTACCCTTCTCATCTAACCAACTTCCTGAGTGCCTAGTTTCTATTTTGACAAATGTGGAGGTTTCTCCCAGTGGCATGTCTAAGTCAGAGTGGCAAAAAGCATTGGATAGGGAGACCCCCTCCATCTTGCTGTTGTCAGGAAATAGGACTTGTCTAGTCCTCATGGGATACTAGTGATGTATTAGGCTTTAGCTGGACTTGTGTTTTACTGCCTCTGTCCCCTGCTGGCAAAAATGCTTCCATCAGGAAATGCCTTCCACACCTGGTCCCTTTCTATACCCACCCATCCTCCAGGGTCCATCTTGAATCTCATTTCCTCAGACCTCCAGGACCACGAGACTAAGTAGTCTCCTCTTCTCTATTGTTATCCAGCTCCCCACCATCTTGCACTCTCCACAGAGCCGAATTAACTCCTACTTCTTCAGATCTCAGCTGAGTTCTTCCTCCAGGAAGCCTTCCCTGACCACTCAGGCGGACCAGACACCCCAGCTCTATGTGCTCAGACTCCCTGTACTTTTCTTTCATACTATGTAATATGTTGCTAGTTACATACTTATTCATGTGAAGATTTGATTTCTGATGCTCTCTCCCACAAGGGCAGGCTCTTTTTTCTCCTGCTCACTACTGTATTCCTTGAGGTCCAGTTGAGTGCCACCCGTGTGCCCACTGGGACCTTGCTTACTTTCTTTACTTTTTCTCCAAATCCTAATTACTTAAGATCTTTTATCTTCAGCTAGTGTGCAACCTCCTTGAAGGCAAGAATTGTCCCATCTTTCCATGGTAACTTCAAAGTCCCCAAAACTGTTCTTTTTTTTTTTTAAAGACTTTATTTATTTATTTGACACATAGAGAGAGACCACAAGTAGGCAGAGAGGCAGGCAGAGAGGTTGGGGGGGAAGCAGGCTTCCCGCTGAGCAGAGAGCTTGATGTGGGGTTCGATCCCAGGACCCTGAGATCATGACCTGAGCCGAAGGCAGAGGCTTTAACCCACTGAGCCACTCAGGCACGCCTCCAAAACTGTTCTTAATAGATGTTTACTGATTTGACATTTCAGCTTTAAGGGACATGATTTAATCATGAGTCTGATTCTAAATTATATAAACTATGGGACTTATTCTTGAACTCCATGTGCAGAAGAGGAGTTATCATGGAAGGTCAGAGTTGTAGATAAATGTGACAGAGGAAGTAAAAAGGAAACATATTCTCTCTGGTATAACGACACTCAAATCAGGGCACTGACTGGATGCAGCATTGCGGGAAGGGGCACTGGGAAGAGATTTGGTCTTGGGAGCCGGGGCCTAATTCCAACTGTCTGCATTCCATGGAGGGTCACTCAGTCTTCTGAGCTTAATCCTTCTCCATTTATTTATTTTATACTTATTGATTTACCTATTATTTTTACAATTTTAACTTATTTTAATTTTTATCCTTTTTAGTTGCAGCAAAGTTACATAACATAAAATATACCGTCTTAACCATATTTAGTGTATAGTTTAGTGGCATTAGGTGCATTCACATTGTTGTGTAACTTTCCCATTGTATACCTCCAGAACTTTCTTCGTCTTCCTCAAACTAAGACTCTGTACCCATTAGACACTATCTCTCCACTCCCCCCTCCTCCTGGCCCTGACAATATCCTTTGACCTTCTGTGTCTATGAATTTGACTACTCTAGATATCTCATGTAAGTGGAATCATACAGGATTTACCTTTTGTGACTGACTTATTTCATGTAGCATGATGTCTTCAAGGTTCACCCATATGGTTGCCTGTGTCAGTGCTTCCTTCCTCTTAAAGGCTGAATAATATTCCCTCCTTGGATAGACCACATCTCGTTTATCCATTCATCTGTTACAGACACTTAAGTTCCTTCTACCTTTTGGCTACGGTGAATACTGCTGCTATGAACACGGTGGGGGGTGGGGTACAGATAGCTCCTGGAGATTTTGCTTTCAACTTGTTGGGAAGGCATATAGCCAGAAGTGGACTTGTTAGATCATACGATGGTTCTATTTTTAATTTTTTGAGGACCAGCACACTATTTTCTACAGCAGCTGCCCCATTTTATATTCCCACCAACAAACGGTGCACTGGAGGTCCAATTATCCCCATCCCTGCCAATCCTTTTTCACTTCCTGGTTTTGGGGGCGGCCGCCATGCTAGAGGATGTGCGTAGCGGTCCTTTTCCCGTAACACAATGTGATGGATGTGGTAGTGCCTGGTGAGCTATAGGATAACAGACACAGGTGAGGGTGATCATTTCTGAGGAGTCATATGATACCCAGCACTTACCCAGCGTCCTGGACCCAGGCTTCCATTCCTTTCTGGACTCTGTCCAAGTAACTAAATCTCCTTTTGTCTCTGTTTTCTCTGCAAAGATGGTGATGGGGCGGGAGTAGATGTGAATAAAAATAGCTGCCTTCTCTCCACAGGGTTGATGAAACATCAACTGGGATAGTACATGTGAAAACATGATGAAATGGAAACATCTATTTAAATCCAGGAGGTTGTTATTTACAGTCTTAAAATGGTAGTTGCCCGCTCCAGTTGCCTACCTTTAGCACATTCCACAGGAGCTGTGGGGACTGGAAGAGCCACAGAATGTGATGATTAAATTCAGAAACTCAGGCTGGCCTGATCTGTTTTGGACGGCAATCTCCCGGTGCAGTTGTCTCGTCTCAGGCTGAGGAAGCTTATAGATGGACTGTGAGGAGGAAGTCTGTTCGAGGCTGGTGGCAGGCTGTGCCTTCATAGAGGGAAGCCTAGCTTTTGTTAAGCCTGCTGACTGATTCCTTGTCAGTTTGAGATGATTTAACCGCCATGCACTTGAACTGGCCCCAACCAAAAATCGATTTGGGACTGTGTAAGACAGAGACGGTGAATTCTATTTTGTGGGATGGAAAGGAGCAGGACAGGCGGTGAGGAAATGTCCAGCAAAGGCCATGGACTCCTTCTTAAGCACATCTTTGGGTGTATCTTTTTTCCGCCCTTACGGATGTGTCTTATGGGAAGCCCTAAGCATAGGAGTTAAATGTGTGGGAGTCAGGCAGACTGGAGTTCAAGTCCTGGCTCTACCCAGGACCAGGGGAAGTTACTTTGCCTCTCTGTGCCTCAGTTTCCTCATCTGCATGGGGATAATAAATTACCTATCTCCTATGATTATTGTGAGGATCAAATGTAACATATATAAGTACAATAAATGTCAGGTATGGTTGCTCCTATTATTAGATACACAGTATCTCCTTTACCAGTTCAGCTCTTTTAGTTGATTGAAATCATCTGCACTGTCTAAACTTGGTGTTCATGGTACAATGGGAATAGGCATGAAGGTAGGGAGGGAAACTGGATTCTTGTGCCTCTGTCGCTAAACCACTTGGTGAACTTGGGCAAGTCATTTACTTCTCTTGCCTTTTTTCCTTGGTCTATACCGTTAAAGTTGCATGTCCTCAAGCAGATATTTATTGAATACCCAGTAAGTTTAAAACATGAAGATGATACAGAGAAGCAGCAGCTGCAGAAGCAATGGCCTGAGGGATTGAGGAGGAGGGTGGCAGACACAGGGTCTCCCCATGTGGGAAAGTCTAGTGAAGGGGCAATGGGGGTGGGACTCAGAGCTGTGGGCCCTCTTTGCAGGAGTGAAGGAGGAAACTGGGGGATGCAGGGTAGTAGCAGCTGTGAAAAGGTCTGTTGACTAAATGAACACCCAAATAGCTGATCTGCAAGCCAGGGTCAAAACTAAGTGGGTCTATGGATGGCTCCAGGCTTGAGGTGGACACAAGTGTTACCTCCCCTCAACCCCTTGAGCCCTCCAGCATTTGCGGGGCAGGGAAGGGAAGCAGAGAGGGAGGAAAGACCCACAGCGGCTTGGCACTGAGCGGGGAACCCCAGGACACCCAGAAGCCAGAGCTTTGGGACCCCAGCCAAGGGGATGAGCAGGCGCGGGATGGAGGATGGAGGGGAGTCCGCAGCGCTCGCTGATTGGCCGACCCACGGCCCAAGTGCAGGACAGAGACTCCAGGGCCGCTTGTCCCTCTGCTCTGGTTCGTTTCCTTAGCGGAGACTTGATTCTGTTCTGCCCCAAACCTCACACTGAGGCGGACTCCGGCTATTTGAATATCTGGCTGTAATCAGGGGTTGGACAACGCTTCCCACCCTCTGGTTTTCTGGACGAGATGTTGCTGGGGATGCTGTCACTTTGCCCCTCCTGCCCCTCACCCCTCTTGCCCGCCCCTCCCACCCGGCACTTTCCCTCTATCCTCCTTTACTCCTCAGTTCTTCTCACCACCACCACCCTGCCTTGGAGCCATCCTTTCTCCCTTCATTTCATCCCATTCCCTCCCTGCCAAATACATCCTGATTTTTAAAGAGGCTTCCTCTTCGCTTGAAATCCTGGCATGAAGAGGCAGCGTTTGACCTTCCCTGATGGCTGCGTTTCTATTGGGGTGTGTGTGTAGGGGGGAACTCTCCCACACTCTTCTCTTTCTGTCTCTTAAAAAAAAATTACCCACCTCCCCTTTCAAGTAAAAAAAAAAGAGAGCAGGAGAAAGAGAGAGAGAAATCTAGAGACAGAGAGCGAGAGAGAATTTGACATTATTGTATAATTTAAAATTGCACAGCCTAGAGCCCACAAAACCGAGCATGTAATTACACACTTACTAGAGGTAACAGCAGTGCTGATAATTATTCTTTACACAGGAGAGACCCCGCTGATATCCCACAGTCAGAAAGTGGGAACTACAATATCTTTAATACCATCCTCAGAGACCCTCATAAGCAGAAGAGAAGTATGAGAAGGCTCACAGGGTCCAGAGCAATATCTTCATTGCGCCAGAATGTCAGGGGCTTTAGCACAACAGAAATCAATAGTTTCGAGTACATTTTTTTGGTACAATTTTTTTTTTGACCCAACCTGAGAAAGTACAGGGAAGGCAGAGGTACTGAATAGTATGAAACAAAACCTTCTTAATGGAAGCCCTGTCTGTTTCGACATGTCATGCAATGTCAGGTTATGAGACACGCGTTCTTTATCCGAGCAACAGACCTGTGAGGCTGGCGAGATCCTCCTCCTGGAATGATTTGGTCATCAGGAAAGCCTTTTCATTTAAATCATAAACTTCTCCCTCTCCCCATGTCCCCTGATTAAGGCCGCATCTTTGCTTATCATTGGCTGTAAAGTTAGGCAATGATCAGTCTCGAAAGAGAGAAAGAAGATAGATGGGTCTTCGTTTCCAGGCACTTGACCCTTTTCCTTTCTTCTTGTATGCAGGAAATGAGTTGCTCGCATTCTAAAAGTAAAGAAAGACCAAGCATTAGTTGAAACATTGAGAAGATTTAGAAAAATAGGGAACTCAACACGTTGAGGTAGAAGGTTTTCAGATAGAGTCTAAGTCCAAGTTTAATACTATCCTTGCTTTCAAAAGATCGTGTGTCTCTCTCCTGACCACAGAAGCTCTGGCAAGTGGTTACCTACTTCTGCCCTAGGAGCGTAAGTCATAAGTGTGTAGTTTGCTTTTTAAAATACACTGCCTTGAGGGACGCCTGGGTGGCTCAGTTGATAGGGGAGCTGCCTTTGGCTCAGGTCATGATCCCGGAGTCCTGGGATCGAGTCCCACATCGGGCTCTTTGCTCGGCAGGGAGCCTGTTCCTCTCTCCGCCTCTGCCTACTTGTGTTCTCTCTCTGTTAATAAATAAATAAAATATTTAAAAAAAAATAAAACACACTTCCTTGATTGTTTGCAGGTTGTGCGGACATTCTGACCTGTCAGTGTGCATGGTTTCAGTTGGGCTAATAGACCATTCTAATTGGGGCCATCGTTCAACAGGAAAGCCACCCTGTTTTGGCTGGAGGCTTAGGGGAAGAGCCCTCTGACTGATTACTTACTGGGTTCCAGGCACTGCATTAATGTGCAAGAGTCACTGAAGACTGACACTCACTCTGTGGGCTATAGAGCATCCTCCCATTTTAAAGGTGAAAAAACTGAGCCTCAAACAGGTGAACTTGGCCAACATCACCCAACAAATAAAGGTTAAAGAGGAGAGACTCAATTGAAATCTATCACCTGTTTGGTCTGATGGGTGTATTAGGCTATTTCATTTTATAATTCAGGTCAGAGCGGCCAGTGAGTATAAACAGGCATGTAACTCAGAGCAGGGAGCTCTTTGGAGCTGGCTTTACAAAATGCCTTTTAGTGAAGACGTCCCAACAAAGAACACGGTGGCCAGGGGGGGGACCCTTTGGTAACTCCCCAGGGAAACAGATTCTGGGCAAGGCCCTTTCTAGGTTGGTCTGCACCTGGAGCCCAAAGAAAGCAGAGGTAAATGTTGGATGACCTGAAGGGAGTAGTTAAGGGATGGGCAGGTGTTGGCAGTGGTGAGGCAATGAACTGAGGACCATTCTGGATGTTTCTGATAGTGTTGGCAAGCCAGTCAGCCTTTGCAGCCTTTTGGTACCATCTGAATGGGAGCAGGGGTGTGATTGAACCGCTAAGTTAAAGGGGCTATATTAGCAGACTTAGGTAACCTTTTACCTCTTCGCCCACAGGTGTGCGAAGGTCCTACCAGCCATCGCCATTTGCTTTGTGCCATTTGCTTTGCGTCATTTACTCCAACACTCCAGCTGTTATGAGAAGGGTGTGGGGATACTGATGAGGGCACACACTAGAAACTCAGAGGGGAGCAATTAGCAGGACCACCTTTGAGCACACTTGGGAGGAAATCAGAATTTGTCTTTTGGTCGGTATCTCTGCTCTTGGCCATGTCAGTAACCCCTGCTCAACCTGGTGAATCTAAGGTATGACCCATATCACAGCTTTATTTTTACTGGGATAAAGTGACCCTGGATACTACCAAAGGCTTCTAGTCTCAAACCTATGGGAAAGTGAGGGGGACATGGTAGACAGTGTGATTGGTGTTTCAGGACAGGGGGCCTTGTCCAGCATGCTCTCCTCCCAGATGGTTGGTGTAGATTGCCTGCTTGGCCTTTTCTAAATCCATCCCTGTCTATACTTTGAGTGCACAGTTTTCTGGAGAAGAAATGCAAGAGAGTTGCCAGGTTGGTTAAGGGGAAGGGGTGTATATTAGGGCCTGGTACCATCTAAAGGTCTGGGGCCCAAAGGCCAGCAAAGCAGGAAGTAGAACGTGCAAGTAGAATGGCTCTGAATGAGACTGCTCTGGGGGTCCTGGCTGTTTGGGTTTGGTTCTTTTATATGTTCTGCCCCAAAAGCAGTGACCTCAGGGACTGGCCTGATGGCATCAAAGAAGGGAACAAGATGAGTGCCTGCCAGAGACCGAGGACAGGAATTTCTCCAGGTCTCCATGGAAGAGAGCTAATCCCAGACAAAGCCTTTTAGGTTCCTCATCTTAGGCTACCAACTCGGATCCACAAGTCCTTTCTTTTAAACCATATTTGTGAATATCTATGAGAATTATCAGGTCAAAAGCTTGGGCTTGAAGTCAGAGAGATCTGGCTCTGAGTTCCAAATGGGTGATTTATCAGCCATGTAGCTTTGAGCAAGTTATCCCCTCTGAGACTCAGTTTCTTTACCTATAAAATGGGGATCAAACTCTCCCCTTCAGAGTCTCTATGGGGAATGAACAATATGTGTCATGGCACTTGGCACAGTCACTGGGAGATAGTAGAGACTCAGTAATGGTTGGTTCCTTTCCCCTCTTCATCCTTCATCCATTTCCCACTCTCTCCTTCTTTCTCCCCAAACTCCGAAGCACCAAAGATTCAGGGGAAAGAATAGGTCCAAGTAAAATGACACACCTTCTGAAACACCACTTGGGGATGAGTCTCAACTTCAGAGAGCATCCAGGACAGTCGCTCACCTGATGCATGGGCTAACCTAATCCCACAGGAGTCCCTGCTGGCATGCCTCTTTTATTTCCCAAACCATAGGCAAATGGAAGCCACCACAAATGTGAGAAAACAGTGTGGGAACTGAGTCGTGGATTCAAAGAAATAAACTTGCTAATGCCTCTTCGCCACCTCCAAGATAGACAAGGCATATGGGGAGGAGGTCAGAGAGAGGGGTTATCCTGGAATCATGTATTGTTTTTGTTGTTATTGGGTGTTGGTAGCCAAGTCTTTAGATTACCTGGAGCTGCAAGACACAGCATACAGGGGAGGAAGTAGAGGTTATTAACAACCATGATTACCCTTGAGCAAAGGGCTCCCTCTCACATCCAGAGTTCATGATGTAGAGCTTCTCTTTCAGCCTTTTTGCACTTCCTTGTGGCAGTGGGCAGGTTGGAGAACATTGTAAAACACTTGACTTTGCTGTGTGTCTCAGGATTTTCTACCCTCTGTCCATCTCCCAGCCCCACAGACCCCCAAACCTTCCCTCCTTTGTGCAAATCTGTTTTCGCCACAGGAGCACATGCTGTCTCTTCTAGCTACAACACTACTTGCTAATTCAACGATTCATCTTTAATGAGGCCCCCTGCCAATGTTTAAATAGCATTCAGAACAAAGAAAAGGCAATATTTCCCAAACAGCTGCTTCTACTGCGTCCTCATAGCTCATCTCTTCAGAAAATCAAGAAAAATGCATCGATGGAGATAGAGGATGGAAAAATACTGGGTTATTATAAATATTTATCTCTATATCTATGGCAGGATATACATATAGATAAAATGCATGCCTCTCTAATGCTGGAATGTTAAATATAAGCACAAAGAAGTTTTGCTGGTCTCAGAGAGTGCCTCCCTAGCCAGGTTTTCCTTATTTAGCTTTTTGGTTCTTTTTCAGAATTGTTTGGGAGGCATACGCAAAAGTAGAAATAGTGTGAGATTTGGAGTTAGAGCAATATAGGCCACCTTTTCGCTCTGCCACTTACTAGTTCTGGAAGTGGGCAGGTGACCTACGCTCTCTGCCCATGTGTTGTTTTGTATTGTTTTGTTTTGTTTTCTGCCCATGTATTTTTAGTTGGGTAAACTAGAGCTTGAAAAAAAAATTGAATTAAGGAAAAAGAAATATCAGCATTAGGCCTGAGATAAGATATGTAAACACAAATGAAACTTTTTAGTTATTAGTGCAGGATGGAGCAGATGTTCAGAGAGGTATGGAGAAAGAGCCTAGGAAGGCGAAAAAGGGAACAGGAAGGAGGAAGAAGTCAGGCCCTTGGGTCTCCTGCACTGGCTGCCTGACTGTTAAAATCTTGGAATTCCATCTTATGCTTTATTTGCCTTTTTTTTTTTTTTGCTTTAGCCATTTTAAGTTGATTTTTACTACTTGCGATTAAAGGAGCATTACCTACATAATTATGAAAATAGCAAGTAACAAAGTGGTTTGTATAGCATGATCCTATTTTTTGTTTTTTTGGTTTTTTTTTCCCCAAATACTTTTATTTTTTCAGTGTTCCAAGATTCATTGTTCATGCACCACACCCAGTGCTCCAAGCAATATGTGCCCTCCTCAACACCCACCACCAGGCTCGCCCCACACCCCATCTCTTCCCCTCCAAAACCCTGTTTGTTTCTCAGAGTCCACAGTCTCTCATGGTTCATCTTCCCTTCCGATTTCCCCCAATTTGTTAAGCAAAATATGTGTAACTATCTAAAAAATAGAACCTGGAAAATGGTAATAATGGAAGTACTTGGTAATGGGATTATGGGTGCATTTTAATTTCTGCTTTTTGCTTATATAATTAATTCTCCGGGTGTCGTCGGAAGATTGCTGTTTGGCCTTCAGTAGCGGATTTGTATGGTTTAGCCAATCAGATTAACTGGATCTCAGTTGTCTCCTTAGGAGTTCAGAGCCTGGCCTTGGAAGGAGGGATACAGGGCAGTGAGGTCTCAAAAGCAGGAGGAGAGTGTGGCTGCAGGAAGGACCAGAGTGTTGTAGAACATTAGTGGGTGATATAAATGGGATGAGAGGTTAAGGGGCAAGTGGGAGGAGCTCGCAGGTGAATCCGGTGTTCTCTAAGAAATCCTGCTAAAGGACGTGACCTTTTTATGTTTGGTTGCCCAGGAAAAGGGGAGCCTAGACAGTTGTTATCATCAGGAATCATTTGGTTGCAAGGAACAGAAATTCTTTCACATTTAAAGTTTAAAGAGGTTTCATGAAAGAAAATAGGGAAATCTCATTGACCCCCAGTTGCAAAACCACAGCCTGCTTTCTCTCCATGGTTCTGTCTGTTTCTGTCTCCCTCTCCCTGCATCTCTTGGTCACTCTTCACTTCTCTCTGCTCTTGTGTTCATAGCCCAGATGCCTTTGCAAACTTTGAAGCCATCTTGGATGAAACCAGAGAGATACAGCCTCACTCATCCTGAGCTTCTAAGGCACATAATGTTGTGGGGACAGTTTTCTGTATTTTTTTTTTCACCTCTATGAGCTTATTGATGATAGAAATGAATTCTTTCCTTTCTCTCTTGTCAATCGCCAGAAAGCTGCTCAATAGATAAATGTTCATTTTGAGTAACAAATATGATAGTATGAGTGCAAATACTTTATAAACTGAAGTACCATGTAATTATATGATATTTTGTTGTGTTCACTCAAGGCAGCCTCTATTGCATTCTTGCTCCAGGCCTGCTCCTACTAGAATGTTCAGGCAGGCCAGGAGAAAAACTAAAAATAAGTTTAGTAACTGATTTGTCTCAGAAGTCAGATGAGCTGGGATGTGTAAAAGTGCCAATCCATACCTGGCACAGAGTAGCCTCTTACATTTTGTTAAGTCCCTGAAGGTGGGTCTGTTCTCTCAAGAAGGGCCAAGGGTAGGATGCACAACGTAGAACCAGATACCCACAGAGGCTCCCTGAGGTCCTGGAGGTTCTCAATGAAGAGGCTCTTCCAGCAGCTGGAGGTAGTTTGCACCACAACTTATTGAAGAGCCTTAATGCCTACATCAGGCTCTGTCACATGGCTTTGTTGTATTTATTTGAACTTTCTCATCTTTTCCCATACCCGTGTTCCTTTTATGTCCAGAAAATGTAGTTCTAAGGGCCCCTTTATAAATTTATTTTATTTTTTTATAATTAATTAATTAATTAATTAATAGCACAGGCACATATGGGGGAGGGAGAGGCAGAAAGAGAGGGAGGGAGAACCTTAAGCAGACTCTATACCCAGCATGGAGCTTGATGTAGGGCTCAATTTCACGACTCTGAGATTATGACCTGAGCTGAAATCAGGAGCCAGATGCTTAATCAACTGAGCCACCCTGGTGCCCCTCTTTTTGTGATACTTGACCTTCCACGTAGCATGGCTCATACTCAATATCTCTCTACACTAATTTGCAACAGATTGCAATTCTCCCTAGCTGTTCTTAGATGATTCTACTTCGTTTTTTATCCTGAATTGCTTTATTTTAGATTGTTTTGATTATGAAGTGTAACTTAGATCCTTTTAGAAGTAGGGTTAGGTAAAAACAAATCCATGTTTAAATAGCTGTTCTACTACATCTTCGCCCAGTGGCCTTTAGGAGTATTTCCTGTTGAGTAGGACTCATCCTGGTCATCATCTTTCACTTTTCCAGCCCTATCTCCGATAGTCTCCTTCAATGAGACATTAATTCAACAAAATATTCATTATTAACATATGCTAGGTCTCTGGTGTTGCTTGCTTGCTTATTTGTTTGTTTTGATATTACTAAACCAGTGCTTTCAGGGAACTGGGAATACAGACAAATGACAAACATTCTAAAATTTGTTTCAGTTCATCTGTGGCAGATATTGGTAGTTCATGTCCAGTCATCATACCTTTCTGTGATACAGAGTTTGCAATGTCACAAACAACCCTTCCAAATTCCCTTGCAGCCAGAAGTGACCATGTTCTTGCTGCTGTGGCCAATGAAATGTAAACAGGAGTGAGGCCTCTTGTCACCTGCCTTCCTCCTATCTGCAGTGAATGTGGGCCCTGGGGGATGACAGCCATCTCTCAGGCTGGTAGAAAGGGAGAGGAGAGACGTTGATTTCTGGATGGCTCTAGCCCTGGGTTGCCTATGCCAATGTGTTGTCATGTGAGACAAATCAATGCCTTACCTTTCAGCCATTGTTTGTAGACCAATCCCAACACATACATCTGCTTTCTCATCAGAGCTTGGTTTGCAATTCTTGAACATACAGAATATATATATATATATATATTTTTAAAGATTTTATTTATTTATTAGGAAAGAGAGAGAGTGAGAGAGAGCAGGTCAGAGTGAGAAGCGGACTCCCCATGGAGCCAGGAGCCCGATGTGGGACTCGATCCCGGGACTCCGGGATCACGACCTGAGCCAAAGGCAGTTGCTCAACCAACTGCGCCACCCAGGGGCCCCAGAATATATACTTTTTAATGTCATTGTTTACTAATTCTATCTTTGTGTCTTTTAGTAACAGCCCATCAAAGCTATCTAGCATGACCATGTTCAAGTGGACAGTCCAAATTCCCTTCACGCAGGGAATACTCAACTTCAGTTATGAGGATAATCTTAACAGCAAAAATCAAAATTATGATATCATGTAAGGCAAGACAACCAATCAGAGATGTGCACCATTTCATTCAAACCAGTGGGCACCTATCAGGTCCCTTCCTTACATATCTTTTCCCACTTTCTATTTAATTCCCTCAGTTATCCTGGCTTTTCATCACACATGACTTTGATTCCAGAGCCACAGGTCCCTGTTCTCCCACTTCTCTGCAACATTGTCTTCTTGTCTGTTTTTGTCTTGCTCTTCCTTTCTGGGCCTCCTCCCTTCTTCTTAAAGAAGCCATTTACTAGTCCTGGAGCACATATCTTAGTGAATTGTCTCCCTGATGGTGGTCTCTATCCATACTACCTATGTCACATAGCTACCTCTAATACAAAGGGACACAATGCCCCATTTCTCCAAAAATGTGAATTAAGTGCAGGAAAACAGAATTAAGGAGTAATGACTTATTCCTGGGGGTAGGGGTGTTGGGTTGGAGAAAGCTTTACAACAAGTTTAATGTTGATGTTGGGATGTGGAGAGTAGAGAGAGGGTTGTCTTCTTAGAGAAGTAAGTTCCATTTTTGGAACAGTTTCAGGAGAATAGGTATTAATTCTTTTTTAAATGTTTGATAGAATTCCTGTGGGAAGCCATCTGGCCTGGGTTCTTGTTTGTTGGAAGATTTTTGACAGGTGTTGGTGAGGATGTGGAGAAAGGGGAACCCTCCTACACGATTGGTGGAAATGC
This sequence comes from Nasua narica, assembly GCA_028533885.1. NCBI lineage: Eukaryota > Metazoa > Chordata > Mammalia > Carnivora > Procyonidae > Nasua > Nasua narica. The sequence continues at coordinate 125,636,590 of CM052800.1, forward strand.
AAGCTGGTGCAACCACTCTGGAAAACAGTATGGAGGTTCCTCAAAAAGTTGAAAATAGAGCTACCCTATGACCCAGCAATAGCACTACTGGGCATTTACCCTAAAGATGTAAATGTAGTGATCCAAAGGGGCACATGCACCCCACTCTTTATAGCAGCAATGTCCACAATAACCAAACTATGGAAAGAACCTAGATGTCCATCAACAGATGAATGGATGAAGAATATGTGATACACACACACACACACACACACACACACACACACACACACACACACACACACATACACACACACACTGGAATACTATACAGCCACCAAAACCCCCAAAATCTTGCCATTTGCAATGACATGGATGGAACTAGAGGGTATTATGCTAAATGAAATAAGTCAATCAGAGAAAGATAATTATCATATGATCTCTCTGATATGAGGAATTTGAGAGGCAGGGCAGGGGTTCATAGGGGGAAGGGAGGGAAAAATGAAACAAGATGGGGCCGGGGAGGGAGACAAACCATAAGAGACTCTTAATCTCAGGAAACAAACTGAGGGCTACTGGAGGGGTGGGGGAGGGATATGGTGGCTGGGTGATGGACACTCAAGAGGGTATGAGCTATGGTGAGTGCTGTGAACTGTGTAAGGCTGATGATTCACAGACCCGTACCTTCCCAGACCTGTATCCCTGAAATAAATAATACATTATATGTTAATAAAAAAAAGAAGTAAGTTCCAAGTGGAGGAGATAATGTATCCAAATGCATGTGGGTGGCTGTCTTCAGAATGCTGAATAGTCTATGACAGTTGGCACTCGAGGGAATGGGGAGAGAACACTGAGCATAAAGCTGATAAGAGGTGTTTGGGCTAGAGTTTGAAGAAATGGAGAAATTTTGAAGGATTTTGTGGGTGAATAGTAGCCAATCAAGGCCTCAGGAAGAAAACTAGACAGTATATTAAGCAAGAGGAGGAAAGTACCAGCAGCTTGGCACTTCTGCCCTCTTTAAGATCATAAATTAATTTCCTTCAGTGCCTAGGCAGTACATACTATACTTCCCATTTTATAGCTGGTTGAAAAAAGGCCAGACACATAGCTAATCCATGCCAGAGATAACTGGGAGCCTGGACTAGTGCAGGAGCAAAGAGCATGGACAAGAGATGGGTGTGAGAGATGTTTCTGGAAAAAAACAACAGAGACTCAATAGGACTTACAAGTGGATAGTGAGGAACATAAGACATGGACCTGACAATTGATTTAGCAACAGAATCAATAGGACAGAGATGTTTTATAGATATAACCAACAGAATTTGGAAAGAACCAACAGACTGTGGAATCAGTCAGATTAGATACGGTGGTC
>CM052800.1:125638440-125702220 GCA_028533885.1 Nasua narica
GACAGGCACAAAAGGACAGAGTGGAGTTTGGGGAAGATCATGAAAGGGAGGCAGCTGAGTCCATGAAATAGAGTAAGATTCAGAGTCACATAGACTTGGGTTTGAGTCCTGGCTTTGCCAAATTATTTAACCTCTCTGAGTCTTGGAAGGATGGTCTATAAAGTGAGATTAATGTTGATTGCCTCGTAGAGTTATAATGAATCTAGATAGATTTAATAAATCTCAATTATCATGACTTACTTTTGTTGTTATTATTGTTACTATCTTACAAGGAGGGGCCCAATGGTCCAGTACTTTACTTTTTTCCAGAAGCTTCAGAGGTAGGATGGGAGAGAAGATTAGAAACTCCTATATCCCTTCTACTTTTATTTTTTCTTTTGTGGCAACACTTTGGAGTGGTGAGACCTTGAGAAGTACATTTTGGGGATGGAGATGACTTCTTTATAGAAGTCACATTTAAGTCCTTTTTTTTTTTTGCATTTTTAAATCAGTTTATTTATTAAAACTTTACAAGTATATTTGAGTATAAGACCAAGCACCATTTCTTATACTGTAAGAAAATATAGCAACATTTGAGTCTTAATAGCTCAGAAGAGACAGGGTGAAGCTGAGGGGAAAGGAATAGATTGCTGGCTGCTCAGAGCTGGCTCCAGGATAATGGCTCAAAGTGGGAAGACAAAGAGGCTTTCAGTGGATTGGCCTTCTCCATTGTTCTGTCCATCTGGCCAGAACTGACCCAGGGCAGGATCGTGGTCAGTATTAATGAGAACCTAATGGGCTGAGCATCCCTTCTGACATAGCTCTCTGGAGCCTCAGCAAAGTGCTGGGCAGCAGCACTGGGTACAGTCTAAGAGAGGTAAAGGGAACCTCCAATACATTCATTGGCCTCAGGGGAGAATTTGTCTGGTGGCTCCCTACTTTTTTGCACCCTGTCATGTCAAGAATCTTTTCCTCCTGCTAAGAAAGTTATCCAGTCCTGAGAGAGGACATTGAAATCTTTCCTTTAACTCAGATTTCCCAATGGTTACTTCATTCCTTAAAATTGATTCACATTTTATTTAAACACCTACTTTAGTTTTATGCTAAGCAATAATATCCATGAAATCATATTTTCGTTTCTAATACACACTACAGTAAATATGTAACTCTCAAAAATTTAAAAGAATGTTCATCCATGACTTACTTCGAATCATCTTGTGTACCACTAGTGGTGCACAGGCCACATTTTGGGATGGTGGCTTTAGAAGCTGAGAGAAGCAAGGGTCATCTACCCACAGGGGGTGGTGAGAAGAAGGTATTTGCATAGAACAACGGATATTCTCTCAGCGCCAGCCCCCTGGGCGGCCTCCATCTTGGTTTAGTCACCGCCATCTGCTCTGAGTGAGCAGCCTTTTGTGAGAAGCTGTGGGAAGATCAGCCTGGCTGATTGGCTGGAGCCGTGCCCAGAGTGCCCAGATGTACATGTGCCCCAAAAGAGGGGGCACAGCTGGGGTTCACTGCCTCCCTTGAGGTTTGGTTTTTCTGGTGAAGCTCAACTCTGCCTCCCACTTTCCTGCGGTGCATTCTGCTCGAGTTGGCGGTGAGGGAGAAGGCCCACTGCGGCACTGTGAGCTCCCTTCCCGCCGTCTGCCTGCCATTTGCTGCCACTGGGGACATGAGATTGCTTCCATGGAAACAGAACCATGGATTGTTTTTCCAGAAAACATCTCAATCTAATTTGTGTGGAGCCTCACTGTGTGTGTGTGTGTGTGCGCGTGCAAGTGTGTGTGGAGTATTTTAGTCACAGAACAGGGGTGAGAAGAGGGAAGGGAGAATTTGCATAGAACCTCCAATTTTCCTTGAATCCCAGGGAGTTAATTATTTCAGGTGAGCGTTGAAAGTTATGGAGCCTGAGTCTAATTAAGGTGTGGTGTTAGGAAGCCCCGACCATTATATTTGACTAGGGAATTCAGAAATTTTTGAAATCTGTTTGATGTAGACAGTTCTTCTCAGGAAGTCTCCCTCAAAAGAGGGAGGTGCACAAGGGAGGCAAAGTAAGGCAATGGAACAGTATTTCTGTTTAGCATTTTCTCCCAAATCCCAACATTGGACTCCAGTAATTGGGCTGAATCTCCTCCACGGTTCTTTTTTCCTAGATCAGGCAGGACAACACAGCCTCAAAAATAAGTGTTTTGTGAACTCTGTCTGTCTTTCTTCCAACATTCAAATAGGAGTCTTGGATTTTATACAGTGGAACAACAGGTCAGACTCCTGGTAAAAAGGAGTCAAAGAGAGTGGGTCCCTCAGTAATGAGAATGAAGTCGGACTATGCTGTCCTCCTAAAGGCCCAACTGGCACAAGATAGATAGATAAGGGAGATAAGGGAAGAAAGAGAGAGAGAGAGAGAATGAGAGTGGGAATCCAATGAGGAGAGAAAATAGAAAGTGAGAGCTGCTCAAAGCACTCAGACATTCTTATCATTCTGGCATAGAGAAAGGATGTGAAAGAAGAGGGAGTTTGTAAGAACCTTGAACCTGGGACACCTCACACCACTGCTGCATTGGTATAAAGATACATTTATGTGCTCTGTGAACTTGTGTTCCATTAGATGCTCCACCCAGTAGATGATGGTCCAATAGAATGTTCTAGAATTTAGACAGTGGAAACCAGAATTTCTCCTCCTTGGAAATGGAATGTCTTGCTTCCTCCAGGTCTGAACCAGCCTTCCCCTTGGGAAGGAAGATGCAGAACTTCTACCATAAAGTGGTTTAGCTTCTGCCTAGTGTCTCTTTCTTCTTTCCTCTTATGAGAATGACTTTGGGCTTGGCCAGTATGTAAAGATTAGTAATGGTGCATCTGATTCTTCATAGGTGCTAATAAAAATAACTCCAGTTGACTAGTATGAGATGTCTAGAAACTTCCCCAAAGCCCTTGTTCTACATTTAGGAGAACAGCAGCAACACAAACCTGTGCTTTTAAGTAGTTATAGTTGAGTGAATGTCTTAGTCCATAGTTCTGTGTCACCTACTGAGAGACTGGAATTGGCACCATGTTTTCTGCAGGTGGCTGAGCTCTTAGCAATGTGCCATGACAGTGGATATGCCTTAGGGTACTTGGTCCAAAGCAAGCAAGCAAATAATTGTCGAATGACCAAATAGTTATATTTCCTTGCTATGATGTGGGATTCCTTTAGGAGTCAAAAATATCTGAATGACTACTTTACAGTGGCCACTTTTTAAATTCTGGATTATTACATATCTTCAAAGGAAAATATACCATGAGGGGTCTTCATACCATCTGACAGATGGAGTTTACCCTTTCATTCTGTACCTTAGTTCTAGCTGCCCTCTTTATTTGGAATATTATTGATCTTCTTCCCCCTTCAAATCATGTTGGTTTTTTTTTTTTTTTTAAGATCCACCTCCTCAACACTAACTTGTGTGTGTCTTCCTGTCCACTGAAGTCCTGATCTCTCTGTCTCTGTCTGTTCATATTCATATAGCTTTTCCTTCCTGCACTACCCATTTAGCACTTGGCATTTGCCAGAGTATGTCACATTTTCATTGTGAATCTTGCTTTCCTGACTTGATTATAAATCAAGACTGTCTTATAATTCTCTATGTCTTTCTTCATGCTTTAGAAGAGTGACATACAATAAGGCCCAATGCATATTTTGGAATTGAAAATCAGTCCTGGGAAATTTCTTTCCAAGTAAAATGAAGTTAATGCTAAAATCTATATCCAAATAGTACTATGAGGACTAGAGAGGATGCTGTCTTAAAGCACCTAGACTCAGGCACATACTAGCTCCTCAATAAATTTCATTATTTTTCTTGTCCTTCTATGTAAGATAGCCAGCTTTGATTTATTACAGACTTGTATGTAAGCCATTTGTTAACACTTGTGAAAGAAAAAATGGTGTTCCTTTCCTCATTTTACTGTGGTTTGGGGAAAATCAAAAGACCTGTGTTTTGTTTTATAATCTCTATACATTGAATTTACTGTCTTTCCAGAGCTGCAGTTCTTTATGCTTGCTTTCCCCACCCCCCAATGCCACATGGCATGCATTTACTTTGAAAATGAAGCATATTTCATTTTTGTTTCAAGAATTTCAGTATATCCCTGCCCATCTCTGGAGACCACCCATGGGATGGCTTCTAGCCCCAGATTGCAAGTATCACTGCGTAACATCCATTAACCATCATTCAATCCTGGCTCCAAGGAGCTGCCTGCTTATATTGTGTCTGTGCTCCCCATTGGCACTGCCTGCCTGGCATTCACCCAATCTGGTCTGACACTTGCTGCTGAGGATGGGGAGGGGACCCAGGCAGGCTTCCAGTTCTTTCATGAACTGGGTGCTGCCTGCAACCAGCAAACTGTGAAGCTCTGTTCTAAGGCTTCAGAGGTCCCCAGCATGTCGGAGTGGGGCACCGAGCCATGGGAAGTGTATAAGCAGAGAGTGCAGTGGAAAGTAAATTAGCTCTTGGCATTGAGTCCTGCTGATATAAGCTCTTGATTTTTTTTCACCCCTCAAGTACCACTTAAGTCCCCGTGCTTGCTTCCTTACAAACAATGGAGCTGAATGTTCATTTCTTTGCTTGGAAAGGGTTGGGCTTTCCCCTCTTTTCAGTTCCAAAGGCTCGAAGTGCTCAGCTGTCCTCTCTCCAGAAGCCTGCACCCCCTTGGCTTCAGTGTCTTCTGTGTTTAATTGCAAATTATTGATTTAAAGGGAATTATGTTTTTAGCCCTTGCCAGATTCAGTTGCTCCTGGGTTGGACTCCCCAACAGGACACTCTAGGGACCCCAGCTGGGGAGGGAGTGGAGGGCCAAGGATCATCAGAGGTTTTTCTGGGTGGGAGGCCATATGCCTCTACTCACAGATGGATTGGATGCTGGAGCTGATACCTGTTTTACCAGAAAGAAAACCGAGGCCCAGGGACTGCCAAAGCTTTTATAGCCAGAGAAAGTGGAACTTACAATTCCTAGGTAGGGATTTCTATAGCAGTCCTTGACATATGTGGACTCATTTAATCCTTACCGAAAAACCTCAAGAGGTGCGGATCAAATTAGATTTGATTCAGCAGAACTGGGGTGATGACCAAGATTTTGCATTTCTAGCAATTAGCTCCCAGATATGCTGATGCCTGTCCCAGATCACACTCTGAGAAGTAAGGATCTAAACTGTCACATGGGGTCCTAATCTTGTCAGCACATCGCAATTACATGAGTTTTAAAAATTCCCAATATTTGGGTCCCATCCCCAGGAATTCTGATTTAGTTTCGAATGCCCTGGACAATGGGAGTTTTAAAAGCTTCCTAGGTGCTTCTGTCCAACGCAACAGTTTCCTTCCAGCTGACTCCCCTGATCCTTCCAAAATTGTGCACAAAAATGCATCATTTGCATAGAGGTGCCTTCATACGTGCACTTGGGGCAATGCACTTCGTAACTTCAGAAATCTTAGAACCAAAAGAATAAAATAATAATTACAATAATATAGTTCTTAATATCATTATTATATTATTATAATATAAGAAATAATTTTTAGAAAAAATAATATAATTTTTATATTATATAATAATACATTATCATATTATATATTATATAATTAATATATTATTTTTTATAATTTTTTCCTGAGCGCCTACCCTGCACTTTACGATGTTACCTCATTCTTGTATCCCTAAGACCCTACAAAAAGGTGAAGCTCTAATCCAGAAAGGTCAGCTGACTCTGGTCCCCATTCTTCTATCAAGTTTGGCATGGTCTATTCATGAGACTTCTCAGACTGAAAGATCATCAATCTATGTGTCATGTGGGACCAGTGCCGACCCAGGCCGGGTGAGGAAGTGATGGGTTCTTTTCGTGATTCGCAAAGGTGGGGTTTCTGGGGAGCGGCAGAAGCTGGCAATGTTCAGAGGAAGCAGCTGTGGAAATAGAAAGCCGGAAAGCAGCAAGCTAGTCCTGGGTGATTTCATTGATCTGATTGGTGGGTATGAATTTCAGAGTCACCATCTCAGTTGTGTAAAACAGAACCTTTGTCTCTGCAACTGAGCTGAATTTAGCTCTTAAGCTCTCTCTTGTGTGCTTAGCAAAAACTTACCTAATTACTTTCAGCTAGATGCGGTCCCTTCCACATTTTTTTCTTTAGTATCTTTGGTGTAAATACTCAATTGATCCGGGCTTCTTTTCTCCTTTCCTTCTACAAAGTGGGTTGGGTAGTGGGTGGGTTTACTGTCCGGGCATCCTGTGTGTATGTATGTGCGTGCGCTGGTGTGACTTGGCCCTTCTTATGTCCCGTGCAGTCCCTCCCCTCCCACCCTTTACAGGTCCTTGAAAGTGTTTCTGCATCATCCTTCTCTCATCTGTGAGGCTGTACAAGTCCTCCTTTGCCACTCCAAACCAACTATGCATATAGGTAACATTTTCCATGTGCCAGGCTCCATTATATGTGTTCTATATATGTGAATTTAGTTCTCATGGAAAACCTAAAAGGTAGGTATGTATATCACCCTCATTTTACTGATGAGGACACTGAGACATAGAGAGGTTAAGTAACTTGCCCAAAGTCACAAGGTCACTTTATCTCTAACCTACACTGTCACTGATCTTACTAATTTGAATCCTGGAAGTCCAGGAAGACTACAGCACTGGTGAAGGAAATTGATTGAATGATTTCTTAATACTTCTCAACTCTGACTTTGTCTCCTAACACTGTATGGACAGATAACACTGTAGATAAATCTTCCACCATCTGTGTGTGTGTCACAAACACTGTATAGTTAACCCTTGAACTGGGCTTGAACTGCAAGGGTCCACTTACACACAGATTTTGTGTAGCACAGTACTGTGTATATATTTTCTTCTCCTTAGGATTTTCTTAATAACATTTTCTTTTCTCTAACTCATTTTATTATAAGAATACAGGATATCATATGCATAACCTACAAAATATGTGTTAATCCACTGTTATGTCATCAGCAAGTCCTCCGGTTAAGAGTAGGCTATTAGCTAGGGTGCCTGGGTGGCTCAGTTGGTTAAGCAACTGCCTTTGGCTCAGGTCATGATCTCGGAGTCCTGGGATCGAGTCCTGCATCAGAATCCCTGCTCAGTGGGAAGCCTGCTTCCCTCTCTTCCACTCTTGATGCTTGTGCTCTCTCTCTGTGTCAAATAAATAAATAAATCTTGAAAAAAAAAAAGAATAGGCTATTAGTAGCTAAGTTTTGGTGGAGTCAAAAGTTATACACAAATTTTTGACTGGAGGAATTGGTCCCCATTCACCCCTCAACTCATTCAACTGTCAACTGTACTTCCTTGTTTCTTGCGCTGTTGGGGCCATGGATCTGTTCCCATCTATGACACATGCCTGTCTTCCCCTTCTTACATCTTCTACAAGAACAGAATAACGCATTCCCCTGTATAGAGTTCCAATGTCTGACATATCGTAGCTGTTCAGCAAGTGTTAAGAAACTTGAATGGCAGAGTGCCTGGGTGGCTCAGTTGGTTGATGATCTGTCAGGTCATGATCCTTGAGTTCCGGGATCGAGTCCCGCGTCGGGCTCCCAGCTCCGCAGGGAGTCTGCTTCTTCCACTGACCTTCTCTCCTCTCATGCTTTCTCTCACTCTCTCTGTCTCTCAAATAAATAAATAAAATCTTAAAAAAAAAAAAAAAAGGAAACTTGAATGGCATTGAGTTAGCCCAAAGACTAAGTTTTCTTGATGGAAGGAAAGGGAGAGGAGGAGAAATGGAAGGGATATGACAGGCTACACAGAAAACAATTGAAGTTCGGTGTTTTCCTTTAATTTGATTCATATTAACCTTCTGATCTGTAGTACTTTGGAAGAAGATCACCGAAAGAGAGTATTTTAAATTTCTCCAGTAGAGGAATGACTAAAGATCCCAAAGCCAAGCTGCCATCTTGTGTCCTGCTCTTTTCCTTTTCATTTCCCAAAGCGAGTATGAGGGTCTCTGGACCCCACAGGTCCTGAGCGATGGAGAGATTCATTTTACATAGGATTCTGTCTCCACAGTCCCTCCCTGCCATAATTAACACCTCGGGGAGGGAATTTAGAATCAAGTGCTTCTTTTTCAATTACCACTTAGAAAACTGTGTAATAAAACACCACGGCAAGCCTGCTTGCTCTTTTTGAAAGTCTAATTAATTCATTTGCGGAGGTTGCATCTTGCCTGGTACTGTGTCACTTGCTCATTTAAAAAGGTGCTAAGGCTTGGAATCTGTGGGTCACCACTTGAACAAATCCATTTTCATGTCCCGTTTTTGGAGGCTGACAGAAGAGCAGTAGAAACTGAGACAGCCAAGGCCTGTGTAGGACAAATGTCCTATGACCCAATTGGAGAACCTGCTTTGGAATTCTCAAAGAACTAATCACCAACCTCACCCTCTATCCTGGGAGGCAGGAGGCCTGCGTCTGGGCCTGACTCAGCCACTAAAGGGCAGCATGACCTTTAGCAGGTGCTACCCTTTGATTCTTTAGCCTCAGTTTTTTCACCTGAATCTTTTCCCCAGCTCTACTATTCCAAGGCAGATCTATCCTCAGCTGTCACTGGCTCCAGTACCAAATGTACCATTATCTTTCACTGATTAACCTGAAACCAATTGGGTTCATTGCATTTCACTTACAGTGTGCCTGCTGTGATGAATTTTTTGGTGAAAATACTTGAAGAGACAGAAATTAAAAGAAGTCAGTTGGTTCACAAAATTCAGTCTCTCTCCCTCTCCTCAAAATAGTTTGTATGTATGGACAGAACTCTGGCCGTATGTTTTCCAGGTTAATTTTCTTCGAGGGGTTCCATTTCTCTATCTTGGTCCTCATATTGCAATAAGAAACAAATGTACATATAAGGGAATTGTTTAATTCCCTATAATCGTATCTCCTGAAAGTTTCCCCCACTTACCAATCACCCGAATGTTTCTTTCCTACTTGAGGGTACAGGATACAGTGGCTGCCCGCTGAGAATTACTGAGCTGGCTCTCTGAGCCCCTGGAGTGGGACAATGGCACAAGAGTCCAGGGGTGAAGAAGAGAAACCAGAGGCCTAAGTGAATTCATCTGTGCTGGAGGGAGCACTGGTGAAGTCAAGTTTGGAGACCAGCAAGAGGCAGTAAAGGCGAAACAAACTGGTGTGGGCCCAGGAGCGGGGAGCAGAGAGGCGGGGAACAGGGAAAGTGTGAGACTGAACAACAGAACTAAAAGGGGCATAAGAGTGTCCACATTTACAAGAGGCTGAACTGCTGTCGAATGGGTAAGTTCTGTATTAGAACTTTCACTTGTTTTTTAATTGCTCTAGGCACATGAAGTGTGGCTCCAGATACCTTCCCATCAACATCTTTTTCTGACCATCCCTTGAGAATACTTGATCTGAGGCTTTCAGTGTCTAAGTTACATTATAACAGGACTTGAGGCAAAGCTCATGTGGTAATTCCTTACTGGGGAAGAGGGGAGTGGGTGTTCTCAGGGCTTCAAGGGTGAGGAAAATAGAGAGGAGAGTCAGGAAAGGGGGAAAAGAAACCAACCAGTTATGCAGTTATGTGGCCATCTTTAGACAAGCCATCCCAAACACTGTGCCTGGGAAACTTTTGTTAGAGGGAGGAAGGGAGAAAATTTACCTGCTGGGTCATAGTCTCATCCTGTCTCTTGTTGGTGAAAGTTCATGGTCCACATTTCGTGGTTTTGTTACCTGGCCCGACTGAGTTGCTGCTGGAGAAGTGGATCCCTGCCCAGTGTATAGCACTTTGCCCGAATCTCCAAATGATATGAGAAGACAGAGTCTGCATATGTCTAGACATGTTGAACCTGGTCACTGGAGCTTCTGTGGCTTCTGTCACATAAGCATGATAGAATATATGCTAGAGCCTATCACCTACATAGGGGAGGCTGAGGCAGCCAATGGTACCATGTGGAGAGGCAACAGTGACAGAAGCTAGACCCCTCGATTGTGCAAGTGTCAAGGACTGGAGGATAGAAGAGGCTGAGTGAATATGGCGGGGTGGTAAATAAGAATGCATAAGAATGCATGAGGAGTTTCAGGACTATCGTGGTGGACTGGCAGGGAAGGGAAGAAATGTGGCTTTGACTGAGGGAACTGACCTGATATGGCCCTAAGGATATCCCAATTTCCCAAATGACAATGGTCAAGGGGCATTGGAATTCTGAGTACTGACTGGTCATACTTTGTTGTCCATGGGGTCTTTCAGTCCCTCTACTGGCACTGGCCTGATTCTCTGCCAGTTAACTGGGAGTGGGCTGGGCCCAGTGAAGCCCATTTTACTTGAAGCGATATCCAACAGAGTCTTGGATGTCCTCCAGGAAAGGAGGACATTACAAATAGGTTTGCCACCCAGTTCCACATTCTATTTGCTAGTAGGAATGCTAAGATCCTGGTAGGCTTGGTATTTACTGTCTTAGGGATTGACTGGGCTGAACTGATTACTCTCTAGGAGTGAACTGAGTTACCTCAGCCAAGAAAGAGGTAAGGCACTCTCTCACCACCACTACCACCACCTGGGGTTGGTAGAATGTTGGAATGCTGCTAAGGCTGGGTTATCCCAATATTAATTTTGAGCAAGATTATTGGGGAAAGGAACATTAGTGGGAGGAATTTAAGCTTTACTAGGTCAAATGGTACCCCCTTCACTCTCTACCTCCGTTTTCTGGTCATTTTCATCTTACAATTATCTTTGCTCTAAAAGTCATAAGATGTAGATAGAAATGTGACCATTTCAGAAAATGTTCAATTGCTGTGTTACTAAGTTATATGGGTCATCCACATTTGCTTCTAGAGAGAATGGGGTCAAGTAAGAGGCTCTACTTTATCAAGAAGTCCTTGGAGCACCATGTGGCCTAACTCAGCTCATAAGGGCTAGGGTTCTGTGTTAGAGTTTAAAGCCAAATCTCCAGTCAAAAACATCTATTTGTCTAGTTGCATTCTGTTCAGATATCTTTTGACCATTTCAAAGTGCTGAGAGTGACAACAGGACAGGTTTTGGGTGTTCAAAACCATGGGTCCTGACCAAATATCCTCTTTCCACCACAATATGACTTATGCATGTATAAGAATAATAATATTCCAAACTACATAAAAATATGACTTTTAATTCTCCATAGGTCTATTCCCTCAGCCCCTCTACAGTTAAAAAGACATCACTAAGGAGAGTAGACTGCAGAAAACAGACTCAAATTTCTGGTCCTTGTCATGCAAATAGAACTTCTCATTGTAAGAGGAAAGTTTCTTGAGAGAGATAAAGATTTTTGTGTCCAAATCCTAAGACTTAGCATAACATTTATCTATAATAGGGTTATTTCAAGCCTTTTGGTTTCAGGATTCCTTTACACTCTTAAAAATTATTGAGGACCCTACAGGTATTTTGTTTTGTTTTGTAGGGGGGATAGATTATATATACACTGATATTTGCTTTATTAGAAATTAAAACTGATAATTTTTTTAAAAATTGCAAAAGGAGGCAATAAAATACACTTTCTTCTTTTTGAATTTATATGTAAGCATAAGGACAACTTTGGATTTTCAAAATAATGATTTATTGGACAACAATGAAGTTGCAGAGGCAGAGGTTATAGCAGATATAAGTGAAGATAGTTTGTAGAAGTTCAGTAGAATCCCTGAGAAAAAATAGAGTTAATCTCTGAAAACATACATGCTCATACCCTAAATGAACAACTCTGAAAAATTCTGGAAAGGCTCAAGAATACAAAAGCATATATTTCTTCAGCTATCAGAGCAATGACATCATATGCCATATGGTTCTTGGGAAAATCTATTGTACAATCATAAAAATGAGGGTGAAAAAGCAAATATTATCTTTGCATTATTATAAAAATAGTTTTGACTTTTCTCACCTCCTGAGAAAGTCTCAGGAACCTGAGAGGTTCTCGGGCCGCACTTCGAGAACTGCTGATTTATACCATAGCGTGAACATATGTCCTAATTTGTGTAAGATAGTCCCAGCTTATGCTTGCTGTCCCTGTTAATATGGTTTTTACAAACACCTCTCTTAACTCTTAAAAGTTTAGGTACAATACTATATGGACAGTATCTCTAAGCAGCAGACATAGTATTCGGCTAGTGACTGATGTACCAGATGGTACAGAGTAGAGTTTAAGCCAAAATAGCCAAACCCCAAAAAAGCCCACCAATATGACCAGATTTATCTGGACATGATTAGATTATGTCTTTACTCAATTAAATGGAAGTAGAAGTGATGTATATTTTTGGTAAGCATGAAAGCATTTAATTGCCAGTGTGACATGCTGTACCTCTCCCTGTCACCCACATGGTGAATATGGAAACACACACCTCCATCAGACTAAGTTCCTGAATGATTAGGGTGAGTACTTCCACTTGACCCCCCATATTGGATAGGTATTAAGAACGAGAAATAAACTGTCTTAAATTTAGGAGTGTTGTTTATTCTTGTAGCAAACTTTAGCTTATTCTGATTGATACATGTGATTATATACCATTTTGGCTAATTAAACTTCTAAATATGTTTGCAGCAAAAGTGCATTCTTCTATTTTAAGTATTTCCAGGATTTCTAATAAAAAGAGATGGGAAATATGCCACTCATTAATGTCCTGTGAATCTATTTATCTGGGAGTATTAATGAAGAACTGTATGAAGGGCACGAATGGATAGGATAACTATAATTTCTGAAGTCAGCTTCAAAAAAGAATTTCATCCATCAGTGTCTGCTAAGAGATATAAGCAGGAAAACAAAATTTTAATCCTGCAATAGCAATGCCAATACATTATTTCTACTTCAAACTTTAATCATGACCTATTAGAGAAAAATGATCCTGGCATTGGTGAGACCTTTTCTCTATAGAGTTTCAAACATTTTCAACTTATTTAGAAACAGATGCTTTAAACATAAGAAATTCTAGAATCATGAACAATCTGAATATTCTTCCCATTCTTAAATAAATAGAAATAATAAAGCCCAATTTTTACCAACTTCCCCAGAATTTGTACATGTCAGTGCAGTTTTTTATGGAACATATATGAACTCATATATATTTATTTAAAATGTTTTAAAACTATATATAGAACTTTGACATCGTAAGGACTTGTCATTATGAAACACAATTAGAATTTTTCATAATGAGTACTAAAAAAAAAATCTCTCAATTCCTAAACCTTCCTTTCTCAGGTCAAGCTTTTAAATTATCTAACTCATTTTCTCTGAAACTCCCTTTGCACTTCTTTAGGGCATGGAATTACCTTCACATCTTTCTTAGTATTCAGGTAGATACAAAGAAATTAGTGCATACCTGAAAATTTTACTTTCTCTACACTGAGTATCATTTTCCAGTTGTCAATGGGAGGAGATTCAATTTATTATTTTTCAAATACTATACATATCATATTTCTATGAACAAATAATAGAAATGAAAGATGTATTACCTACCTTGAAGAAACTTACAGTCTTGCTCAGGATGCAGGCACAGAGATAGGAAGTAGCCAAATGACTTACGAGGTAGCAAAAGAATTAAGGGACTGAGGGCATGGTGGGGACAGCATGGTATAGAAACTTGAGCACTGGCTGGAAGTCTGGGGATTTGAGTTTTAGCTCTCATTCTCTGTATGTAATAATTGTACATCTGTATGAAGTAGTACACTTCATAAAGGGTTTACACATACTATCTCATTTAACAGCAACTCTGAGAAGTCAATATTATTATTATCCTCACACAACAAAGGAGGCGACATTAATGTTCTGAATGTTTTGTGGTTACCTACATTAAAACTCCTGGTTAAGAGATAGACATATTCCTGAGACTTTTATTTCCAAGCCTACCTCTCTTACTATTTCACCACAGTTGCTATGTGACCTTAGATAAGTCACTAGATTTACCTGGATCTCAGTAATGTAGTCTATTAAATGAGAGTTTGGCCTATATTAGCATTTTCCAGTCTGGCCTTGGGGAATACTTACTAGCTATACAGGACATTGGTCAGTGACAAACATGTTTAGAAAACGACGGTTTAAACAAAGTGTAACCGTACTAAAGAGAGATCCAAGGAGACATTCTTAGTTAAAAAAATAATTAATAATTATCTTATCAAATATATACTAGTGTATATACTAGTATATACTGGTGTATATACTAGTGTATTTATTTTAGAAATAGACTTTAATATAATTCAGGTTTTTATTATCAAAATTATTGATTTCTTAATTATAATAACTTTATAAAAAACTCTCAGAGATTTTAAGTGCTACTGAACATTATGAATAACTAAGAGAGATTATAACACACATGCAGGGTTTCTGATCACATTTTTTACCACTTACTTTTTTGAGCATTTTAAAGGATTGGCTTGTCCTCCCTTTAGGAGATGCTGAGCTAAATGATTTTTAAGGTCTTGGGATATCTCAGATTTTTTAAGAGTTCATGTTAGTCGGTGTTGTTTGGTGTTTGATGTTAGTTGAGAAGTAATGTCAGAAGATAGAAGTGATAGATGGAGCTTCCTAGAAGGTGGGTAGGTGTGTCCAGGATGGGAGGCTAGAAGAAGGCATTCCACGTGGAAAAACCAACATAATCAGGGTTGGAGATGTTTGTCCACAGAAGAAAGTGCTCACTGATGGTTGAGAGAGCAGTAGGAGACTGGACCACTGGGTTAGGGCATAGTATGAGAGACCTTGAATGCTAAATATATATTGGACATTATAGTAAGTCCCCAACTTTCTTTCCCCAATTGGGTAACAGCAAAACTTCTTGGGAACTGACCCTCAACTCAAGGTATGTGCCTTGGCAGAAGGAAAATCTCTACCCACTTGCTGGTTATGGGTTCAAGAATCAGTATGTTGACTCAGTTTAGGCTAGAGAATATTATTATTCCCCATAATGCTGCCCTTGTCTTTGGATCCCATTGATTCCCTGGCCTCATGGATGTCAGGTTTGGTCATGAGGCTCACTTTGATCTAGGAAAGCAAGCCCAGGTGTGGTTTTGGTAACATCCCATATGAGGGCTGCTCATTCAGTCTGGATCCTGGAGTGAAGATGATAGGAAGCAGAACTGCAGCCAATCCTTGTTGAACATGTATAATGAACAAGAAATAAACACACGTTGTAAGCCACAGCAAATTTAACTTACTAAAGAGATGAAAGGAAAAAGCCATAAGGAGTAAATCTACTGGGAGTTATTGAGGATACATGTAGCCCAATGCCACCATAAGGCAACATAAATGAGAAAGACCAGGCATCAGGCATGGCATGAAACCGATGTTCGAACAATGCAAAGAAACTGGATCCTTAAAATCCTGAGCCATTGGATCCTAGTTCTAAACTCCAGATTTCCTTGTTGAGATCAGTATAAGTTGGGTTTTACTTGCAGTTACAAGCATCCTAACTGATTCACAAAACTAAACAATGACACATGATCCTGGGGTCCCAAGCCACTGAAGGATTTTGAAAAGGCAGTAATTTTGAAAAGGCAGAGATAAAGGCAATGCATTAAAAAGACTCATTTAGCATTTGTGAAAAAAATGTTCAAAATAGACTGGGAGAGAGGAGATGAGGCAAGAATACCAGTTTTAAAAAAATTACAATAATCCACAGGTAGTATAATGGAAACTGGGATGAGAGGATATAACGAACACATGCGAGGTGAGAGACATTTTGAAGAATTGTCAGGACTCAGTGCCTAAAGGAGAAGCAGGTATCAAATACCACCAAGTTTGCAGGACTCTGAGAATGGTGGAGTCTTTGATAGAATTTGGAAGAGGAGACGATGGAGATGATGATGGCTTGCTTTGGGACATCACGACTTTGAAGTGAAAACAGGAAAATAATGTGGTTAAGTATACTTGTATAGAGTCAACTAATTATGGGCCAGACACTAAAGATATTGCGAAGAATAAGACCTTAGCCCATCTCCTGTGGGATCCCCACTGCCCAGAAGGGAAGTTGTGGCAAACGAAGGAATTACAGATGAGAACTGCAAGGTTTAGAGGTAGCACAGAGGTGGAAGATCCAAGGAGACATTTACCTGTGCTCCTACAGAGATCAGGTGGGAGCTTGTGAGAAAGTCAGAATTGTCAGAACAGATGTAGGTATTATTTGAGGAGAGGCCATAGACAAAGCTATACAGATGAGTCACCAAGAACATCGAGACACAGAGGGAAATTCAGCATAAAACAAGAAGGAAGATTTGGGTTGGTGACCTGGGTCTACACATATCAGCTAAATGAACTTGGGCTAGGTGTTTGGTCACATGAAGCTTTGGTTTCCTTCTCTATAAATGGTGTAAGAGTAGCTACTGCCTTGCTTTGTTGGGCCAATTAAATGATATAACTCATGTGAAGTGCTTTACACTATATCTAGAGCCTGATAAATGCTCATGAAATGTTACCTTTATTATTTTCATTATCTTCGTTAGCGTCTTTACTATTAGCAGTATTTATGGCTACACGACAAACTGCCTCAGCACAACCATTCATTCACGCACGAATCTGCAATTTGGTCAGGGGTCTCCTGTCCATTCAGTGTCACCTGGCATGGCTGGAATGGGGTCGGAGGACCTACTTCCAAGATGGCACACTTCCGTCACTGGCAAGTTGGTGCTGGGTTTGGATGGGTGCTCAGCTGGGGGCCTCAATTCCTCTTTATATAGGTACCTCTGGGAGGCTGTTTTGTCTCGTCACAGCATGATGGCCAAATATTCCAGAGACAGGAAGTGGAAGCTGCCAAATTCTTAAGGCCAAGACCCAGAAATGAGCCCAGTATTGTTTTTGCTGCATTCTTTGGCTAAGCAGGAATGAGCCCACTCAGATCCAAAGGGAAAGGACCTAGACCCCACCTCTCAGTAAGGAGGATTTGTGGCTGTCTTTCATCTACCACGTAATAAAATCAAAAGGACAACTTAGGAAAGCCTGGTATCAGGAAGCAGAATTGAAGATATAGTCCTTTTGAAAAAAGTGTTTGATTGAGGCATTAAAAAGCAAAGCTTTTATAACACATTTAAAAGGAAGTGTGCTATAACATTCTATTAATAAAGCTCAGAATTAATCAAAAGTTGAAACAGATGACTATCTTTTAAGCTTAACAAAAGAGCTAAGAGGTCTGAAGGAAAACTTCAAATTATAGAACCAGAGAATGTGAGATCTGAAAGGACCTTAGAGACCCTCTAAGCAGGCCTCTGTTGTGTGTGGGTTGCAGAACACACTCTTGGGAGAAAGATGTAATACAGACCCCGCAGCTGGAGTATGGGTGATGTTTTCAGCTGTGCATTTGTGTATACTGACACATATTCACGTGCATTAGCGTAGCAGTGCTTCTCATATTATCCTCTCATGCTTGTTTTGGATTGAGGGGGAATAAGTGAGAAGTGCTTCCTCAAATGAAGACATCAACCGCAGTTTAATTCATCCAAACACATTAGCCTGGAATGGCATTTCTTTCTATTCCTCACCAAATACTCCTTTGTGCAAAACACTATATTTCAAAAATGGCTTGTTGGTCTGAGGAACAGTAGTGCTTTTAGAACTGGTTTGTCAAATCCTCAGGATTTTACAGCCAAGTGATATGTAAGTCTGTCCCATTGCTAAGATCTGGCTTTCCAGCCCAGTGAAAAAATAAAGTTGGAGTTTTGGTGGGCTATCTAGAGATAGGGACCAAGGTGGAAGGGACCAAGGTTCTGATCCAAAACTTGGCCACTTACTAGGTCTGGGTCTTTGGCACGGTTGCTTTACCTGTGAACTCCCTGTGCCCTCTTCAGCAAGGCAAACAGTCTTCTATAAAAGGTTCTTCTTCATTCTTTGGTCAAGGATCATGTGATGGAGGTTGCTGGGTGAAGGGAAGAATCACAACAGACCCTGCTTTACTGAAAGACCCACTAGTCACAAGGGAAGCACGTTAATTGAAACACAAGCTGCCAAGGGCTCTTGAATTTCCATAAAGCTTTTCTGAGGACAGTATATGAGAAATAAGTTCCTTGATTTTAACTGCGCCTCAACAAACTCTAATATATCAACATTCATGTAATGAAAGGCATCCACACGTCTCCTCAGGCAGTTCAGGGGCTTTGTTTGTTATTTTTCAAATAATATTGTGCTGCTGACTCATGTTTGCCTTGCGCCCTGCTGTGACCCCTACATATTCAGGGCCCTAATCACGGTCCTCATTATTATTAATAATCAGTGCCTATGAAATTAGACTACACTCTGGCTTGTTATCAAGTCCTGGAAGTATGCAAATAGATTAATCAACAAGCTCCTTTGCTTCAAACCTTGAATGGAACTTGAAGTATGGTGGAACTATTTGCCCCGGCTCTCACTTGTCTCCTCCAATCAAGCCTGAGGTGTGTTTTCCTCCTAACTTTTAATTGCATGACCTCTGAGAACCTAATTTCCAGAAAACCCATTTATTATTTTAATGCTCATTTGGCATTATTATTTTCCCAAAGCAATCTTTTTGTCTCTGAATCTCTTAGGAGAGTTGAGAAGCAAGCCAAGAAAAGCTTCATTTTCTCCTCCTGGCCCTCAAAGGAAGCAGAAATGAAACATTTAAAATCTGAGTTTCTAGCTGGGGATGGGAGGAGGGAGCAAGAAAGGAAGGGGTGGTGGTTGTTGGGGGGAGGGAGAGAGAGTAGAAGGCACTTGCGTTGGTCCCAGATGGAAAGCAATCCAGCAAATTGCCTTTAAACAGCAGTGTCCCTGCAAATAGGGCACTCTAGCTGTTTCGTGTCACTTGAAAGCATCTTGTTGATATTTTTATAGATTTTATGATACATTCTAAAGCATGCGTCAAACAGCCACTTGGAGTTCTGGCAGTAATGAACATTGTTATACTCACAGTCTGAGTAGTCTTTACTTCAAAGGGAGGAGTTGGTCTGATCTTTCATCTTCTCAGCTGTTGCTTACCAGCTTCCTTCAGATACTGTTTGAACTAAAACCCCCACATTTCCTGGTTTGAGTGAGCAATTCCCCTGACACTTCTAATCCTCTCACTTGGAAGCTACTAAACTGTGATTGAATGATGCCATTAACAAGAAGGAGGTAAATACATTTAAACATGCAGACTTAGACTTTACTCAAATAATAACTTATGTCTTCTTTCTTTTCAAGAAATCTTGTTCATTTACTAAAATAGGGAGCTTGGGAAGGAAGAAAGAAAAATTAAATGAGGAATGAATGAATGAATGAATGAATGAATGAATGCCTATCATAATGGTAGTTGAATTTTGTGCTATTAAGTAGGCTTCTCACACTACTCTAAGTGGGAAGACAAGAAGAGGAAAGAAAAGTACATATTCCACTCTGGAGATGGTGAACTGGATTTTTCACAAGGTGAGTAACTTATGTCTTTGGTCAACCTTATTTTTGGCTACTTTCTGCTAAGAACCATTTACTTAAGCCAGGTCAATTTGCTCACTGATTCCTGAACAATACTAATTTTCTCCCACCACTGAAAGTTGTTTGTACTGTGTGGCTGTTGAAATTTAAGTATAAATTAATTCAAATTAATACAACTGAGAATTTAGTTCCTCGGTTGTACTAGCCACATTTCGAGTACTCACCATAGGCTAGTGGCTACTGCGCTGGATAATGCAGATATGGAATATTTCCATCTCAGGAGTTCTATGGATAGAGCTGCTCCAGAGACTTCTCAAGTGCTCCTTATTCTTCCCTAATTACGCTTAGATGGATTAACCATTATCTTTGACTCAAGCACATTCTCATCATCGATGTATGCATGGCCCAATATTTATTTGTTTTTTGTTTGTTTCAATTCTGTAATAAATATCCATACACCATAACTTGAAATTAAAGCCAGGACCTTAAAAATAGCATACATATAATCATGTGTCCTCCCCCCATACCATTCTGCTGTCTCTTCCCACCTGACATTACCATCATTAAAATTTCTATGTTGATTCATGCCCTTGCTTTTCTTTCTGTATATTTTATGGATTTCCTTTTTACATATTCATAACATTGTGTGTGTGTGTGTGTGTGTGTGTGTGTATGTGTGTGTGTGTGCATGTGTGTGTAACTTTTGTTGGTTTTTAACTATAAAATATATTAAATGTAATGTTAGAAGACTTAAAATTTATCATGATATTGTTGCATGTTGCAGTAGTTTGTTTTTCCTACATGTAATATGCTATTCACTATGTAAATATATCACATCTCTTTCATTTACACTTCTGTTGATGGGTTTTTGGATTAGTTAGGCTTTTGCTATTGTAAACAGTGCTCCTATAAACATTTTTATACATATTTCCTGTTGAAAATGTACAAGAATTTCCCTTGGGTATATAGCAAAAAGCAGAGTCATTGGTCATAAGATGTATGAATGTTTGACTTTAAGAGACAGTGGCAAACTTTTTGCCACTTTATTCTCATCCCATCCCATGGATTCACATCCTTTATAGCACTTGGTATTGTCATTTTTAACCAATTAAATGGGTGCAAAACCACATCTCATTGTGGCCTTGATTCACATTTCCTAGTCTGCTAATGGTGTTAGACATATCTTCAAGTATTTAATGGTCACAGGGTCTTCCTATTCTCAAATGCCTGTTCGTGTCTTTTGCCCATTTTTATGTTGAATTGTTTGTGCTTTATAGGGGTTCTCTATATAGTATTGATTCAAATCCTTTATCAGTTGAGAGCATAGATATCTTCTCTCAGTTTTCAACTTGTCATTTCACACGAGCTATGACATTTTTAGGTGAACAAAAGTTCTTAATTTTAATATAGTTAAATATATCAGTCTTTTCCTTTATAGTCCCTTTTTGATATCTTATCTAAAACTGTTTTTTCACCTTGAGATTTAAAAGGTATTTCTTTTATTTATTTATTTTTTTTTGCTAAGAGTTTTAAAGTTTTGCTTTTGCATTTATGTCCTTGGTTCACCTGAATTGATATTTTGGCCTGTAGTGAGGTAGAGTTTATTTGTGTCTTTTTCCATGTAGATAACTCTTTGTTTCTAGCTCCATTTATTAAACAATCCTTAGTTTTTTCACTGATCAAATATTCCACTTTTGTCCTAATCCAAAGTTCTGTATACTTATGGGTCTAGTTATGGTCTTTCTAATATATTCAGTTAATCGGATTGTCTTATCTGTGTATCAGTGTGTACTGTGTAAATTACTACAGTTTTATAATAATTCCTGATATCTACTTAGAGCATGTGCCCTCTCCATATACTTCTTGTTTAGAAGTGTCCTGGCTACTTGTGGCTTTCTACTTTTTATTATACATTTTATAATATTATCAAATTCTAAAAGCAAACTAACACTGTTGGCATTTTAATTGGAATTCCATTGAATCTCTATTTCAATTTAGGAACAATAATTTTTATAGTAAATCTTGCTAAGAACATGTTCTATCTCTCCATTTATTTAAGCTTCCTATAACATCTCTTATCTTGCATATATTTTGTTAGTGCTATTCCTGGATTCTTGATATTCTATGAGACTGTTATAAATGGTACCTTCTCTTTATGTTTTCTAGTTGTCTGCCACTGTTGTCTAGAAATGCAACTAATTTTTGAATATGTATGCAAATATATACATAAACACACACACAAACATATATATTTACCAGCCAGTTTTAACTTCTTCTGTTACTTTAAATAAGTTTTCAGTAAATTATTTCAGATTTTCCTTGTAAATGATCACATAAACTGTAAATAGTGATAATTTTACTTTCTCCTTTCTGATCCTTGTAACTTTAATTGCTATTTTGAGTCTTATTACATTGGCTAAGATTACCTATTTAACATTATTAGAAGTGAGATCAAGTGGCTTTCGCTTTTAAATAAAATAATCCTAGCATTTCCAAATTGAGGATAATGTTGGTGTTAGGACATTACAAAAAAAAAAAAATAGCTCTCCTGTGCAACTGGGATGATCAATTCCTTGAAAGTTTTGTAGACCTTACCTATAAAATCAGCTGGGACTACTACTTTTAGGTTGGGGATTTTTTTTTTTTTTTTTTTTTTTGAGAGAGTGTAAGCAGGGAGGGGAAGAGGGAGAGGGAGAGAATCTTAAGCAGCACAGAGCCTGCGGGGAGCTTTATGGGGAACTTGATCTCATGCCCTGAGAACATGACCTGCCTGAGCTGAAACCAAAAGTTGGAAGCTTAACTGAGGCACCCTTATGGCGGGGAATTTTTAGCCATCATTTATATTTCTTTAACAAATACATAATTTTCAAGCTTTTTAATTTTTCTTTTTTTTTTATTTTAAAGATTTTTATTTATTTATTAGAGAGCGAGAGACTGAGAATGAGAGGGGAGAAAGTCAGAGGGAGAAGCAGACTTCCCGCAGAGCTGGGAGTCCGATATGGGACTCGATCCCGGGACTCCGGGATCATGACCTGAGCCAAAGGCAGTTGCTCAACCAACTGAGCCACCCAGGCGCCCAGCTTTTTAATTTTTCTTGAGTTAATTCTGTTAAGCTGGAGTTTTCCATGTATTTGTTGATTTTATGTAAGTTTCAAGCTGTCAGCACATAGTTATTCATAGTTTTCTTACTATATGTGGTTATGTAAGATTGTCCAATTGATGCAATTATTTATTTGTATTCTGTTCCTTATTCTCTTGAAAAGTTTTGCTAAAGATTTGTCCAGTGTTTTTAATTTCAAAGGATAATATTTTGGCTTTCTTCACTATCCTTGTTTTTTGTTGTTGTTGTCTATTTCACTTGTTTCCATTCATTTTATTTATCACTTTCTTTCTACTTTCTTTGAGTTTATTCTATTATTCATTCATGTAACTTATGAAGATGGACACTTAGGTCATTATTTTTGAAGCTTCCTTCATTTCCAGTGAAATTATCAAGGCTCTACAGTCCTCCTGAAGAAACACTTTTGAAGAATTCCTTTCTCGTTGTAGCCTAATCATATCTAACTTTCTTCAAGTGTCATGACAGATTTTACTTTCTTTGTGTTGCTTCACTCTCCTGCTCATGCTAGTCCACAGCCATGGGTTTGGTTTTACAACTCTATATTATAATTAGATAGAATAGACATAGACCCAGATTAAACCCCAACTCTGCCACCTTATAGCTGTTTCACTTTAAGCCAAACAATACATATAATTTTTCATCTTAAAAATCGAAAAGACAAAAGCTAACTCTTTAGGTTTTTTGTGAAATTTAAATATGAATTAACTTGTGTGAAACTATTTGGTATCAGTTTCTGGCATATAGTTAATCAATTAACTTTCTCTTTCCCCGCCTCTTCCTCCCTCCCTCCCTTTGCCCGCCCTTCCTTCCTTCCTTCCTTCCCTCTTCCTTCTGAGGTTTATAAGATTCCAGAGTTAGTTTTTCCTCTGATATATAGAGGAAATGTAAATGCAAAATGTAGATTAAATGGACTTGGCTAGTTTTCTTCTCCCTTGATCTTTATTTTTATCTTGTGAATATTCCTCAACCCATTTCCCCGTCTATGGAGAAAATCAGAGCATAGTAGCAGCTAAGTAGTTCTATCCCTACCCCCTTCCCACTCCATAATTAGTGTTATGAGTTCCTTAGTCTTGACCATGGAGACTTCGTTTGGCTATATAGTAACCTGCTGGACCAACTCATCAAATTGTTGAATCTGGATTCCAGACAGTTTAAACTCATTTACCTGTTACTTACTTTCCTGTTGAAGAATCACATTTACCCATTTGACTTTATTTTATTTTAATAAAATAGACTTTATTTAAACTTTATTTAATTTTATTTTAACCTCGAAGTTGTTGATTGCCTCTATTAGAACTACATCTTTCCACAGGAGAGGTTGTCCTGACCTTTATGTATTAACTTCTTAACATTCTAACATCTCTAAAGGAGCTGCCATTGAAGGGGCCAATTCTTAACCTCTCATGGTGGTGCAATGATTATCTCATGAATTGCAGGGTGTCAGCAAATATGGGCTATATATTTCACAGTTCCAAATGGAGAGATTCCTTTGATCCTGCTTGTTCTTTAACCATATACTCCTCCATGAGGTTCCAACACCTGACCCTCACTCCTGGTATGAACAGTATGAGATTACACAACTAGAATTAAATATGAATTCATTTACCAGTGGAGAATAACCAAATTAATAATTTAGCAAGGAACAGGCAAGTTATACCCATCAGCATCCACAGGTACTTCTATATCCCCTTTTCCACTGTGAGGAGTATGTTGCAACATAAGTAATCAATCAAGAGCCCTTAGCCCAGTGTGAATCGAAATGACATATGTTCCTCTAAAGCAGTGGGTATTTATACCATGTCAGAAATATCTCCCATAAACTCTGGTGGTATTTCTTTGTCAGTGGAAACATATAAGTTCTTGATGCAAAGTATTCACACCTGAGAATCTTCTACTTATTTCTTAAAATCCTAATAGTCTACCTCTCCAATCTTAAGAAGTTCTAATAACAATTTGCTTGTTTTCAACAGATACATCAGCAAAATGAACCTGAAATTAGATGCGACGTTTCAGGGTAAGCCCAGATTTGCTCATAGAGTTCAAAGATGACTTATTATACTTCACCTCTCAATATATGCTTCACTACAATCACAGAGTCACTTCTGTAAGGATGGAGATGAGGCAGGGTTTATAAGCCAGGCAACAGTGAAAATATCCACATATAATACCTACAGAAATGAAAGTATAAGATCCTGCCCAAATAATAAGCCATACAACTGACTTCAATAATGACCTAGAGAGGTGCCTTGGTGGCTCCGTCGGTTAAGTCTTTGACTCTTGATCTCAGCTTGGCCTTGATCTTAAGGTCTTGATCTCAGGGTTGTGAGTTCAAGCCCCAAGTTGGGTTCCACTAGTGTGGAGCCTACTTAAAATTTTTTTTAAAATAATGACCTAGTAAGTGTTCCTAGTGGAGCAGGATAGTATTCCTCTACCAGTTGTAGCCTGAACATACCCAACCTCAGTTCCAGGACCTTTAGAAACATTTTTGCCTTTCTTTCTGTTCACTGATCCTAAATGATGCCAATTGGGGTCTTGGGTTTCAGAATCTGCTCTGTCACACCTTATACCAAGGATTCCTGGGCAGGAGTGGTTACTGAGATCAATGAAATCACCTCATTGCTGGTATTGCTACATAGTAATCGTTTTAACCTAACAACTCAGTTGTGGGGATGCTAGGCTTCCTTATTAAGGATGATCTGAGATTTTGTAAGGAAAAACTGAGCTCCAGGTAATCTCAACATTCCCTTTTATCCTTTCATTTTTCCAGTAACTATGTAACCAATTTCCTAGAATAAATTATATCTATGTGAATATCTTGCTTGGCTTTCATCTTCCTGATTGTATCCTGACAGATTACATAGCTTCTCCAAAACCTCTTCAAATTTCCCACCATATTACGGTCTGGGTATAACATAATCCATGTAATCAGTGGAGTTAATGGATCCAGCATAGATTATTTACTTCATTTACCATAAAATTATTAATTTAATAACTAAATATTTACATATATCTTCAAAGATTTTTTTAAAAAATTTTATTTATTTATTTGACAGAGAGAAAGAGAGAGAGAGAGATCACAAGTAGGCAGAGAGGCAGGCAGAGAGAGAGAGGGAAGCAGGCTCCCTGCTGAGTAGAAAGCCTGATGCGGGGCTCCATCCCAGGACCCTGAGATCATGACTCAAGCCAAAGGCAGAGGCTATAACCCACTGAGCCACCCAGGCGCCCCTTCAAAGATATTCTTAAAGCAAACTCCAGTGGGGGAGTTATTGATTCAAAGGTTAAGGCTTTTATTATTAAGTATTGTGAAATTGTCCTCTAAAACGACAGTATAAATATATCATTTCACTAATAGGGTGTGAAAGTTCCATTTTTCCCTATATGTTCACTAAGCCTAGGTATTTTTATTAAAAAACAAACAACAGAAACTATTTCAGTGTGAATATCCAGAAGATTGTGTTTTAATGAATTGTCTTTGAAAATGTGTGACTTTCCACACCAATGACATTTCCCCATTAAAGTCTTACGAAAGGCCTCTTTTTCATGTACCTGCTCCCCTTAAAGTTTGTTTGTGTGTGGATTCTTTATATTTCTTCTTAATTTTATTCCTAAATATTTTATATTTTTCTTCCTTTTCTGGATGGGATTTAATTCTTTAGATAAAAAATCCTTTGTTTTTCTAATTAAAAAATTATGTATATTCATCTTGGAAAATACAAAACAGCGATAATTTACACAAAGAAAAAGAAAACCTCCATAATCTCAACACTCAGAGATAATCCCTAAGAATTCTTGCGTGTATTTCTTTCCAGACTATTTCCAGTCTATTTCCAGAATTTCTAGACTATGTGCCTATTTATACACACTTATTCCCCAAACAATGGCTCCATGCTGTATGTAAAATTTTGTAATTCTGTTCATCTTATTTGCTATATATAACCAATGTGTTTTTATGGGAAAAAATATCCAACTGTAACATTATGCTTAAAAGACTAAACACAGTATTTTATTTTTTCAACTGGTAATTATTCTGGTTTTTCTATTTTTACTATTATACAAATATTATGATTAATATTCTTGTAAAAAATCTTTATAAACATTCTTAATAATTTCCTTAGGAAAAATTCCTGGAAATTAAATTGCAGGTTATAGGGTATGTTATACATTTAAGGTTTAATACACAGTTTTGCTAAATTGTCATTTATATACAGATTGCTAAATTGCCCTAAAGAAAGTTGAACCAAATTTACATTTGCATGAGAATACCCAGTTGCCTGAACCTCAGTTACTGGGTAATTGTTTTTAAAGAAAAAAGAAAAAGTAGCCAACCCATAGGACAAAATAATATAGTTTTAATTAGAATTTATTAGTTACAAAGAAGTTGGAGATTTGTAATAATTTTATTTATCATTTGTATATCCTTTTTGTGAAGTACTCTTTCATGTCTTTTGACAATTTTAAAATTAGTTCTCTTTTTTCTTATTCATAGAAGTATTTCATGCTAAAAGGACATTAAACCTGCATCTATCCTGTATCTTAGAAAGATTGGTCTAGTATTTTATGTTATTGTATTTTACTTTATTATTCAGAAATTTAATACTTTTTTCCAGCTTTACTTAGATATAATTGACAAACAGCAATGTGTAAGTTTAAGGTATATAACATGATGATTGATATACTTATATATTGTGAAGTAATTACCGCAATAAGGTTAGTTGTTTTTGTTTGTGTGTCTGGTGAGAACATTTAAGGTCTGCTATCCACTTATTGAATAATCCAAGCTTACCTTACTGACTTGAAATACCACCTCTGAACTTTTGATTAGTCATGGCAAATTGAATACACATATTTATCTCTGCTTCTTCCTGAAAGCCCATTTAAAATAGCAATAAAAAAACATCCAAAGGCTTAAACCCACAGTAAAAAGAAACTGGGAGATATTACAGGAGTTGAGGGATGTTCACCAGAGGAGCTCAAAATTTACACATGCACAGAGAGTTTCCAATCAACATTCCTGAAAAAGTCAGCTTCACTCAAGTATAACTTATATATGGTAAAAATACCTTTTTAAAATATACAGTCTAGGGGCACTTGGCTAGTTCGGTTGATGGCACAGGTGGCTCTTGGTCTCAGGGTTGTGAATTTGAGCCCTACATCAGGTGTAGAGATTATTTACAACCTTTACAAAAAATAAATAAACTATACTGTCTGTACATTTTGAAAGTACGCTTGTGTCACTACCATCACAGTCAAGATACAAGAATAGTTCAGTCAAGCCCCAGAATTACTTCGTGACTCTGGTCAACTTCTCAGTCTTTGGAAACCATGGATCTGTTTTCTATCACTCGAGTTTTGCCTGTCCTAAATGTCATATAAGTGTAATTATATAATAAGTAGACTTTTGATCAGGCTTCTTTTATATTCATCCATGTTGTTGGGTGTATCATCATCAGTTCTTACCTTTTTATTGAAGAGTAGAATTCCAATGTTTGGATGGACTCTAACTATTTTTATCCATTTACCAGTTGAAGAGCATTTGGGTTGTTTTCCATTTCCTCTTAATCTGGTGCTTTCTTTCATTGTCTTAAGAGCGCCTTCCAAAGGGTAAAAGTATTAATTTCTATGAAGTCCAATTTATCAATATTTAATTCTTGGATCATGCTTTTGGTATCATAGCTCAGAAATCTTTGCCTAACTTAAAATCAGAAAAATTTTTCTCCTATATTTTGTTCTAGAAGTTTTATAGTTTTATGTTTTACATTCAAGTCTGTGACTTTTTGAAGTTAATATTTATGTATGATATAAAGTATGAGTTGAGGTTTATTTTTCTGCATATAGATTTCCAGTTGTTCCACCATCTTTTGCTGAAAAGACAATCCTTTCTTCATTGGCTTGTCTTTGCACCTTTGTTGAAAATTGACTACATATGTGGAGAGTGTGGGGTACTATTTCAGGATTCTCTTCTGTTCTATTCTATTTATTTACATGTTTGTTTTTTCACTAATAACATATGGTGTTGATTTTTGTAGGTTTATAGTAAGTCTTGAAAAAACAAATAGTTTGAGTCCTCCAACTTTATTCTTTTTTTCAAAATTATTTTGGCTATCTTACTTCCTTTTTCTCATATAAATTTTAGCTTGTCAACTCATACAAAAAAAAATCTTGCTGGAATTTTAACTAAGATTGCATTGTCTACAGATTAATTTGAGAGAATTAACATGTTAAACAATATTGAGCCTTTCAATCCATGGATGATGATATCTCTCTTTATTAAGTCTTCATTGATTTCTTTCATCAGTTCAAAATTAAACCTGTTGTTAATGTTGCTCAAGTCTTCTGTCTCTTTACTGACCTTCTATATACTTGTTCTTTTGGTTTCTGATAGAGCAAAGTGAAAGTCTCCTACAACACTTATGGATTTGTCTGTTTTTTTCCTTTCAGTTCTAAAGTTTTTGTTTCAAGTATTATGAGGCTCTGTTTTGATGCATACACAATTCTAATCTCATATTGGTGAATTCACTCCTTTATCTATGTAATATCTTTTTTATTCTAGGTAATATTCCTTGTTATGGAGTCTACTTTGTCTAAAGTTAATATAGCTAGTATGTTTTAAAATAGAATTTTTGTGATATAATTTTTCTTCCTTTTAATATCTGTATATTTAAAGTGTGTTTCTAGTAGAAACCATATAGCTGGATCTTGCTTTTTAAAAAGATGCAGTTTCACAATCTCTATGTTTTAATTGAGGTGATTAAGCTGTTTAAATTTAATATAAATATTTATATATTTGGATTAAAATTTAGCATCTTGCTTATATTTTTTCTGTAGATAGTCAATTTTCTTTTGAACAATTAAAAATAAGAAAATGTCTTTTATATTTTACTTTTATTTTAACTATTTCTGGAGATAGACTTTTCTTTGTTTAGAAACAAAGTGGCTTTTTAAAAAATTTTCTTTAAGTCTTTATTTCTCTTTTATTTATGCAAATAATTCTACTGGGTATAGAATTCCGAGTTGACAGGTTTTAATTTTTTGAGGCTCTTTAAATATGTCAATCCGTTTTTTTTTTCTGGCTTACATAGTTTCTGACAAGAAGTTTGCTGTAATTTTTACCTTTGTGGAAGTATGTAATGTCTTTTTTCACTGCTGCTGTCATAATTTTCTCTTTAAATTTGGTTTTCATCAGCTTGAATATAATCTGTCTTTAGGGAATAAGGAGGAAGAATTTACCTTGCTTAAACTTTTCTGAGTTTCTTGATCTGTGATTAGTTTCACTTATTATTCTTGAATGATTCTTGCCTATTATCTTTTCAAATATTTTTTTTTCTGCTAGTTCTTCTGGAATTAAAAAATTAATTTTTTTAATATTATCCCAATAGTTATTTGATAGCCTCTTCTTTTCCCCTCCCTCTTCTTTTCAATCTTATTTTTCTTTCATATTTCAGTTTGGGTAATTTCTATTGACCTATATTCAAGTTAATTTATTCTTTCCTCATCTGTATTGAATCTGCTGATGACTTTGTCAAAGGTATTGTTCATCTCTATTATTCTGTGTGTGTGTGTGTGTGTGTGTGTGTGTGTTTTATTTCTAGCATTTACATTTGACTCTTATAGTTTCCATCTGTCAGCTGAAATTCCCCATCTTTTTATTTGTTGTTCATCTTTTCCATGGGAATATTTAACATATTAATTATAGTTATTTTTAATTCCTTGTCTGATAGTTTTGACATCTGGTCATATTTGAATCGGTTTCTATTGATTGCTTTGTGTCTCTTTAGGGTTGTTTTTCTTGTTTTCTTGTGTTTGGAGGAGTAAAGTGTGAGGTAAATAGTATTTGTGTCTGGAAGTAAGCATAGTCTTCTTCTAGGTCATTAGTGGGTGGGGCTGTATCAGTCTAAACAAACTGAGCTAGTTCTTCATTTTGTTGTTATCAACTTCAGTGCATCAAAGCTTTAAATTCTTCTATTATTACCTTATGTTTTGGATGGGAGCTGGTTTTTCAGGGTACTTTTTTTTCCCCAATGTTTCCGTTGTACCCTCAGCTTTAAATCTTCTTTGTGTGTCTGTGCCTCAGAAAAAAAATCTTTCTTCCTTGCTTTCTTCTTGTCATGTATATTAGTTTCCTAGGACTACAATAATAAAATATCATAAGCTTAAAACTATAAAAAATTATTCTCTCACAGTTTCAGAGGCTAGAAATGTGAGATCATTGTATCAGCAGGTTTGGTTCCTTCCTTCTTAGGGCTTTGAGGAACAATCTGTCCTATGCCTATCTCATCATTTCTGATGGCTTGCTGGCATCATTTGTTGGCTTATAGATACATCACTCCAGTCTCTGCCACCAATTTCACATGTTGTTCTCTCCATGTCTCGTGACCATATTTTCCTCTTCTTATAAGGGCACCAGTCATATCAGACTAAGGTCCCACCCTACTCCAGTATGATCTCATCTAATACTAATATATAATACTGCTACTAATATTATCATACCAGTATAATGAAATACTACATTAGCATATAGTACCATATAATATATACTATACTGTACTGGTTTAATACCAATACTAATGACTAATCATCTTAGGATAATAAGTAGTTATGTCTTCAGTGACCTTATTTCCATATAGTACTGGAGGGTTAGCATTTAAAGATATCTGTCTGGGGACCCAGTTCAACTCATAACACCAAGAGTATTGTGCTATTGCTAGTTATTTGTTATGTTTTAGCCTAGTTTAGGGTAGGATGTGTATCTTATGGAGAGGCCCTGTGTTCTTGAGTCTTAAGAGATGAAGCTTTCTCAATGATCACTGTCCTTCTCTAGTGGTAGGAGATTTCTTATGGCCTCTTGCCCTTATTCCAGGGATGGAGGGCTCTTCTTTTACTTTTCTTCCAGCATAGTGGGTTTTAGCTGAGTTCACAAAGTAACAGGGTTTGCTGCGTTGCCTCCACCTCTGGACACTTAAGATATTTATTCTCTGGGAAGAAGTGTCCGGAAAGATCCGTCTGCCTTTTCTGTAATATATCCACCACCCTCCTCCAGTTCTCCATCACTGAGGGAGGCTTTCTCCAATCTCCCATCCTGCCTGCAAATCTTTCCCATATGAGCCCTGAGACAGTACATAGATAAAAATATGGTACACAGAGCAGACTTCTCTTTTACCTATAGCATCTGGTAGTTTCAGCCTTTCTTGATATCCTACACTCAGACTCTAGCATTTCATTAAAAACTTGAACCTAATTTCTTCATATCCTCTTGGTGATAGTTTCCATCCTGTGTTCTCCTAAAGGTGACCAGTATTCATGACCCTTTTCCTTCTTAAAAGTACTTGTATTTCCTTCAATTTCAAGCTATTGGTTGCTCTGTGACCTCAGCACTCTGATGACTTAAAGAAAAGTTGCAATTTTGAACATTATCCTGGGTTTTTTTCCCCTTGTTTTTAGGGTTTTAAATGCCACACTTTCATTAATAACACAGGCCAAGTTTCAACAAACATGAAAAAAGTCTTTAACATGAAAAAGAGACCAATAAACAAAGAGAAAAAGGAACACAGATGGAGCTAAGACAATGTAGGAAGCAGAAAAAAACTTCAAAACAAAATAAAAGCAATATCTTTAAAAAAAAGATTACATGTGGCATCCACAAAATGGAAATATAAATGTGTGTATATACATGTATATATGTACACATATATGTACATATGTACACACATACATACATATATGTACACACATACATAAAATGTGCATGTGTGTGTAAATACATGCTTGTTATGTACACACACATACATTCATATAACACTAGAGAACAAAACATAACTCTCGATCAGAAACATATATTAAAAAATGATAGTGGAAAAAAAATGATAGTGGAAATATTGGTAAAAAGGTAGGAAGGTAATAGTGGTTTGAGAGAATAAATTTGAAAGATTTCTCAAAGAGACATGAAAAAGATAGAAAATTTAAAACAGAAGAGTATGTTGGATAATCAACATACAACAACATAAAATGTCCAATATCTGATTAATAGAAGTTTCAGAAAGAGAGATAAAAGAACATATAAAGGTGAGCTTGGGAAGATAGCAGAGTAGAAGGACCCTTAACTCGTTCTGTCTTACCTTTTCAACTAGATATCATCTACATCTAAGTCAACAAATGAGAGAGAGATCCAAAGACTTGCAGAACAAATTCTACAACTGAAGTAGCTGCTACTGAAAAGTTAGGAAGATCAGAAAGGTGGAGGGAGGCTGCCAACTGGAGGGAGAGAGCTGCATGTGTGGAAAGGGCAGAGAAATGGGACCTTGCACCAGGGAGCTCACATGGGGAAGACTAATCCCTACAGAATTTTGCTTTAAAAACCAGAGGGGCTGAATTCTGTGAGCTTATAAAACCAGTGGTACTTGGAGCCTGGAGCTTTAATAGTCTACTAACTAAGCACTGGGCAAGCCAGGAGGGTGAGTGACAGCTCCATCAACACCCTTAAAGAGACCACAGTCCACTAAGAGAGGCAACATAAAAATGGCAGTTTACACAATGCTAGGGACAAATGGGAGACAAAACTCTTTATAATGATTTTGGAACCTGTTGGGGGACTTCTCTGAAAATGAAGGAGCTGACAGGTGCCATTTTCTTCCCCCATCCCCCAGCATAAGCACAGAGCCACCTGTAGGAGGTGGACTGCACTGACACTTCCTACTAACCCACTAGCAGTGAGCCAAGCCCATGACTTCTACTGAAGACTAGCCCACTCTAAGCCTATTAGTCTTGGCCCTGAGCTCAAGGCAAATTTTGTTAAAGCTGTGCATGCACCCCAACCAGCTGCCATGTGCATAGCTGGCATCATGTGCTGTGCCCAGGTGTGCCCAGCCTCATGACTCTGGCAGCCATGGCATGCATCTCCCAGCCACTGCAGGGCTTCAGGGGATCTGGCATAAGACTGGTGGCCCAGTGCAAATTTTGCTAATATTGCCACCCACTCCCAAGTTCCCAGAAGAAGAGAGAAATGGGGCAGAAAAATTATTTGAAGGAATAATGTCTGACAACTTAATCTGGGAAGGGAAACATGTCCATTTCCAGGAGGCATTAGCAAATCCCCCCAAAATCATTAAAAGCAGATCCACACTAAGACATACTGTAATTAAACGTGCAAAATATAAGGATAAAAACTTGCTTTTAAAAAAAATTTAAAAGCAAGATAAAAGAAGTGAATAACTTACAGGGAAGATTTTTTTTTTAACAGAAACTTTCCAGGCCAGAAGGGAGTGGCATGATAAATTCAAAGTGTTGAATGAAAAAAAATCTGCAGCCAAGAATACTCTCTAGCAAAGCTATCATTCAGAATAGAAGGAGAGATAAAGAGTTTCCTGGACAAATACTAAAGAAGTTCATGACCACTAAAACCAGCTCTGCAAGAAATATTAAAAAGGAATTTTTGAGTAGAGAGACTAAAAATGACAGTATAAGAAAGGAAACACAAAAGCAGTAAAAATGCATATTTCTTTAAAAAAATCAAAGAACTCATGGAAAAAAAGATATAAAATATCCTAACATATACCTATGTGTGGGGAGGAGGTGAGAAAAGAATGCATTTGACCTTAAATGACCATCAGCTTAATATAGACTGCTATATGCAGAAGAGGTTATATACAAATGTAATTGGTAACCATACATCAAAATCACTAATAAATATGCAAAGAATAAAGAGAAAAAAATGAGATATATCACCAAAGAAAATCAGCAAACACTAAGAGAAGGAGAGAAAGGATCACAGAAAATCCTGAGAAAAAACACAAAACAACTAATAAAATGGTAATAAATACATATATATCAATAATTAATTTGAATGTAAATGAACTATATGCTATGAGAAAAAACATAGGGTGACAGAATAGGTAAAAACAAGACCTATCGATATGCTGCCTACAAGAGACCCATTTTAGACATTTGCAGTTTGAAATGAGAGGATGAAGAAACATCTATCATGCAAGTAGATGTCAAAAGAAACCCAGAGTAGCAAGTCTTATATGGAACAAAATATTAAAACAAAAACTGTAACAAGATACAAAGACGGACACTATATAGTAAGAAAGGGAACAATCCAACAAGAAGATATAACAATTGTAAATGTTATGCACAGAACATGGAATCACCCAGATACATAAAACAGTTAATAACATAAAAGAACGAATCACAAATAATACAATAATATAGAGGATTTTAACACCCCACTTACATCAGTGGACAGATCATCTAAGCAGAATATCAACAAGAAAACAATAGCTTTGAACGACACACTGTAACAGATAGACTTAACAGATACATTCAGAACATTCCATCCTAAAATAGCAGAATACACATTCTTTTCAAATGTACACAGAACATTCTCCAGAATAGATCACATATTAGCCCACAAAACAAACCTCAACAAATTCCTATAGGTTAAATAATATGCTACTAAACAATGAACGAATGGATCAACCAGGAAGAAATGGAAAAATACAGAGAAACAAATGAAAGTGAAAACCCAAGTCCAAAACCTCTGAGATAACAGCAAAAGCAGTTTTAAGAGGGAAGTTTATAGCAATACAGGCCTACTATCTCAAGAGGCAAGAAAAATCACAAATAAACAACCTAATCTTACACCTAAAGGAGTGAAGTAAGAAGAACAAACAAAACCTAAAACCAGCAGAAGGAAGGAAAAGAATGAAGATTAGGGCTGAAATAAATGATATAGCAACTAAAAAACCAATAGAACAGATCAATGAAACCAGGAGCTTGTTCTTGGAAAAAGTCAATAA
The DNA here is from genome assembly GCA_028533885.1 of Nasua narica. NCBI lineage: Eukaryota > Metazoa > Chordata > Mammalia > Carnivora > Procyonidae > Nasua > Nasua narica. The sequence continues at coordinate 125,673,664 of CM052800.1, forward strand.
AATTGACAAACTTCTAGCCAGAGTTACCAAATATAAAGAAGAAAGGACTCAAATAAAATCAGGAATGAGAGGAAAAATAAACCACACCACAGAAATACAGTCATAAAAGAATATTATTAAAACTATATGACAACAAATCGGACAACCTGGAAGAAATGGATAAATTCCTAGGAACATATAAACTACCAAAACTGAAACAGGAAGAAATAGAAAATTTGAGCAGACCAATAAGTAGCAGAGAAATTGAGTCCAAAATCAAAAAATTCCCAAGAGGGGCACCTGGGTGGCTCAGTTGGTTAATCATCTCCCTTTGGCTTGGGTCATGATCCTGAGATCCAGGGATCGAGCCCTGTGTTGGGCTCCCTGCTGAGCAGGGAGCCTGCTCTCCCTCTCCCTCTGGTCCTGCTCCTCTGCGCTCTCTCTCTCTCTCTCTTACTCACTCTATCCCTCAAATAAAGAAATAAAATCTTAAAAACCAACCAACCAAACAAAAAACAAAACCAAAAAACTCCCAACAAACAGAAGTCCAAGACCAGACAGCTTTGCAGGTGATTTTGACCAAACATTTATTTAATTTTTAAAAAATATTTATTTATTTGAGAGAAGAGAGAGCAGCAGGGAGGGACAGAGGGAGAAGGAGAGAGAAATTCAAACAGACTTCATATTTAGCAAGGAGCTGATGTGGGGCTCCATCTACAACTGTGAGATAACAACATGAACCAAGACCAAGAGTCAGAGGCTTAACCAACCACACCACTCTTTGGTTCCCCTCTACCAAACATTTAAAGAAGAGTTAGTACCTATTCTTCTCAAGCTATTCCAAAAAATAGAAAAGGAAGGAATATTTCCCAATTCAGTCTATGAGGCCAGCATTACCCTGGTATCAAAACCAGATAAAGATGACACTACAAAGAAAAACTATAAGCCAATATCCCTAAGGAACATAGAGGCAAAAATTCTCAACAAAATACTAACAAGCCAAATTCAACAATACATTAAAAAAATCATTAACCGCCATCAAGCGGGATTTATTCCTGGGTTGCAATGTGATTCAATATTTTCAAATCAATCAGTGTGATACATCATATTGACAAGAGAAAGTATAAGAACCATGTGGTCATTTCAACAGATGCAGAAAAAGCATTTGACAAAGTACATCTATTAATGATAAAAACCTTCAACAAAGTAGGCTTAGAGGGAACACACCTCATCATAGTAAAGGCAGTATATGAAAAACCCACAGCTAACATCATCCTTAGTGGGGAAAAACCAAGAGCTTTTCCTCTTGTGGTCAGAAACAAAACAGGGATGTCCACTCTCATGACTGTTATTTAATAGTACTGGAAGTCTTAACCAGAGCAATCAGACAACAAGAAACAAATAAGAAGCATCCAAATTGGCAAGGGAGAAGTAAAGCTTTCACTATTTGCAGATGACCTGATAATATATATAGAAACCTGAAATATTCCACCAAAAAACTACTAGAACTAATAAAAGAATTTAGTGAAGTTGCAGGGTAATGAAGTAGCAGAAAGAGAAATTAAGAAAAACAATCCTACTTGCAATTGTGTCAAAAATAATAAAATATCTATAACTAATAAACTTAACCGTGCAAGTGAAAGACCTGTACTTTGAGAACTATAAAATAGTGATGAAAGAAATTGAAGATGATTCAAGGAAACTAGAAAGACTATCCATGTACATGGATTGGAAGAACAAATGTTAAAATGTCTGTACTACATAAAACAACCTACATTTAATGCAATCCTTGTGAAAATGCCAAACAACATTTTTCACAGAACTAGAACAAAGAATCCTAAAATGTGTATGGAACCACAAAAGACCCCAGATAGCCAAAGCAACTTTGGAAAAGAGAAGCAAAGCTGGGAGGATCATAATGCCAGACTTCAAGTTATATTACAAAGCTGTAGTAAACAAAAGCATATGGTACTGGCACAAAAATAGACACATAGATCAATAGAACAGAATAGAAAATGCAGAAATAGGGGTGCCTGGGTGGCTCAGTTGTTAAGTGTCTGCCTTTGGGTCAGGTGATGATCCCCAGGTCCTGGATCAAGACCCACATTAGGATCCCTGCTAAGTGGGAAAACTGCTTCTCTCTCTCCCACTCCCCCTGCTTGTGTTCCCTCTCTTGCTCTGTCTCACTCTGCCAAATAAATAAGTAAAATCTTAAAAAAAAGAAAATGCAGAAATAAACCCACAGTTATATGGTCAAATAATTTTCAACAAACAAGAAAGAATATCCACTGGGAAAAGAACTTTCTCTTTAACAAATGGTGTTGGGAAAACTGGATAGTAATATGCCAAATGAACGAAACTGGATCGCTCTCTTAAAACATACACAAAAATAAATTCAAAATGGATGAAAGGCCTAACTGTAAGACAGGAAACCATCAAAATCTTGGAAGGGAACACAGGCAGTAACTTCTTTGACATTAGCTGTAGCAACTTTCTTCTAGATATTTCTCCTGAGGCACAGGAAAAGAAATAACTATTGGATCTACACCAAATAAAAAGCATCTGCACAGTAAAGGAGACAATCAACAAAACTAAAAGGCAACCTACAGAATGGGAGAATATATTTCCAAAATTAATATATAGAACTTATACAACTCAACACTCAAAAACCAAATAATCCAATTTAAAAAATGAGCAAAAGATATGAATAGATATTTCTCCAATGAAGATATACAGATAGCCAACAGAAGCACAAAAAGATGTTCATCATCACTTACCAACAGGGAAATGTAAATCAAAACTACAATGAGGTATCACCTCACACCTATCAGAATGGGTAAAACCAACAGCACAAGAAACAACAGACGTTGGCAAAGATGTGGAGAAGGAACCCTCATCCACTCCTAGTGGGAATGCAAACTGGTACAGCCACACAGTATGGAGGTTCATCAAAGTTAAAAACAGAACTACACCACAATCCAGCAATCACACTACTAGGTATTTATACAAAAAATACAAAAACACTAACTCAAAGGGATACATACATTACCCTTTATTTATAAGCATCACTTACAATAGCTAAGATATGGAAGCAGCCCAAATGTCTCTCTTTTTTTTAAGTCTTTAAAAGATTTTATTTATTTATTTGACAGAGAGAGAGAAAGAGGTCACAAGTAGGCAGAGAGGCAAGCAGAGAGAGAGGGAGAAGCAGGCTCCCTGCTGAATAGAGAGCCCAATGCAGGGCTCGATCCCAGGACCCTGAGATCATGACCTGAGCTGAAGGCAGAGGCTTTAACCCACTGAGCCACCCAGGCGCCCCAGCCCAAGTGTCTCTTGATTGATGAATGGATAAAGAAGATGTGTACATATATACGATGGAATATTGATAGATGGGTGGATGAAGAAGATATGGTACATATATACAATGGAATATTATTCAGCCATAAAAAAGAATGAAATCTTGCCATTTGCAAAAACATGGATAGAGCTAAAGAGTATATTGCTAAGTGAAATAAGTCAGTCAGAGAAAGACACATACCAGATTATTTTACTTGTGTAGAATTTAAGAAACAAATGGGCTGAGAGAGAAGAGAGGCAAATCAAGAAACAGACTCTGAACTATAGAGAACAAACGTGGTTATCAGAGGGGAGGTGGGTGGAGGAATGGGTGAAATAGGTGATGCGGATTTAGGAATGCACTTGTGATGAGCACCAGGTGATGTATGGAATTGTTGAATCACTATATTGTATACGTGAAACTAATAAAACACTGTATGTTAACTAATTGGACTATTGATTTCACCAATATTGTTTAATTGCCATAAGGTGAGAATAGGAAATGATTGTGCATAAGAGAGATAAAGCCTCATCCTTCAGACCTGGAACTTATAGATAAGGTCTAAAATCAAAAGCATCAAGTAATAGCAATGTAAGCTTCACTTTGAGAAACATACAGTTAGATACTAACAGCCGCATCTAAAATAATTAAAGGTGGCTGCATGTGGGAGAGTGAGACATTGTGTTTCATTTGAAGCTTTGAGGTAGTGACATTTTAGATTATGTAAAAATAAATTTAAAGATGAAAACTTTTCATTTATTAAGTTCTTCTAAACATCTTTTACAGGCTCTGAGGAGAGGAAGGCTGGGTTTTCAAACAGTTCTTATGATCGATGAGTGGGGTTGTTATTTAATGTAACTGTTCTGCTTTCGTGTCTGAGATGCAGATGAAAATAGTATTTACCTCACAGCATTGTTATGTATATGAGATAAAACTAGTTAATGCATGGAAAGCACTTAGTGCATGGAACAAAGAAAGCAGCTAATAAATGGCTACTGTTATCTTATCCCAGCAGTAGTGCCAAGGTGTTCTATTTAGCACAGCTTTATATTGTATTAATCCGTGCTGGGGGAATTAGGTCTCATTTCTCTCCCTCCCTCCCTTCCTTCCTTCCTTCCTTCCTTCCTTCCTTCCTTCCTTCCTTCCTTTCCTAAATTTTATGAGGTTTTTTTTTAGTCCTAAATAAATTTATGAATCATTTTACCTTCTCCACAGAAATATATTTTATTTCTGAATTTATTTAAGTCTTTTGTCCAGGCACAAAGACTATGGCTTTCTTTCTTAAAGTCTGCACACTTCTTGTTCAGTTCATTCCTACATATCATGAGTGTACCTGTACATCTTCACCTCTCCTCTCTTATTCTTGCTCTAGGTCCTTGTACTGTTTTATGCACTATTGTGCATGAGACCTTCTTTCCTTACATATTTATTATATCTCTTTGTATATAGAAACAATCTTGATTTTGGGGATCATGTTTTTTAGCCTGTCATCTTTCTGAACTTTTTTTTTCAGTTTTACTATTTCAGTTGATACTCTAGTACTTTCTTATTATATAATTATAGTACCTGCAAATTATATTTTCTCTCTCTTTCCAACATGTAAGATTAACTTATTTTTTCTTTTTCTTGCTTTGCTTTCTGTTTTCATTTTATAATATATATTTATATTATAACAAAGTTGATCTTTTGTTTTAATTATTATTACTTTGATCTTGTTTTGTGCTTTCCCATTGTCTCCTTTATTTTATGTCTTTTCATTTATGATATGTTTTCTTTGTTTTTAGTCTTCCAGTGTTTTAGTTTGATATATATCTCATTTTTACTCAAATAGTAATAATAATAGCATGATAATTCTATTATTATTATAATAGTCATTTATTAAACACTTGCATGTACCTGGCAATGTGTTTGGAACTTATGGTTCTCTATAATGCTAATATAATTACTAACAACATCAACAAAATGTTAACAATTGCTATCAATATTGAACATTTCCTCTGTGCTAGACATGTTTTTTTTTTTTTTTTTGTGCTAGACATGTTTTAAGCACTTTACATGCATTAATTCCTTTTATTTTGACAGCACTCTGAAATAGTTGCTATTATTACTCTGGCAAAATCCTATGAGGCATATACAATAACCGCTATTTTACAAATGAGAAAAAGATATTTTCGGTTATGACACCAGCGCCTAATAATCTGTGGTCTGTCATACTTACTTTTAAGGTCTTCAAAAACATTTTTCTGGTTTTACGTTATTTATGAATCCTATCACTGCTCCTCCTCCTCCATATTTTGCATCCGTGGTCACTTTTCTTATTTCCCCTCTACCACAGGCAGTTCCACTTTGCATTTCTTTCTCTTTTCTGTTGTCAAAGAGCAGTAGTAAAACATCTATTAGAAAGGAAGATAAAAAGAAAAAAGAAAAAGAAAAGGAAAAGGAAAGGAAAAGTTAGGAAAGAAATCCTTTACAAGACAGCAATTTCAGGTTATTTCCAATAAAAATCTTCTCTTTCTTTTTCCAAGATCAGACGTCCTTCCCCCTGCACGGGCCCTGGAGGCAGGCAGCAGGGAAGGCACAAACTCAGTGTCTGGGGTGTGATGGCTCCTATGAGGGTGACTCCTCCTGGGTTCAGGTGCCTGAGAGCAGCCACAGATGGTATAGGCCATTACTCACTACCCTAAGGCAGCACAGCCAGTCCCCCATTGTTCAGGATATAACAAAGTACTTAGATCAAGCCAGTGATAAAGGCATTCTCTCTGAGCACTAATTAGCCTCTGAGTAATTTCTAATCTAACTCCAATTTCAGCCATATGTATATACAGATGCAGTTTGCTTTACACTTTTTCCATCATTCTTGGATCCTCTTGCCACCCCTGCCTCCCCCCCATTCCTGCATCTTTTTAATCTTATTCATCAATTTCCTTCCCTGAGATATTTTTAACATTTAACCTGGGACCTGAAGGTTGGCCAGTTGGGATCTTGCATATTCTCCTACAGAGCTGTGTGGGGCTCTCAGGAACTGATCAGTGAAGTTAGTATAAATTAAACTCAGAATTCCTTTCTTTCCAGAATGACAACATACAAATATAGATGCAACCAAGGCAGGGGTTGTGGCCGCCTGCTGATGCTGTGACATTATTATTATTAATTTCTTATATTTTTCTTTATTTTATTTTTTAAATGTTTTCCCTAAGTTACCTATGAAAGGCCATTTTGTTACTTTGCATACTTTTTTTTTTTTTTTAATCAGTCAAAGCATACTCCAGGTTCTCCAAGAGGCCTTTCCTTGCATTTGTTTCTATTCTTTCCATATCAGAAGACTTCTTGGGTCACAGATTTCTTCAGATGACTGCATGTATCTTCTATCTGGCATTAGCTATGACAGATTTGCAGCAACTTTACTTTGGGAACTTGTGATTCTTCTTTTTCTCCATTCATGGGTTGACTCCCTTTTTCCTTTCCTTTTCTTTTTCTTCATTGTCAAGAATCTGTTTCTCAAATTGCACGTCACATACTAACCACACCTTCTGTTCTCTTCTCAATTGACATGACTTCCAAGAAGGTAGTGGCATTCTCCTGTAGGCCCTTGCTTCCACGTCCACTGTTCATTTATCTTAATTAAGGCCAGTGTGGTCATTAACTCTGCTGGAAAAATGCATGGCACCATGGAAAGTGATGGCTTTGGAGATAGGTAAGCCGAGGTTAAAATCTTGGTGCTATATCTTACTAGCTGTGTGGCTTTGAGAAATTACTTAGCCCACCTAAGCCTCAGCTTCTTGATGTTTATGAATGGAGAGAATCACACCTACCTTGTAATATTACTGTGAGCATTTAGAGGTCACTATGTAAATCACCTGGCATATGATAGAATGAAAATAACTTTTATTTGGCATCAGTCAGATGTAGGATTCCAATCCTAATTTCTCCACTTCCTAGGAATTTTTAAAAGGATGTTTACTTAATCACTTTTTAGACCTCAGTTTCCTTATCTGTAAAATGAGAACAAAGCTCCCAATCTTTTGAGATTCAGGAAGACCATAGCATCTGACAGAGTATAAGACAGTTGCACACACTCTCAACAAATATTCTTTCTCTTCTACCTTCTGGACAAAGTCACACTCTGTGGGATATGTCTGAAGTTTATGTGAAGTAGTGTGTGTGTGTGTGTGTGTATGCCCGCACGCGCACACGTTTTACAGAATGAAACTCTCAGTAATATTACATTAGTCTGAAGACCTTACTTTGGTTCAATAGAGTGCTTGTTTTGATATCTTAGGAAGGCAGCATTCATTTTCTCTTCCTGATTAACAGAAATACATTTTCATGAAAATATTACTTTTGGTTTTCCCTCTTAACAAGTGTGTACATCTTTTACCCGCAGGGTACCATTTGAATAAAAAGAAAGAAAGACATGAGAAAGAGAAGACCCACAATTTATTGAAGTGGTATTATCAGGTAGTATGAAAAAGAAAAAAGGTATAAATATGGCATTTGAGCATCTTGATGAACTCATTTTTCACAATTAACTGGAAGAAACATTTTAATCCTCATTCATTTTTTCAAGGATTTGGAAAATGCTAAATAAGAAGGAACCAATAAAGTAGGAAAAATAGTACTCTCACCAGAATACAGGGACTCTTTGCTTCTCACAGGACTCCGAAAAAGACATACCCTTAAAATTCAGATTGTTTCACATCCTTTGTAATCCTAAAGGAATAGCTCCATCTCTGATGAACTGGAGGGTGTAAGTTTTGAAATCTGACATGCCCTGATTTTAATCCAAGCTCTATCACTTACCATGGGCAATGCATTTAACTTTGGCAAACTTTCATTTCCTTAGGTGGTAAAGAAAAATGGGCAACCTAGTTCTTGCTCGATATTGTTTTTGGTAAGAACAAGTAACATAATTGATGCATGCTAAAGCAATTAGCACAATACCTTGTATAGAATAGATAATAAATGCTAGCGGCCCTTCTCTTTTTCCTGCAGATCTATCCAATAGTGTGAACTTGATAATCATAGATAATCGATATAAGTAAATGAAAGGACCTGTTGGAAGAATGTATCAGTGAAATTTATCTCGTTTTCGTTAGTATAAATCAATTTGAAGAAGCATCTGCTCTTGGGAGAAGCAGAAATAATTGAAATGTTTTTATACTTGGTATAACTTTATTTTAATTTTGATGAGCAACATAAGGATCCCATCTGTATTATGATTAATTACATTATTTTTGATAAATATAAATGCTACCATTTGTTGACTTAGTATGAACCAGGTGCTTGCCTCTTAAGGAAGATAATATGTATCTTACAGGTAAGGAAACCAAGTTCAGAATGAGAAGATTTCCTCAAGTTTACACAAGTAATGAGTAGAAGAGTCAGGATTTGAACTTGGATTCTCCCTTTCTATGTTTAACATTTTATACCATTTGGTGACAGAATAGACCATTGCTACAAACATGCACATCATTTGGTTCATAATATAGCTAAATCTATGATAATTTTTATGATTTTTTTAAAAAAATTCTTATTTTCATATATTCTCTGGAAAAGCATAAACAATCTGGAGGTATGATAATTTCATTTTTGTCCATTTTTGGTGTCAAACTCTATTTTATTGAGTTTGTTGATAAGTGACTAGAATGTCCTACCATTATATATATATCATCTTCCTAGCAAATGAGAGCAGCCTATGGCCGGGGTGGCAATTCTACATGTTTACTGACAAATCAGGGAAGTAAGACATATGGTTTTTTTTTGTTTTGTTTTAGGGTTTTGACACTTTCAGGAGGAAGCAAACTAACATTCAAAATGTAGTTACAATGTGACAAGAATTATAGGTAGGGTCTTAAAATGCATTTGCTCATATAATGATCACAACAAACAAAATGAGCCAGATAAACATTATTATCTCTACTTTATAGTTAAAAATGAGGGCTTTGAAAAATATAACTAGGTTTTAAGGACTGGAAAATGTACTTACACAGAAAAGCTCATTCCATGATGATGCTTATGAATGAAGTATTTGAGTTCTTTCTCCTAATTTTCTACTTACCTCGACAAGGAAAACATTCATCACTTTTCCCAATGATGCCTTGGCTCATCCCAGGGTCACACTGTCTTTCAACTAACTGATGTACAATTTGAGAAGAATACATGACTGGACCGTCTTCAGTAGACCCCTCAGTCTGCAAACTCAGAGGGGTGGGGTATAGGAAGGACACATGGATGATGTAAAATGATGTGATGTGGAAATGTAGATTTGGAAACGATTTTTAATCAAGTTCAGTCAGGGGAGCCTCTCTCCAGGTGTAACCAAGATGTAATCAATAACTGACATTTCTAGCCCTCTTGTCTCTTGTGTGATCTTATTGAACGCAAGTTTAATTGACCTGAAAAAGAAACTTACTTGTTTGGATAGTTGTGTGCACTGCAAGCAGAATAAACTTTCTTCATTTCTTGCCATGCTTGGGGTTTTGTTGGACTGTTTTACACAGTAAAACAAACAAAAAATAGTAGAAAGTTGTCGGGTCACTGAGCTGCAAATGCGTGAGAAATAACAATCTATGAAGTTACTTTGACAATGAGAAAAACTGTAAAATGTGGTAAGGATTTCCTTTCATTGGGCTTGCTCATTCCAGAAATTGAATTGGATTGGATACCATGGAAGAACTCCAGGGCAATCATGCCCAAGAGGGACAAAGTGACACAAAAGTGTCAGACTTATATAAAATTTAACTCCCTTGGCATTATATAATCCATGAAGACCCTACCTCAAGGAAGTAGACTAGAAGTAATTGCTCAAGGAAAAATCCCATGTATTTGATCTCAGACTATGCACTTTGCCCCTACATGCTTTGGTTTCCTTGTCTATAAAATAAAAATAAGTCGTACATTGTTAGAATGGTGCAAAGACTTCTGGATCTAAGCAACTCAAGAGAATTCAAGTTATGCTTTCCCATTAATCAAGTTTTTCTCTTGCACACTGAACATCTTGGTGGCCTGAAAAGTCTTTTGTGAGCTTCACATTTCTTATATGTACAATGAGAGTGTTGGCCTAAATTGTCCATAAAGTCTTTCCCAATTGTAATGCCAAATACTTGCACTTCCACCAATATCCTAGGAATAAGGCATCCTTGCAATTACAGAATATTCCAGGCTCAGAGAGCTGCTTTAGAAGGCAGTGATTTTATAGAAACCCCTTGAGTTAGGAGACCTGCATTTGAGTCCCACTGACCATATCCTTGCCATGTGGACTTTGGTAAGGCATTTCACATCCTTACACCTGAATTTCATCAGCTATAATATGAGGACAATAATAACTTACCACACATAAATTTATTAGATTGTGTATATGGAAGTACTTTTTACACTATAAAATCCTATACACATTTAAATATTTTGACTGTCATCTAGTACAGCCCATTTATTTATTTTTTCCCCAACAAAAAGCTTTTAAAATTTATATTTTAAAAACAGATATAGGGGCACCTGGGTGGCTCAGTTGGTTGGATATCTAACTCTTGATTTTGCCTTGGGTCATGGTCTTAAGGTTGTGAGATTGAACCCTGCACTGGGCTCTGAGCTCAGCATGGAGTCTGCTTGGGATTTTCTCTCTCTCCTTCTGCCCCTCTCCCCTCAAAATAAATAAATAAGTAAATAACATCTTTGAAAAAAAGAAAAGTAATTTCTGTTTTTATCAAGGTTATGCAATGCTCATAGTTTAAAGGGTCAATCACCTCTATGGAGATCATTATATAATAAGTAGTTCCATGCTCTCTCTCCCCATAATCACTGGTGTCTATTCCCCAGAGGCAACCGTTTTCAACTCTAAGTTTTTTTTTTTAAGTATTAAAGTTCTGTGCATCTAAATAATATGCATTTAGTGCCATTTCTTGACTCTTCAGTTCTAAGCATTATATTGACCTATTATGGAAAATGAGAATTTAGCCAATCTATATCCCCATCATTCTACTACTAGCAAACATATGCACAGTATTCATATTTCCATTCTCCCAATATAAATATATCATAATATCACTTTGGTTAGCTCTATCATCAGTGCTTAAATTAACCTGAGTACATAAATGCTATTCACAGCTGAGCCACATAGAGTACTATGGTTTTCTTCCTTTCTTGCATGAGTATTTATTTCTCCCAGATTTACTAATTGGCTTGTTTTCTTTATCTGCTACATTTTCTATGGTCTTGTTAATTCAGCCTCCAGCTCTCTCTCAATATATCTCAATGCATTAAGTATTTTTACCACTTTTTTCTTTTTGGAGACATCACTGAAGGAGCCTTCTGATCTTTCAAGCTAGGCTTGTTGGTTGCTAAGCCTACTGCCTAACGCCATCTGGAGATTACTCCTTGTCATCACTCTAGGGATTTCTTCTACTTCTCTGATATTGAATTCCACTATTTGGGCCTCATGTTTACATCTTTATTGGTTTATTCCCTTGTTTTTAAAATGGAGTACCTTCTCCAGTAGCTTCCTATAAATATGTGTATTTTGAGAATTTACATCCAAAAATATATTGAATTTACCTTTGGAGTAACTTAATAGTATCACTAGGTTTGGAAATTAAGTTGAAAATAATTTTTCCTTATAATTTTGATGGCATCACTCTCATATTACTGTTAAAATGTCTGGGGATGTTCTGATACTTTGTATACTCAAACATTTTTCTTTTGAAAAACTTACAAGATCTTTTCTTTCCCTAGTGTTCTGATATCTCATAGTGATGTACTGAGGTCTGTTTTCATTTATTGTGCTGGTGCTGGGCCTTAGACTAGAAGGTCTTTATGTTCTTCTCCAGTCCTGATATTCAGTGAGCCTCTTCTTAACTATTTTTAACTAAGCACTTTAATGTTCCTCTCTATAACACTACAAACACACTCTATAATAGCTCTTATCACTGTTTCATAATGAGTTGTCTATATCCATAGCATATGGCATAATGTGCCTCATGAAGGAAACTCAACTGACTTTTGCTGTATAAGTGAAAACAAAATTACTTGTGATCTTCTGGCAACATGGACATAGAAACATATGTAATATGGATATGAAAAATTAATAATAGCTAGGGTGGTATTGGTTTTCTGAAAATATTACCTCTGCTTGAGATTTTACTATTTGCTATAAATTTTGTATCTTTTTGTAATAAGTGACTTAATTATCAACCTGGACAATTCTAGACTTCTATCTGCAACCACTTGAAACTTGAAAGGAGAGATAAAAAATAGTTTAAGGTTCTTGAGATTTCCAAAGACCTTTAAACATCCATTGTTGGTTATAGTTAACATGTTTATAATCAAGAAAAAGGAAGTGTTCTGGAGACAGGTCTCCCTTTAAATTTGTGAGTCCCAAGATAAGAATATATATGGTGGCACACAAGAATATATATGGTGGCACACATGCATATGTTTAAATATTTAGAATTCATAACTCAAGTTTTAAAAATGTTAAATAAAATAAGTTCTAGCCTCATACCTTAATAAATATACTTTCATCAAGACCTGGAAGGCCAAATTGCATTTAAATTCTGGGATTCCTTGACAGCCTAGGAAGAGCCAGTTCTCAGCCCTCAGCTTGTCTCTCTTATCTTTTTACTTTCAATTGGATCTGTCAGATCTTTGAGACACTCAACTGGCATGCATGTAGATACACTGACACTGTAGTCACACAAACAAGTTCCATTCACATGCTTTAGAAACAGTCTCCTTTGGTCAATAGTTGGAAAAACAGTAAGTACACTGGTGACCGAGTCAACACTTGGGAGGGCAGTCTTGGACCAGAGGCCTAGGCGAACAATGAAAGTGGTCTGGGGTCAATTGGGAAAGTAAATCAAGGGTCCTATGGAGAGAAGTCTGGAGGGCAGGCACAAGTTCCAGGTGGGCGTGTCCTCTTGGCCCCATGGATTCCTCCACAGGAGGAGAGTCAGAATGGGGCCCTCTAGGTGCAGGATTAAGGGCAGTCTCCTTCTGACTGGGGCTGAAAGTAGACTCCCAGAGAATAAGAGGAACCTGGCTGTGATCATTTGGTCAATTGACAGCAAATCTGAGAAGGAAACAGGCTGTTCTCGTCTATTCCTTTGGCCTTTAACTACCTCTTCCAACTCCATAATCAATTTCATTAACCAAACAGGAAGGAATTGAGTAAGTTCAGTCCTTTTACTTTTATTTTTCATAAAAACAAAACAAAACAATGGAACATGAAACTTCTCGATAACTTATACTAGTCCAACCTAGATCATAAATCAGAATTTAAATGTCTTGTGGTTTGAGGTAAGGGCTAAGCTGATGTTATCCTCTCCTTTTACGAAGGCTTAGAGGCTCACAAACCCAGATTTAGGCTTGGTGATTTGTATATTAAAAACTGGTTCCTTTTCCTGGGTTTTATGTAACCACTTCAAATTCCAGTAGAAAAGAAATAAGGGCCATGGTAGGAAAGCTCAGAGTACAAAGAATGCCCACCATAGGCTCCAGAGAAGACTCTCAATGAGAACTTGGTAACTCAAAATATCTTTGCTCCTGATGGGCTGCCTGATGAATCTAGAAGAAGCTAAATTTTGAATTTCAAAAATTTTGTAAACAGTTGGGGTGTCTGGGTGGCTCAATTTAGTGTCTGCTTTCAGTGCACGTCATGATCCTAGGGTCCTGAGATCGACTGAGCCTCATATCAGGTTCCTTGCTTAGCAGTGAGTCTGGTTCTCCCTCTACCTCTGCCCCTCCCCCTGAGTGAGCACTCTCTTTTTCCCAAATAAATAAAGAAATAAATAATCTTTTTAAAAGTTTTGTAAACAGTTGATGTCTTTTTTTTTTTTTAAGATTTATTTGTTTTATTTGAGAGAGAGACAGAGACAGCATGAGTAGGAGGGGCAGAGGGAGAGGGAGAGAAAATCTCAAGGAGACTCCCCCAATGAGTGCAGAGCCCCATACTTGGGGCTTGTCGCTGGGCTAGATCTCATGATCCTGAGATCATGACCTGAGCTGAAATCAAGAGTTAGATGCTTAACCAACTAACACCCAGGGACCCCTAAATAATTGATGTCTTGAAAATAATTTAGGGTCCTTCTCCCTGCCTTAATTCCCCCAATCTTCTCCAGTAGTTTAAAAGCACTTCTAATTTCTTTCATTTCTTCTACTGTTTCTGCTAAGCTGTAGAAACACATGGGGAAGACAAACCAAAATAGCTGAACCTTAAGGGTAATTTTCAAATAGGAATTGCCTTTTCAGTGCATAGTATTTAGTTGTTGCTCGGTAAATACTAGTCTTCCTCTCTCTACCTCTACTCTAGTTCCTTTATTTTTTTTAAGATTTTATTTGAGAGAGAGAGAGAGAGATAGTGAGGGGGGAGGGGTAGAGGGAGAAGCAGACTTCCTGCTGACCAGGGAGCCCAACTTGAGACTTGATCCCAGGACTCTCGGATCATGAACTGAGCTGAAGGCAGGCACTTAACTGACTGAACCACCCTGGCACTCCCTCCATTCTAGTTCCATCCTCAAACACTATACATCAAGATAACTGAAAAATCAATTGCTAATAGTTTAGCACAAGGTGAGATGTTGGGTTCACGAAGTTCTATGGATGGTGAGCAAAGGGACAGTTGGACAAGGTCCTTAGTATAAATCTTGTTTCTCTGTTTTCTTCTAGTGGTTCAGATCTTGGGTTGGATCTTATGATCTGATTCTCACAGATGCTGTAGTCTGAACTTGGCATCTTATGCTGATCCACTCTTTCTGATCTTAGCTCACACTTCCTTTACCTATTCAGCTCTGCTTCCCCACCTACATTTATCCTATTGGTTGTCTTGTTCTCGTACCTACCTTTTGATAGCCAAGGAACACTGCTCAGATTTGTACCCAAGATAAGACACTGAATAGTGTCTTAGATTAAATTAGAATAAGGAGATGCTTTCACCTCTCAGTTCATTACCTCCAGGGTCATCTCATGCCTTTCAATTCATATTGCCTCCTTCAGAGTTCTCTTTTTTTGTGAAATTTGACTGTGCCATTATAGGAACTTACTATAAGCACTTCGGCTTTTTTAAAAAGCAAATACAACAAAACATATACACTGGTGCACTTTCCTTAAGAAACCAAGTGCTTGCTTCAGTAGTGCTCCTTTGCTCAGTACTTTTTAGGAATTACTTGTTTTGGGGAGATGCCTCAAGAACTAGTTTTAATTGTTACTTCTAAGTAACTAAATTTTTTTTGGAAGAAGAAAAATAAACACTGTTCAGGTGCTTAAGAAAAGGAATTTTAAAAATATATATCTACAACAAGCACGTTATTACCTAGCATCGCATTTTATCCTTTTCACAAAATTTGGCTCTCTAGACCTCTTTCAATTTGGATAAAAACAAAAAATAAAAAACTATTCACCAGAGTGTAAACTGTGCAGCCTCAAATAAAAACATAAAAAGAGAATATTCAGAGTACTGCTTCTGATTAGCATGCAAAAACATGCCAAAACAGTAAGAAATCACTAAATAAAACAAAAATCATAGTTTTTTTAACTTATTATCATTAAAGAGCTGTGAACATAAAGAAATCTGAAATAACTAAACTTTATAGGGATGAGCTCTTTCAAGGGGAGCAAGGGAGAGAAGATGTCCCATACCTGGGTTCAATTGCTGAGATTGGGGGTAGGGTCAGCAGGGGAGTGAGGCTGCCAGAGAATGCTTGCTTCGGCAAGAAGAAACCTACCAAACTTTGGCAGACTTAGAGACTGATATCATCAGATTTGAATCTGGAGGAACTCTGAATGCAGAAATAATCTTATCTGCCAAGCATTCACTAATTTTCTTTAATAAACATAAGCAAGAGGAGAAGCAGCCTCACCAGACGATACAACACTCTAGCAGAAAGAACACTCAAGATCTAGCAGTCTCATGTATTCAAAAATCGTATGCTCTCAAAGCCACATGGTTTTAGACTCACTGCCTTCAAGTCTCATGATCTCACAGTCTTGCTGCTTTGAACTTGGCATCACAAAGCTTGGTGGCTTTAAAGTCTCATGGTCTTCTGGTCTCACCATCCCTCAGTTTTGAGGGCTAGCTATTGTCCTGGGTTTGGTCCCTGGGCTTCCCAGAGAAAGAAGCCTGAACCTACCTTTAAATTATTTGAAGGCAGAGGCAAGTTGAGTCTAACCAACACTAAGACCAAACATGCAATCAGTTCAACTTCTGATGCCTTCAAAGATTTCAGCTGCAAAACAAGAAATGAATTAGAGGCTGTGCTGAAAAGCGAAGATCCCTTCTGCCCAAATTCCAAAATCTGTATTGCTAGGGGATGAAATCTACAACTCTGCCCCCAAACAATTCAACTCCTGATTGGATCATATTGATCAGCCCGTCCCCCAAGTTGCACATATCCACTTTCTTTCTTCAGTCTCTACTATTATTTGAGGCCCACTGTGCAATATACAATGGAAAATTATGAACAGGCAATAAAGCAGGGAAATGTGACAGAGATGTAGAGAAAATGAGTGAACAGTAACAAACCTAACAAGTCAGATGTCAGAATTAACAATTTCCTTACAATAGCTATTAAATATTTTAAATATGTTAATAGTTTAAATAGTGTGTTATATATTTTTTCCTGCAGTTTATAAACCATTATGATATTAACTGAAAAGTTTTCCTTTAAATAGTAAATTGTATTTTAAAGACTTTAAAATGGAAAAAAGTTTTCTTTTATATTAAAGACATGTTAAACAATCCACAGAAAAAGCTAAGAGTAATGGATGAAGAGATAGAAGAATCTATGAAGAGTTTCAGAAACAATAAAAAAGGGCTAAGTGGAAATCCTGGAATTGAGAAATGAAGAATCTGAAGTGAATATTTTAGGGGTGGTTGGCCAGCTCAATCAGTAGAATATGCAACTCTTGCTCTCAGGGTTGTGAGTTTGAGCTCCATGTTGGGTGTATTTTATTTTTATTACTTAAAAATAAAAAAATTAAAAAAAATTAAAAAGCAATTGAAATGAATGTTTTACTGCACGAAGTTAATATTAGATTGGAAAAAACAGAAGTAAGGGACAATGAACTAGAAGAAAAATGAGTTAAAATCATCCAAACTAAAACAGAGAAAAAAACGATAAAATGCAAAAATAATGGAGCCTTAGCAATCAGGAAATAAAGTCAACTAACCAAACAAATGTGTATTTGGAGTCCCCGAAGGTAATCAAAGATTATCAGCCCCAAATTTTCACAATTGAATAAAAAAATACAATGCACAAATTCTAGAATTTAGGTGAATTCCAAGCAGAGTAAGTAGAAAGAAAACCCCAGAGGAAAAAACATGCATTACATATAGGGGAACAAACACCGCTGATTTCTCATGGAAGACAATGGAATAAAATCTTTCAAGTGCTGAGATATGCAGACCTACACTAAAGAATACTAAGGGATATTTTTCAGGCTGCAGTGGAATTATATCAATTGAAAATTTGAATATTTTGAATAAAATCTGAATATTATAACAACTGAAAATTTGAAAAGAAAATATGGAATTCACTACAATGGTAAATATATGGTTGAATATACAAGATGATTTTTTCCTTTTAAAATTCTTTAAAATAGAGTTTACTATTTAAATGAAAAAAATAATATATCATGGGGTTTATAATATATAAAATATAAAATATATTACAACACTCAAAAATGATGAAAATGTACATTTAAAATTATATTAAATTTTACAATATAATTATAAGGTAAGTGGAATGCAAGTTAAGAATGCATATAGTAACCTCTAAAACAACCACTACTAAAAAATGAAAAGGAGTATAGTTAAAAAGCTAATAGAAGAGGTAGAATGGAATACTAGAACACAACCGAGTAATCCAAAAGAAGACAGGAAAGGGCAAGAAAAGAAATAAAGAACAAAGGGACAAATAAAGGAAATTAGAGCAAATGTAGACTTAAGCCTAATTATATTGAAAAATACATTAAAGGAAATACTGTAATTAAAAGGAAAATACTATAGACTGATTAAAGAAGTAAGACCCAACTATAAATTGTTTACATAAGAGACATTTTAAATATAAAGACATAAGTTGATGGGGCACCTGGGTGGCTCAGTCAGTTAAGCATCTGCCTTTGGGGTCAGGTCATGACCCCATGTCCTGGGATCAAGCTCCATGTCAGGCTCCCTACTCAGCCCACTTGTGCACTCTCTCTCTCTCTCAAATAAGTAAAATCTTAAAATAAATAAATAGACACAGGCTGAAAGTTAAGGCTAAAAAAAGATATACCATGTAAATACTAAGATTAAGAAAGTTGATTTGGCTATATGAATATAATGAAGTAGATTTAAAGAAAGTATTATCAGAGATAAAGGAGATAATTTTATGAAAAGAAAAGACATAGTCCTGGTACAACTATGTAGGTATACTAAAAACCATTTAATTGTATAGTTTAATGTGAGAATTACATGGTAGGTAAATGATATTTCAAAAAGTCACTAAAAGAGAGAAGAAGGTGACCCGGAAGTTTGTTGAAATGATTTTCATTGTGTAATACACCATATCACACTCCTGCTGGTTTCAGCCATCTTTTCTGCTTTAGTCATAGACTGTATTGAATTAAATTAGTCAAAAGCTCATATATAGTCAGAAGCCCATCTTTAGAGACATCAGTCTTTAAAGAGATGACCATGTTGATATTATGTGTTTATTCTTAAATTCATTTTTTATTCATCTCTTTATCTGTTATACTATGAATGTTATTTAAAATAGCTTTGTTCATGTAATAATAGCATGTTCATCTTTAGAATATGTTTTAAAAGTAACAAAACATATTCACTTTTATGCTGTCATGTTATTATCTCAATTAATTTTTAAAATTCTTACTATAGAAGAAAGAGACATAACAATTCTAGTATGTATACATTTAATAACAGTTTCAAAATATATAAAACAAAAATTGACAGAACCAAAGGAAAAAGTAGACAATTTTAACAAATATTAAATATAAACATATAAGATAGTTAAATATTTTAATAATCCTCTTTCAGTAATTGCCAGAATAAGTGGGGAAAAAAATCAATGTGGTTATGGGACATTTAAACAACATTATCAGTCATCTTAACCTAATTGATATTTATAGACCACTACATCCAATAACCACATAATACACACTCTTTTCAAGTGCACATGGAACTCTCAATAATAGAACTTATGCAGGACTATAAAATGTCTAATACATTTTAATGGATTAAAATAATTCAGAGTATGTTTCCAGAACATAACAGCATTAAACTAGAATTCCACAATAAACTCTCTAGAAAATTCATCAAAACTTGAAAATGAAAAACATTCCTTAAAAACCATTAAAAAAAGAAATAAAGATAGAAAATATTTTTAATTGAATAACAATAAATACATATATCAAAATGTGTGGAATGCAACTAAACAGTTCTTAGAAGTGGGATACTTGGCTTGAATGATATATTAGAAATGAAGAATGAGATAAAATCAATAACTTAAGCTTCCACCACAAGTAATTAGATAAAAAGTAACAAATTAAAAAATAACAAATTACATTCAAAATAAGTAGAAAAAAGTAACTAAGATGAGAGCAAATACCAATATAATAGGTAAGAGCAAAAGAGTAAATAAAGACAAAGGTTGACTTTTTGAAAGACTGATAAAACCGATAAACTTTTAGCTAAGCTGATGGAGAAAAAGAAAATATAAGAAATAAGATAGGATAGCTCTATAGATCTGTAGATGTCAGAAAAATAATAAAAGGATACTATATACAATTGTATGTCAAAAATTGTGATGACTTAAAATATTTGTGATGACATAGATGAAACTGAAATATGCCTTAGAACTAGAATTTTTCACAAAGAAAGCTACAGGGATAGATGGTTTTACTGATAAATTCTATTAATAGTTGAGAAAAAATAATATCAATCTTATTCAGGCTCTTTCCAAAAATAGAGGAGAGGATAATTCTCAAATAATTTATTGAATCCACAATTATTCTAATATGAAATGCAAACAATATATGAGAAAGAAAATTATAGACCAGTATGCCCCATAAACATAAATGGACAAATCCTTAAAAAATGTTAGCAAATCAAAGCCACCAA
The DNA here is from genome assembly GCA_028533885.1 of Nasua narica. Taxonomy (NCBI): domain Eukaryota; kingdom Metazoa; phylum Chordata; class Mammalia; order Carnivora; family Procyonidae; genus Nasua; species Nasua narica. Next base: position 125,694,087 of record CM052800.1, read on the forward strand.
TATATAAAAATGATAAAGCAATATGACACAGTGGTAATTATCTCACAAGATATTACATTGGTTGAGCTTTTTAAAAATTCGTTTGCCACACTGGCAGAGTAAAAATATGTAATAACCTCAACTGATACAGAAAAATACCCATTCCTAATAAATATTCTCAGAAAACTAGAAAGGGAAAGAAATTTCCTGATAAAGGGCATCTATGCAGTCTATGAAAAGCTGATAGCTATCATCATACTTGACATTGTATTGAAGGTTTTTCCCCTCAGCTTGGAAACATAGCCAGGGTGTATGATCTCATTATTTCTACTCAACGTTGTTCTGGAGTTCCTAGCCGATTAAAGGCTACTTTGATGTGAAAAAGAAAAAAATTGCACACACATTAGAACAGAAGAAATAAACAATTATATTTATTTGTTTATGAAGAGAAAACCCTGCATTTGCGTAGAAAGTGCTAAGAAAGACATATGAAAATGAATACAATTAATAAGTGAGGTTAGCACATTCTCAGGATATAAAAGACAACCATTGTCTTTTTCATTTTCTAGCAACAAACAATTAGAAAATGAAATATTTTAGAGAACAAGAATGTGGCAGGAGAGTAGGAGGACCCTATACTGTCTCTTCCCATGAGTACAACTAGATAACTATCAAATCATCCTAAATACTCCAGAAATTGACCCAAAGACTGGTAGAACAAACTCCACAATTAAAGGTAGAGAAGAGGCCACACTGAAGAAGGTATGAAATGTGTAGACATTGTTTGGGAGAGAAACAGATCATGGCTACTGTGGTGGGGAAGAAGTCATGGTTGAAGAAAGGGGCAAGAGACAGACTAACACATGAGGGGGGGGCCGTGTATGAGGAATATGAATCCCCGTAGCAATTGGCTTGAAAAGTAAGAGGGGCTGAATTTTGTGTTTTTGCAACCAGCAGGGCTTAAAGCCTGAAGTTTTAAAGGTCAGTGTGCTCATCTCTGGGAGAGGTCAGAGGGCATTGGGGATGCTCTTGGAGAGAAGGGGCAAATAGCCTGGGAACACAGAGCATGGAAACAGTGCTCTGAGGAACTCCTGGGGTCACAGACTTGGAAGGTTATTTGCTCATCTCAGAGTGTGTCCCAGAGAGAGAGTTCCCAGAGAGATGCCTCTGGGAACAAAGGAACTAACTGGTGCCATTCCCCTCTTCCATCCCTCACTATAAGGACAGAACCACTGTGTGAACCAGCACAGCACCAATAATCGCTACCAAGCTTCCTTACATCAAGTCCTGCCCCCCATGTCCAATGGAACCACTCTTCCCTGTCACACTTGCCTCAGTCCCAGTGCAGCAGGCCCCCTCCCCCAGAAGACCAACACAAACCTCTCCTCACACCATGTCTCCTGACATGGATTTTTGTGGAGCCTTGGTTCTGGTGTTGGTGGTGACAGGTCTTATTTCACAAACAGACCTGAGCATACCTAGTTAAAACACACCACATTCAAGATAGGGACCAAACACTGCCCACAATAGGCAAAGAGAGCTTCTGCAGACAACTAGCCTGAAGGATAAAGTGGCCAGGACAAAACAGCAAAGCACATATAGAACAGAGTGGAGACACTCCTGGAAGAGCCAGGCATTAAGGAACAGAGGCAACTACACAGCAGGGCAGTACAGTACCTCTTCATCATAAAGCCATTACACTCAAGAACAGGAGGCACCTGACTTTCTTAACAGAGAAATAGGCACAAAGACTTAGATAAAATGAGAAGACAGAGAAATTTATCCCGAATGAAAGAACAGGACAAGACCACAGCTGGAATTCTAAGCAAACCTTATATAAGTAACATGTCTGATGGAGAATTTAAAGCAATCACCATAAGGATTCTCACTGACTCGAGAAAAGAGTGGAAGGTATCATCATAACTCTTATCACAGAGATAAGGAGTAACATAGCAGAGATAAAGGACTTAATGAATGAAATAAGGAACATGCTTGGTTGAAGAACAGGAGGATGGAAGAAGCAGAGGAAATGAGTTAATAACCTAGAAGACAGAATAATGGAATGTGATTAAGCTGAAAAAAAAAAAAAGAGAGAAAGAAGAATTATTCAAAATCGGAATGAACTTAGGGAACTCCATGACTCCATCAAACATAACATTCATATTATAGGAGTCACAGAAGAAGAAGAGAGAAAAGGGGGAAGAAAATTTGTTTGAAGAAATGATAGCTGACAACTTCCCTAGTCTGGAGAAGGTATCTGGATCCAAGAGGCACAGAGAATTCCATCAAAATCAACAAAAGTAGGCCAACACCAAAACATGTTATAATTGAATTGGCAAAATATGTGGTTAAGAAAAAATTTTAAAAGCAGCAAGACAAAAGAACAATTACACATAAGGGAAAACACCATAAGGCTAGTAGAGAGTGGCATTATATATTCAAAGTACTGAATAGGAAAAATTTGTAGCCAAGAATACTCTATCTAGTAAGGCTATCATTAAGAATAGAGGGAGAGATAAAGAGTTTCCCAGACAAACAAAAAATAACGGAGTTCATGACCACTAAGCCAGCCCCACAAGAAATATTAAAGGGGACTCTTGAGTGGAAATAAAATACCAAAAGTGAAAGAATGATGTAGGAAACATAAAAGCATTAAAAATGAATATTTCTGTAAAAAGTCAGTCAAGGAACTCACAGAATAAAAGGATGTAAAATATAACAACATATACATAAGACATGGAGAGGAGAGGAGAAAAGAATGTGTTCAAACTTAATGTTCATCAACCTAATATACACTGCTATTTGCACAGGTTATACACAAACCTGATGGTAATCACATATCAAACCACTAATAAATATGTGAAAAGCAAAGAGAAAGTAATTCAAATATATCACTAAAGAAAATCAGCAAACCATGAGAGAGAGAAAGGAAACAAAGGATAAGGGATAAGAGAAAATCTTCAGAGGCAACCACAAAACAAATAATAAAATGGTAATAAATACATGTATATCAATAATTACTTTGAATGTAAATGGACTAAATGCTCCAACCAAAGACATAGGGTGACAAAATGGATAAGAAAACCAAGACCCATATGCTGTATATACTGCCTAAAAGAGACTTATTTGAGACTTAAAGACATATGCAGATTGAAAGTGAGGGGATGGAGAAATGTCTATCATGCAAATGGATGTCAAAAGAAAGCCAGTGTAGCAATACTTATATAGGAGAAATGGACTTTAAAACAAACACTGTAACAAGAGACAAAGAAGGATACTGTAGGGAACAATCTTTTATAAAAAGATATAATAACTATAAATTTTTATGGACCAAAATATATAAAACAGTTAATAACAAACATAAAAGAACCAATCAATAATAATGCAATAAGAGTAGGAGAATTTAATATACCACTTACATCAATGGACAGATCATCTAAGCAGAATGTCAACAAGGAAACAATGACTTTGAATGACACACTGTAACAGATGGATCTAACAGGTGTATTCAGAACATTCCATCCTAAAACAGCAGAATACACATTCTTTTCAAGTGCACGTGGAACATTCTCCAGAATAGATCACCTATTGGGCCACAAAACAAATTTCAACAAATTCAAGAGGATCAAAGTCATACAATGTATACTTTTTGACCACAACACCATGAAACTAGAAGTCAAGCACAAGAAAAATCTGGAAAGATCACAAATACATGGAGATTAAATAACATGCTACTAATAATGAATGGATCAACTAGGAAATAAAAGAAAAAATGGAAAAGTACACAGAAACAAATTTAAATGAAAAGACATGATCCAAAACATCTGGGATGCAGCGATATCAGTTCTAAGAGGGAAGTTTACAGCAATACAGGCCTACCTCAAGAAGCAAGAAAAATCTCAAACAACCTAACCTGACACCTGAAGAAGTGAAGAAAAGAAGAACAAAAAAACCTAAAACAAGTAGAAGAAAATAATAAAGATTAGAGCAGATATAAATGACATAGAAACTAAAAAACAATAAAACAGATCAATGAAACCAGGATCTCATTCTTAGAGAAAATCAATAAATTGATAAACACCTAGCCAGACTTGACAAGTAAAAAAGAAAAAGGACTTAAACAAATAAAATCTGGAAGGGGAGGAGGAATAACAATCCATACCACAGAAATACAAATAATTATAAGAGAATATTATAAAAACTATATGTCAAAAATTGGACAGCCTGGAAGAAATGGATAAATTCCTAGAAATGTGTAAACTACCAAAACTGAAACAGGAAGAAATAGAAAATTTGAACAGACTGATAAGCAGTAAAGAAATTGATTCAGTAATAAAAAAAAAACTCCCAATAAACAAAAGTCCAGGACCAGATGGCTTCCTACACAAATTCTACCAAACATTTAAAGAATTAATACCTATTCTTGCCAAACTCTTCCAAAAAATAGAAAAGGAAGGGAAACTTCCAAATTCAGTGTATGAGGCTAGCATTACCCTGATTCCAAAACCAGATAAAGACACTACTACATCCTTGAGACACATAGATTCAAAAATTCCCAACAAAATAGTAGCAAACAAAATTCAACAATACATTAAAGAAATCATTCACTACCATTAAGTGGGATTTATTCCTGGGTAGCAAGTGTGGTTCAATATTTTCAAATCGGTGAGATACATCACATCAATAAGAGAAAGGATAAGAACCATATGGTCATTTCAATAGATGCAGAAAAGCCTTTGACAAAGTTCAACATCCATTCATGATAAAAACCCTTAACAAAGTAGGCATAGAGGGAACATGCTTCAACATAATGAAAGCCATATAGGATCACAGCTAACATCATCCTTAATGGAGAAAAACTGAGAGCTTTTCCTCTATGGTCAGGAACAAGACAAGGATGTCCACCACTTTCACTCAACACAGTACTGGAAGTCCTACTCACAGCAATCACCCTATTACTACACTCATACACTGTTGGTGGGAATACAAACTGGCACAGTCACTCTGGAAAACAGTATGGAGGTTCATCAAAAAGTTTAAAATAGAACTATACTACAATCCAGCAATCACCCTACTAGGTATTTACTCAAATACAAAAACACTAATTCAAAGGGATACATGCATTGTTTTGTTTGTAGCAGCATTACTTACAATAACTGAGATATGGAAGCAGTCCAAATGTCACTTGATGAATGGATAAAGAAATGGTATATATATGTGGACTTATTCAGGAATAAAAGAAGAATGAAATCTTGCCATTTTCAATGACATAGATGGAGCTAGGAAGTATAATGCTAAGTGAAATATGTCAGTCAGAGAAAGATAAATCCCATATGATTTCACTCATATGTGGAAATTAAGAAACAAAGCAAATGAGCAGAGGGAGAAAAGAGAGAGAGGGACAAATAAAATAGACTCTTAACTATAGAAAAGATTGGAGTGCCTGGGAGGTTCAGTCAGTCAAGTGTCCAACTCTTGATTTCAGCTCAGGTCGTGATCTCAGGGTTGTGAGATTGAGCCCCATGTCAAGATTCTCTCTCTCTCTCTCTCTCTCTCTCTCTCTCTCCTCCTCTCCAAAAGAAAACAAAACTTGATGGTTACTGGAGGGGAGGTGGGTGGGGGGATGGATGAAATAAGTGATGGGCATTAAGGAGTACACTTGTTGTGATGAGCGCTGGGAAATGTATGGAATTGTTGAATCACTGTATTGTACACCTGAAGCTAATATAACATTGTATGTTAACTAGCTGGAATTAAAGTAGAAACTTGAAAAGGGAAAAAAAAAGAGAAAATGAAATATTTAAAAAGTCACTTCCATAGCATGGAAGAAAATATAAAATATTAGGAATGAATTTAATGAAGAGAATGCAAGGCCTCCTTATTGATAAGTAAAACAAAATTGCAGAGAAAAGCAAAAAGAAACCTAAATGAATGAGACATACTATGAATTGGAAGATTAGATTTTATGAATTGGAACATTCGATTTTGTTCAGATTTCAACTCTTTCCTAATTGATCTATAGATTTAGAACAATTCTCGTAAAGTTGCAACAGTGTTTTTACATAGAAGTGGGTAATCTTAACCTAAAATTTATATGGAAATGTAATGGATGTAAAAGAGTCAAAAAAAAAAAGCTTTGAAAAAGGATGTTTGAAGATTTACACTACCTGATTTTAAGACCTACTGTAAAGCTATAGTAATTAAGACTCTGCTTTATTGGCAGGATGATCTATAGAACTGAATAGAGTCCAGAAATAGGTCCACAGAGGTACAGAAAATTGATTTCTGACAAAGTTGCCAGGTTAATTCAACAAGGAAAGGATAGTCTTTTGAACAAATTGTGTTGGATCAGTTGGATACCCACATGAAAAAAAAATTGAACTGTGATCTCTACTTTGCACAATACACAAAAATTAATTCAAGGTAGTTCATAGACCTACATATAAAAGTGAAACTTAAAATACTTCTAGAAAAAAAAATCTTTTTGGCTTTGAGACAGGCAATGTTCTTTTAGACATTATACAGAAAGCATTAACCATGAAACAAAAAACGATAGTTGAATTTTATCAAAATTTAAAACTTTTTCAGAAATGTGCTGGACTGTTTAATGGTCACAACTTCCTCTTCTCCTAATATGCCCATCCCTTTGCAATATGACTTTGCCATTTCTCAAATCCAGAGAGAGACTTTTTCTTAGTCCCTTGAATAAAGGCTTGTCTTGTGACATGCATGGAATAGAAGACTGTGACAGAAGTGATGTTTTACAAATTCCAGAGCCTAGATCTCAAGACTTGTAGCTTCTGCCTTTGCTATCTGTAACACTGCATTGAGGCTGCCATGTAAGGAAGTCAGTCTAGCCTAGTGGAGGATAAGAAGTCATGTGGAGGAGAACCAGAGTTCCCCAGAAGCCAATGTTAGCTTCCACACATATGCACAAGGACATCTTGAACCTTGCAGCCCAGTTGACCCTCCAGCTGAATCAAGCTTCATAAATAATCGCGGACTAAACCACACATGCTCAAACCACGGAATTGAGAAAAAATCAATCATCATTGTTTTAAACCACAAAGTTGTTGGAGTGTTTTGTTATACAGCAAAAGCTAAATGAAAGAAATTGGTACCTGGAGGTGGGACACTGTGTTCCAACCCCCTGAAACATTGCCATTGGCTTGGGGAGTGAGTAGCAGATGGAGGCAGGAAGGATGCAGAAAGAAGCAGATAGTGAAGACTGAAAGATCACAGGAAAATTCCATTGGAGGCTGGAAAAAGATCTAAGTTGTGTAATGGTGGAAAAATTGGCAAAATTGTCATCTGTAGCAATTTAGAAGCTGGAAATGAATTTAATGAACTTGTGGGTGTGGATAAGGATATTTCTAGTATAATGTTGAAAGTATCAATTCATGTTTTATCTACACACAAGATACATGGAGGGAGAAATGAACTAAAAAAGTAACTGGTTTTATCTTCGTGTATGCTGTAAGAGAATGGTCAAATTTCATTCTTCTACATATAGCTGTCCAATTTTTCCAGCGCCATTTATTGAAGAGACTGTCTTTTTTCCACTGGATATTTTTGCCTGTTTTGTCAAAGATGACTTGACCATAGAGTTGCGGGTCCATATCTGGGCTCTCTATTCTGTTCCACTGGTCTATGTGTCTGTTTTTGCACCAGTACCATGCTGTCTTGGTGATCACAGATTTGTAGTAAAGTTCGAAATCAGGCAATGTGATGCCCCCAGCTTTGTTTTTCTTTTTCAACATTTCCTTAGCAATTCGGGGTCTTTTCTGGTTCCATACAAATTTTAGAATTGTTTGTTCCAGCTCTTTGAAAAAAAAAAGGTGGAATTTTGATCGGGATGGCATTATAAAGTATAGATTGCTCTGAGCAGTATAGACATTTTAACAATGTTTATTCTTCCGATCCATGAGCATGGAATGCTTTTCCACCTTTTTGTGTTTTCTTCAATTTCTTTCACAAGTGTTCTATAGTTCCTCGAGTACAGAAACTTGACCATTCTCTTACACCATACACGAAGATAAACTCGAAATGGATAAAAGACCTCAATGTGAGGCAGGGATCTATCAAAACCCTAGAGGAGAACATAGGCAGTAACCTCTATGACATTAACCACAGCAACTTCTTTCAGGACATGTCT
>CM052800.1:125702720-125787967 GCA_028533885.1 Nasua narica
GGGTGAGCCTGGTGGTGGGTATTGAGAAGGGCATGTATTGCATGGAGCACTAGGTGTGGTGCATGAACAATCAATCTTGTGACACTGAAAAATTAAAATAAACATATTTGGGGAGAAAAAAAAGTAACTGGTTTTCAAGGAGAAATTAAGATATGTATTAGGCTCAGTAATGGATAAAATCTACTTAGAAATAAAACTAATTTGAAAATAAAACTACAGTTGACCCTGAACAACCCAGGCATTGGGGCACTGACCCCTGGACAGTCAAAAATCCATACATAACTTTTGAGTCCTCAAAAACTTAACCACTAATAGCCTACTGTGACTGTAAGCTTTACCAATAACATAAACAGTCCATTAACACGTATTTTGTATGTTGTACTGTATAATATACTGTGTTCTTACAATAAAGTAAGAGAAAAAATGTTATTAAGAAAATCATAAGGAAGAGAAAATATGTTTATAGTACTATATTGTATTTATCAAAAAAATCCACATATAAATGAACCCACGTAGTTCAAACCTGTGTTGTTCAGGGTCAACCATATTTCTTCTTCCCAGACTCTTCTAGGGGAAGTCTTAAAGTAGGAAATTGCCTCTGGGTCAAGATTAAATTAAGGGTGTGGCTATAAGACAATGTTTTTAGGAGTTCAGAACAATTTAAGTGGTGCCTACAAGACCCTCTCAATCTTCACAAAGGGCTGCTTAGAATCACAAAGGCTTTGTCCCCACAGCAGCCCCACACAGGGCCTTTGTCAATGTTACAGATGTAGATTTGGGGGCATTTAATGAATTCCAGTCAAAATCATGGGAGAGCCATAATTTTTAACAAGTTGTATTAGAAGAAAGACCACCAGCTTTACAGAGACGTGGTTCTACCACTTCTTTGCATTCATCATTTTGTCCCCTCTGAAATGGCTTCTGCCCCTTCTACTCTAAACTGCTCTCTTAGTGGATGACAATCAGTGCCCCCCTAATTGCACATCAAATGGACTTTTTATTCCTTCTTTGTTTCCTTGAACTCTTTGGAGTATTTCCCACTTGTGCTCCCTTCCATATCTTTGAAACTCTTCTCTCAATCTGACACTACACAACCCTACTTCTTTGGCTTCTCCAGTTGCTTCCTTCTGAACTCTTAATGATTTTTCTTCCTCTTTCTCACTAAACAAATCTAGTTCTCAGCCATTCTCTCTTCTTTCTCCATATTTATTTTCAGGGTAATCTCATATTAGTCCCATGACTTAAATTTCATGTCCGTATGGATATTTACATCTGCATCTTCATACCCGCCTCTCATTTCAGAACTCCAGACCTCCCATTTCAAATACTTTTAAATCAATGTCAGCCCTTTGAAGCTCAGCTCACTTAGGATAAGGCCTGAACTTTGCCATTGTATCTTCAGAGCCTCACACAGTGCCAGCCACAGTGTCTGACATAGATTGGGGGTGGAGTTTGGTGGTTTATTGGATGTTATGGGTGGTTAGGTGTTCAGTATGGCAAAGATCCCTACTTTCTTATTTGGGTTACTGCAGAGATGACCAAATCTATCACACACTCTAACCTGGAATTTGAAGTGCTCCACAATCTGGCCACTAATTAGCTTTCCAAAATGATCTCAAACCCTTCCCTTTAACCAAACATCTGCTTTTCATCTCCTGGGCATGCGTCAGACAGTCCCACCTACTGAGCCACTCCTTCCTTCTGGAATGCACTCCTTCTCCAACTTACCAATCAAAATCCTACTCATGCTTTAAGACTCAACTCAAATAGCATTTTATACAATTAGAATAGTTTCTCCAATTACCCTAAGCAGAAAGACTTGTACCTCCAAGGACATATCAATCTTGTTATATGTACTGATCATATAACATTCCTTCTTACTCGTGTTGTAGCCATTCGCATATATGTTTTATTATACCTATGAGACTTAAAGCTTTAAGAGGTAGAGATTGTGTTTCATTTATATTCTCAATCCCTCCAAGTACCTAGCCCATCATGTACATGTAATAAATGCTTAATAAATAATTACCAAATGGAAGAATAGAATAGAGATGAATGAATAATTGAAGGCAAGAAAGAATGAATGGATCAGGTTGTTGAGAATAACTGTTCCCCAGTTACTTTTACATACATACCCTTCAGCAAGTTCTAAATAACTGTACTGAATGTGCCAACACTGAATGAAGCATGTGTTCAAGAGAAAATAAGAGACCAAGAAATCAGCTTGTCGGAAGAACTATCAAAGTTTGGGCTAATTGATACATGGTTCAAAGTTTGTGGCTGTTGGTTCCAGGTAAAACTCCTGTGCCAATTAGTAGAATAGACAGTAAAAGTAGAAGCCAAGTGAAATGTTTATACTTCTCCAGGCTTACTATATATAAATTATTAATGCTTCCTGATACTACATTTTCCCTGAATATATTTAAATGTGAATACATTGATAGAAGCAGAAAATGGATTTATATTTCCATTGCTTCAATAAACTAACATTTATAATATATATAAATATGAACTAACACTTATAAAATATTTCTGATTACCAAATAAATAGTTTCATTGTATAAAACTTATAAAGTGGAGAGAAGCACAAACATGAAATTAAAATCACCTATAAGCCATTTCTTGCGGTGTAAATGAGTTAATGTATTGGAATCTATTATTTTAGGGATTTTTTTTCTACGTATGGGATAATTGCATCTTCTAATTTGCTTTCTTTCTCTTAGTATATTTAGAATATTTTCTGTGATTAAACCCTTGTAATAGAATGTGACGTTCAGTGGTTGTTACATGTTCCATAATATCCACATATAATATAGCCAATTTTTTATTATGGGACATTTGGCTTGCTTTGAACATTTCATAATTATACATAAGTAACTGTGATAAACATCCTGTCCTCAAAGCTTTAGCACCTCTCTTATTATAATTATAGTAAATTCTAGTTGTGGAATTACTGGCTCAAAGAGTGTGCACAATCTTATGGGTTTTCACACATACTGCCAGATTTTGTTTGCTTTGTTTTTCTTTTAAGACATTTACACTCTCATCAACACTGTGTGAAATTTTCTATTTCCCCATACCCCCTTCAGCAGTTTTATAGGTAAACAGAGTTCACTGATGTTTAATTTACATTTATCTCTGTACTTGTTTGTTCAGCTCCTTCCCATCTTATATAAGCTCTTTCTATTTCTTCCTTTGGACTTGATTGTTTATATCCTTTGTCTTTTGTTTTTGTATTGATGTTTGTAAGGCTTATTTCTATATTAAAGATATTAATCTTTTGTCATATATTATCACCATAATTTCCCAGTCTTTGTATGCTTGTGAACTTCGTTTATGTTGATTTTTTAAAAATATATAGAATACTTTCATTTTATGATGTCCGATATATCATTCTTTTCCTTCATAAATTCTGTCCTTATGTGTATATAGATTGATGTGCTTTTGCTTGTTCTTTTTATATTTTAACCTCTTAATCAGCACATAGTTTATCCTGAAGATGGTGTGGGATGGGATTGTGATTTTATTTTTCCCCCCAAATAATTAGGTAAGCTTTCTAAGACTATTATTAAATAATTCCTTTATTTGAACAATTTGAATACCACTCTTACTGTATTTTAAATTCTTACACATATTCTCTGCTCTAGACTTTCTATTTTGTTTCATTTATCTGTTTATCTCTCCTAAGATATGTTAGAATTATAAGGTGTATAAATATTTACTAAAGTAATTCCATCTTTCTTCTTCTTTTTAAAAGATTTGTTAGCTCTTCTCTTCTATTTATTTTTCCAGATAAACTTTTAAAATGATTTACTCAAGTTTCAAAGAAGTCTTTTTAGAATTTGTCTGGAAACTCATTAAGATTCATGAATTAAATAATGGTGAACTGATAACTTGCAATATGTTATGTCCCCATCCAGAAACCTGATTCTATTCCAACTATTCTTTAGCCAGTTAAGTTTTCTCCTGCATCAAACAAATTTTCAAATTTCATTTATGGCTAAGAATATCATTGTGTTGTTGTTGCTATCATGAATGGAACCTTGATTCATTATATTTCTAACAGAATATTGCTGACTTATTGTGAAATAAGGAAGTCAGAGAAAGATAAATATATGATTTCACTCATATGTAGGCTTTAAGAAACAAAACAAATGAACATAGGGGAAGGGAAGGAAAAATAAAATAAAGCAAAATCAGAGAGGAAGGCAAACAAACTGAGGGTTGCTGGAGGGGAGGTAGGTGGGAGGATGGGGTAACTGGGTGATGGACATTAAGGAGGACATTTGGTATAATGAGCACTGGTTATTATATACAATTGATGAATCGCTAAATTCTATCCTTGAAACCAACAATACACTATATGTTAATTAACTGATTTTAAATTTTAAAAAATTTTAAAAAGAAAAAAATAAATGAGTATCCTTGGTTAAAATTATTTTTTTCAACAAGAACATTTTTTACCTAAAGCATAATTCAAAATACAGGGTTCTAAAGGATATATATAAAGTATCCCATCCAAGAAAAACAGAATACATATTTTCTTCAAGTACACACAGAAGAATCCCTTGTTAAATCACATAAAAGAGACATAACAAATATTACAAACTGAAGAAGATTGAAATCATATGAAGTATATTTTCTGACCACAGTGTTATAAAAGTAAACATCAACAATAAAACAAAGCTGGAAAATCTACAATGTAATATTAAATATTTAATATGCATATATTAAACAGCACACTATTGCACAAGCAATGGGTCAAATAAGAAATCAAATGGCAAATCACAATATATCTCAAAAGAAAAAGAAAACACAATATTCCAAAATCTTTGGGATGCAGCAAAAGCAGATGTTAGAGTGAAATTTATGATATAAATGTTTGTATTAAGAAAAAAGTTTTGGGGTGCTTGGGTGGCTCAGTGGGTTAAAGCCTCTGCCTTCGCCTCAGGTCATGATCTCAGGGTCTTGGGATGGAGTCCCGCATCAGGCTCTCTGCTCAGCTGGGAGCCTGCTTCCCCCTCTCTCTCTGCCTGCCTCTCTGCCTACTTGTGATCTCTCTCTCTCTGTCAAATAAATAAAAAATCTTTAAAAAAAAAAAAAGTTTCAAATAAATTTTACATTACACCACAGGGAACTAGAAAAAGAAGAAACAGCTGAAATTTAGTAGATGAAGGAAATAACAAAGAAAAATTAGAAATAAATAAAATAGAGACCAGCATAAACAATAGCATAACATTGAAAGTAATGAGAGTTTTTCCAAGAGCAATAAACAAAATTGGCAATGCTTGAACTACATTAACTAAGAAAAAAGGAGAGAAGAATCACAAACCAAAATGAGAAATGGAAAAGAAAATAATATAGCAGATAACCACAGAAATAGTGTGATAACAGATTACTATAAACAATTACATACTAACAAATTAGATAACTTAGAAAAAAAGATAATTCAAAAAAAGCACAAATTACCAAGATTAATTCATGAGTCTTAAATCCAAGAAGTAGGAAATCTTTTTGGACCAGTAACAAGAATGAAAATTGAATTAAGAATCAAAAATCTCCCAGCATGGAAAAACTCAAGAACACAAGCTTTCATTGGTGAATTCTACAAACATTAAAAAAAGTAATTAATGACAATCTTAATCAAAATTTTCTGAATAACGGAATAGAGGGAACACATTCAAAATCATTCCATGAGGCCAGTACTACTCTTACACTAAAGCAGGCTAAAAACAATACAAGAACAAAAAAAGTCTAGTTTGTCTCATAAGTATTGCTATTCTTTCTTTTGACATTCCTTTGTGTGATAAACATTTCTCTACCACCTCACTTTTCAATCTGCATGTATAAATGAGCTTGTTGTACACAGCATATAGATGGGTCTTTTTTTTTTTTTTTTTTTTTTTTTTTTACCAATTGTTACAACCTATGTCTTTTGACTGAAATGTTTAGCTCATTTACATTCAAAGTAATTATTGATAGACATGTATTTTATTGCCATTTCATTACTTGCTTTGTCATTGTTTCTGGAGCTTTTCCCTGATCCTTTCTTGTCTTTGTCATTTTTGGTCTCTCCTTTGCACTCAAAGTGTCCCTTTTAATATTTCTTGCAGAACTGGTTTAGTAGTGATGAACTTCAGTTTTTGCTTGGGGAACTTTTTATCTCTCCTTCTATTCTGAATGATAATCTTGCTGAATAGAATATTCTTGGCTGCAGATTTTCCCCATTTAGCACTTTGAATATATCATGCCACTCCCTTTTGGCTTGCCAAGTTTCTCTTGAGAAATCTCCAGCTAGCCTTATTGGTTTTCCTTTGTTAAATTAAGGACAAGTTAAGGACTTCTTTTTGTCTTTTAAGATTTTATTCTTAATCACTATATTTTGTAAATTTAATTACAATATGTCTTGGTGTTGGCCTGCTTTTGTCGATTTTGTGCCTCCTGGATCTGGATGTCTGTTTCCTTCCCAAATTAGGGAAGTTTTCTGCTATTATCATTTTAAATAAATTTTCTGCCCCCTTTCCTTCTCTTCTTCTGGACTCCTATAATACTAATGTTCTTACATTTGATGAAGTCACTGAGTTCCTTGAGTCTCTTCTCATGTCCCCTAATTCTTCTTTTTTTCTTTTGTTCAGCTTCATTATTTTCCATTATTTGTCTTCTAGGTCACTAATTCATTCTTCTGCTATTTCCAGGCTGCTGTTCATTGCATCAAGCTTGTTTCCAATCTTGTTTATTGCATTCTTCATCTCTGATTGGTTCTTTTTTAGCTATTCTATTTCTGTGGAAAGGGTCTCATTGATACCTTCTATTCTTTTTCAAGCTCAGTGAGTTTCCTTATGATTGTTGCTTTAAATTCTCCACCAGGCATGTTACTTAGATCTATTTCACTTAGATCTCTGGCTGTAGCCTTATCTTGCTCTTTCACCTAAGATAAATTCCTCCAGCTGGGTATTTTGTCTAAGTCTCTGCCTTCCTCTCTGTCTTAGAAAAGCCAGTTATGTCTTCTGCTCCTGAAAGTAATGGCTCTATGAAGAAGAGGTCATATACTTCCCAGGGTCTGGTGCTTTGGAAGTGTCTCCAGTATGGGCTGCATGTGCTCTGCTTTTGGGTTTTGGCTCTATCCTTTAGGCTAGTTGTCTGCAGAGGCTCTCCTTGCCTGCTGAAGGCAGTGTTTGGTCTCTGGCGTGAATGCAGTGAGTTTAACTAGGTGCACTCTGGTTGGCTTGCAAAATAATACCTAGCACCAACTCCACCAGAACCGAGGCCCTGTAGAGCTCTCTAGTCTGGGAACATTGTGTGGGCAAGGTTTTGTGCTGGTCTTCTTAGGGAGAGGCCCCCTCCAAGCTGGGACTGAGGCAAGTTTGTCTGAAAAGGGCAGTCTTGCCAAAGCACAGAAGGGTGGGGCTTGGTATAAGCAAATTAGGCAGCCGGTGCCCATGCTCTGTTTCCCTCAGGTGGCTCTGTTTTATGTTGAGGAGTGGGGCAGGGAAATTGTGGCAGCCAGCTCTTTTGTTCCTGGAGGGGCATCTCTCTGAATGAAAAAAAAAAAATCTCTCCCCCTCCAAAATTGATTTAGCTATTCAAAAACTTTTATTCTTCCATATAAATTTTATGTTATTATATATTATTATTTTTTAGAGATAGTGAGTGAACACACATGTGTGCAAGCAGGAGGAGAGAGGCAAAGGGAGAGGGAGAGAGAAAATCTCAAGCAGGCTCCACACCCAGAGCAAAGCCTGATGCAGGGCTTGTTCTCACAACCCTGAGATCATGACCTAAGTCTAAATCAAGAGTTGGATGTTTAACCAACTAAGCCATCCAGGCACCCCTCTTCCACATAGATTTTTAAATAAATCTGTTGATTTTCTAAAAAAGAGTCCTGCCTGAATTTTAATTGGCCTCACATTGAATATTTAGACTGATTTGGTCATATTAAAATTGTTATATCATGAGATGCTATCTCATCCATGGGCGTGGTAAGTCTATTTTATTTAAATCTTCTATTATATCCTGTGAGTTGTAAAATTTTCTCTCTGAAAGTTGTGTGCATCCCACATACTTAATAAAATTTATTACTGTGAATGATACATTATTTCTAAGTTATTTTTGAATTGATTATTGCTGTGATGGAAGGATACTGCAAAAGTCCAGCTGCTCTTTTATTAGTTCTAACAGCTTCTATTAGGTTTTGGGTATAGATGATCATATTTTTATTTATTATTTAAAAAGTATTTATTTAAATTCAATTTAGTTAACATATACTATACTATTAGTTTCAGGGGTAGAATTTAGTGATTCATCAGTTGCATATACTTCCTAGTGCTCATTATACCAAATGCCCTCCTTAATGCTCGTCATCCAGTTATACCATTCCCCCACCTACCTCCCCTCCAGCAACCCTCAGTTTGTTTCCTAGTGTTAAGAGTCTCTTATGGTTTGCCTCCCTCTCTGATCTTGCCTTATTTTATTTTTCCTTCCCTTCCCCCCGTGTTCATCTATTTTGTAAAGTCCTCATATGAGTGAAATCATCTGATATTTGTCTTTCTTTGATTGACTTATTTTCCTTCAGATCACTATGTTTGTATCCTTTAGGATAAATACCTATTAGTACAGTTCCTGGGTCATAGCGTAGCTCTATTTTTAACTCTTTGGGGAACCTCCTTCCAGTTTTCCAGAGTGGTTGTGCCCATTGCATTCCCACTAGCAGTGTAAGAGGATTTCCCTTTCTGCACATCCTTACCAACATCTGTTGTTTCCTGAGTTATTAATTTTAGCCATTCTGACCAGTGTGAAGTGGTAGCTCATAGTGGTTTTGATTTGTATTTCCCTGATGCCAAGTGGTTTCGACTTCTTTTTCATGTGTCTGTTGGCCATTTATATGTCCTCTTTGGAGAAATGCCTGTTCATGTCTTCTGCCTATTTCTTGACTGGATTATTTGTTTTTTGGGTGTTGAGTTTGATGAGTTCTCTAAATGATCATACCATTATGATCACAATAATGATAGTTTTGATTTTTCCCTTCTTAATATTTGAACTTTTACATTCAATGATATATTAAAACTAATAAAGATGGAGAAAATGTGTTTTCCTTCAATTTTAAAGAGATTATATTCCTAAGATTCTCCATTGAGTTTGATAGTTGCTTTCAGTTTTAGCGTACAATCTTTATCAAGTTAAGGAAGTTCCCTTTTATTCTCACTTCTTTAAGATATTTTTAAAAATATCATAAATAAATATTTTAATTTAATCTTATAAAGTACATTCTTTGCATCTACTTTTAACGTGGTGAATTACAATGATAGATTTTTCTGATGTGAAACCATTCTTATTTCTTTGGATAAACTCTTTTGGTCAAGATGCACACTCTGGGGTTTAGTTAGCTAATATTTTCTTTAGATTTGTGTATCTATGCTCACATATAAAAATTATTTATAATTCTTTTCTTTCTTTCCTTATAACATGCTCTCTTCATTTTGTTGATATTTGCTAGAATTTTAGTTCTGGATTGTAATGGAAATGTGGCAAATCTATTTTGGTAAATTCATATTATATTTATTATCTTCCTTAACTTATTTTTTTCCTGCTGAAATACTTTCTGTAAGAGTGTTTCCAAAAAGGTATTTGTAGCAAGCCTTTTTATACACACTTACAATAAAATGATGATTTCTGTGGACATAAAATTCTAGGCTTTAAAATCATTTCTTTCAACATTTTGAAAATATTTCTCCATTGCCATATGACACTGGTGCTACAGTTAAGTCCAGTGTCAAACTGTTTCTTGTTCCTCTGTAGGTGATTTACTTCTTTGTTCTGGAAGCTTTTGGAAATATTTCTTTGATTTTGATTCTTTAAAAATTTTTATAATTTAGGATCTAGATTCTTAGTGTGGGATGTTTTTATATTTACTCTGCATTTCTTTTTAATTTGAAGGTTATGTTTTTAAAATACAGAAAATTCACAATTATTTATGTCCTCTCAACTGTGTGTTTTCTCTTCTTTTTGCATTTCTAAATATATTTTATTTCCTTTTTTCTTTTTTTTTCTTTTTTTTTTAAAGACTATTTAATTTATTTATTTGACAAAGAGACAGAGATCACAAGTAGGCAGAGGCAGGCAGAGAGAGAGGGGGAAGCAGGCTCCCTGCTGAGCAGAGAGCCCGATGTGGGGCTCAATCCCAGGCCCCTGAGATCATACCTGAGCCAAAGCAGAGGCTCAACCCACCAAGCCACCCAGGTGCCTATTTTTCTTAATACATTCTTTGTGTCTTTTGGGAGGGTTCTTTCATATGATCTTGAAATGATAACATGTTGCCAATCAAGCTATCAATTGAACTCTATCCATTTTATTTTTCATACCTAATATGTCCAGAAATGTTTTCTTTATGACTTCAACCTCCTTCAGTATTGAACTTGTCCTTTTACTTTCCTCTCTCATGTTTTGAATGTGTCCCCCATCTTATTGGTAATAATACATTTTTTTCATCACTTTTTCTTTGTCTGGTTTAACTTGTTTAGGTTGTGTTACTTTTTAGAAAAGTTGTGAAAATGTCTTGTTGTTGTATCTAAAACCCTTGCAGTCTCCCAGAAGTTTTGTTTCACCATAAGACTCAAGTTCCAGCTTATGCCCTCTTCTGATGAGAAAATACTTGAGCTCTGTTGTCTCTACATTTGCCTGGCTCAAGCTGTTCAGGAACTATAATCACCTACTTATTGACATGTGGATAGGTATCACTGATATAAGAGCACTCAGGGGCAAGCCCTAGTTGTATTAA
The DNA here is from genome assembly GCA_028533885.1 of Nasua narica. Classification (NCBI taxonomy): domain Eukaryota; kingdom Metazoa; phylum Chordata; class Mammalia; order Carnivora; family Procyonidae; genus Nasua; species Nasua narica. The sequence continues at coordinate 125,713,495 of CM052800.1, forward strand.
ATTTTTGTTTTCCAGCTTTCTTGAAGTATAATTGACAAATAAAAGTTGCATATATTTAAGGGGTACAATGTAGTGTTTTGATATACGTAAGTGTGAAATGATTACCATAATTGAATTAATTAACACATCTATCACCTCACATAGTTATGATTTTGGGGGAAGCAGGGTGGTGAGAACACTTGTGATCAACTCTCTTGGCAATTTCAATGGCGAGTACTCAGACCTAGAAAAAGGAATTCCTTCCATTCATGACAACATGAATGAATCTGAAGAACATTATGCTAAGTGAAATGAGTCAGACAAAGACAAATACTGCATGATCTCACTTATATGTGGAATCTACAAAAGACAAACTCATAAAAGCAGAGAATAGACTGGTGGTTGGCAAGAGCTAGGGAGCTGGGGAAATGGGGTGGTGTTGGCACAGGGTCAAAATTTCAGTTATGCGGGATAAATAAGTTCTGGAGATCTGATGTACAAACCTTAGTTTTTAGCTGTACTCAATTCCAGACAGGTTGATACACTAGCTTGATTTTAATCTCTCCCCTCATTGCTAAGACTGATATTTTTGCTGCTGTTGCTGTATTTGTTGTTACATATGATATCATGTATGATGTTCTGCCTTGCAGAAGTAATGAGACTAACCCTGGGGGGAGAAAATCACACTAAGAAAACTTTCCCTAGTCCAATCTGGGAAAGATTGGACCCAGTTCTCTTTTCATGTTAATTGCCTATATTCCTATACTATCAGGAATAAAATCACATAGCTGAAGCTTCTAGGAAGTGGTTTTTTTTTTTTTAATGTTAACTATGAGATTCATTGATCTCCTTCTAGATTCTGTTGAATATGTATTCATAAGAGGAATCCAGCAATACTTGCCAGTGCTGTTATCCTGTCTGCTGTGAATTCTGTATGTTTTATATCCAGCATTCTTGTTGAATCTTTATTAGTTTTATTAGTTTGTCTGCAGATAAGATATTCTGTGTAGAAAATTTTATTTTCTAAAAATAATGTGATGTATCTTCCATTGCAATGACTAAACTTCTGTTTTTTTCATGTCTTGTTGTATTTGTTAGGATGTCTAGGATAATATTAACAGTAGAATTGATACTGAGAATCATTGTCTTGCTCTTGACTTTAATAAGAATAATATTTGCTTTAGGTTTTGAATAGTTGTCCTTTATCAGGGAGGACTTCCTTCATATTAGAAGGAAGTTTCCTTCTATTCTTAGTTTAAAAACTGGGAGTTTTGTTTTTGTTTTTGTCTCAAATCATGAGTGATTTTGAGTTTTGTCAGATACCTTTCCATTTACTGTGATGAACATATGGCTTTCCTTCCTTTTACCCCCTCCTTTTCCTTTCTTATTTCATTCTTTTCTCTCTCTTTTTGCTTTTAATCTGTTAACTAATATGGCAAGATTAATATTAATTAATGTGGATATTCTGATACTGAAATTTCATTGCATTCTTGAAATAATAGAATTTGGATTTAACTTGCTAATAGTTCAAAATTTGTGTACTTATGACCAGAAATGAGATTATATTATATTTTATTTTCTTGCTTTATTTTTGTCCAGTTTGGGTCAATCTTATATTTTCCCTTTAAAGGGAGTTGGATAACTTTTCCCCACCTACCAAAACTATTTATGTAAGATAGGGAACAGCTATTCCTTGAAAGTCTAGAAAAACTAGGCCATAAAACCACTTAGACTATATTTTCTTTATGTGTGGGAAGAAACATTTTACCAATTAAATAACTTTGGAGTATACTGACAGGTTTTTACTTTTTTCTTGAGATAATTTTGAGAATTGAAATTTTTCTAAATAACTATCCGTTTCTCTAAGTTTCAAAATTTATTGACATAAAATTGTTCATAATGTTCTCATGATTTTTTAAAAAGCTCTATGATATGTACAGTTATGGCCCTTTTATACATTATTAATTTTTATTTATGACCTTTTTTTGATCACTATATATTCTCTTCCCCTCACTCCAACTCCTTCTGGTTTGGAAATTATAATTTTTAGTTTTTTAATAGTTATTCTTTCAAATATATATACACTCTTCTTTTTCTGATGAAAACTCTACAGGAGTCCTTGGCCAGGAGGGCCTCAGATTGCTAGGATTATCCATTAGCATAACTCTCCCACCATCATTATTATTGCTATCTGCAGTTTTAGATTTGCCTTTAAAAATATACCCAAATTAATTACTTTAAGTCAATTATTTTATTAAATTTATAAGCATATTTTATCAGTATCTGGGCTCACCACCGTTTCTTATAACACTCCTTTTTGCTAGGGTCACTGGTCACTTCTTAATGGTGCCTTCAATGTGGGTTGGAAGATGAAAAACAATTTTAGTTTCTGTATGTCAAGTAAAGTCTTATTTCATCTTCACTTTTAAGTGATAACTTAAATGGGTATTGAATAAGAAAACTATTAGCTCCCATTAGCCCTTGTTTTTCAGCAACTATTGCTTCTGGTGAGTGGTTTACAGTCAGTCTAACATTCCTTTCCATGTAATGTGTTGTTTTTCCCCGGTCACTTTTTGTTCTTTTTTTTTGGTCTCCCCTTGGACCTCTGGTATATAGATTTGGAGTGATCATAATCCATGGTTCATGAACACTAAGTGCTATCTATCTTTATCGATCTATCATCTATCTATTGTAATTTATCTATCTCTATACATCTCTCCCTACATACATATCAGTATATTAACATTTATACAGAAATAAATATATAGCTATATATTGATATAAACATATAGTACTTAATATCTAGTTTTTAATGAGCCCTTAAGAAAAATCAAACTACTACCGAAAACAAACATCTTTTAATGGGGTCTTTTCTGACCCTATCTCCCTATCTCCTTCCCTCCCAGAAGTAATCCTTAACATGAATTTCGTGTTTATCTTTGCTTTGCTTTAAAAATATTTTATCATCTATCTACTTATAATCAATCTATTATCTATCTATCTATCATCTATCTACTATCATCTGTCATCTATCATCTATAATCATCTGCTTTTGCCTCTACAGTACTTTATTATTAGATCTAGTTAATTTTGGACTTTATAAAAAGGGTATCTTACCATATCTAGTTCTCTAGGAATTTTTTTTAAGATTTAACTTATTCATTTGAGAGAGAGAAAGAGAACACAAGCAGGGGAAGCTTCAGAAGGAGAGGGAGAAGCAAGCTCTTTGCTAAGTCTGATGCAGGGCTCCATCCCAGGACCCTGAGATCATGACCTGAGCCTGGGCCTGAGTTTCACCAACTGAGCCATCCAGGTGTCCCTCCGGAATTTTGTTTTTTTTTCACACAATCTATTAAGATTCATCCAGGTCATTTTATGTGGTTGTAGTTCTTTCATTTTCTCCACTATCAAGTATTCCACTGCATGAATTTACACTATTTAACTTTTCCCTGTCAATAGACATTTAGGGTGTTTCCCATTTTTTTTTTATATATGAATAGTGCTGCTATGACATTTTGTATGTCTGTTGAGACACATGTACTAAAGTTTCTCTTGGATATATACCTAGGAGTGAAATTGCTGAGTTGCAAGGCGTAAGGGTGTTCAATTTTAGATTATAATGTCAAATTGATTTTTAATATAATTGTATCAATTCACGCCCCAACAATTACACACATGGGGATGAAATTTACATATATTCTTACCAAAACTCAATATAATCAGATTTCTTTAACTTTTCAAATCCAATCAGTAAGAAAATGGCATCTTACTTTGTCTTAATTTGAATTTCCCTGATGACTAATGGAGTTGGACATCTCTTCACTTTTTTAATTATATGATTTCCTCTTCTGCAGAATTCAGAAGCTCTTTTTTTTCCCAACTGAGTTGTTTGTTTCTCTCTTATTATCTTATAGAAATTTTAAAATATAGTCCCAATTCGAATATTTTGTTCGCAACATGAGTATTTTCTATCAGTTTGTATTTGATTTTTCACTTTTTAAAGTGCCTTTTTTTTTTTAAGCAGTTTTAACAGCCTTAATGTAGTTGGATCTATCATTTTTTTTAAAGTTGGTGCTTTTAGTATATTATTTAAGAAAGACACCAATACTTTTTTCTAAATAATGCTTTTTTTATGTGACCCAGTTTTTCCACTTTGATTTCTTACTTTTTCCAGTTTTATTAAGAAATAATTGTCATACATCACTGTGTAAGTTTAAGATGTACAGTATGATGGTTTGATTTACATTATTGTGAAATGATTACCACAATTAACATCCATCATTTCGTAGATACAATAAGAAAAAAAGAAAAAAATTCTTTCTTTGTGATGAGAACTCTTAAAATCTATTCTCTTAACACCTTTTCTATATATTATATGACAGTGCTAACTACAGTCATCGTGTTGTACATAATATCCCCAGTACTTATTACTGAAATTTTGTACTTTTTGATCATCTTCCTCCAATTTCCCCTCCCCCAGCCCTCTGACCCCCAGGAAACACAAATCTTATCTCTTTTTTTGATCAATTTGGTGTTGTTATTCATTTGCTTTTAGATTCCACGTATAAGTGAGATCATGCAGATATTGTATTTCTCTTTCTGACATATTTCACTTAGTGTAATGTCTAAGATTTATCCATGTTATTGAATATGGTAGGATTGTCTCATTTTTTTATGATTGAATAATATTCTGTCATTATATATAATATATATTATTCTCTCATAGATAATACACATATATAGTAAAATAATATTTTATAATATTCCATTATATATAAATATTCCATATATATAGAATTCTAACACATTCCAATATATTCCAATATATATGTAATTCCAATATATTCCAAATATTCATATGTATGTATGCATGTACGTATAATATATATATTCCAGAACCATACTTATATTAGTGCCCTAGCCCTCCTACTCTGCAGTTCAATTAGGGATGTCATAGCTTCAGGCTGGCTTGATTCTTTTCTTAGTCTTAAAACTCTGCTTTCTATTTCTTCTCCTGGCCCAAGAAACACTTGGCAACAACATTGAGAAAGACTGAAAATCAACCCCAAAGTACTTCTTATTCTATATTTTCTTAATTATTAAAGTCCAGAGTGAAATATTATCTCTTGTCTTGCCCCACCTTAGATAAGGAATTTATTATATAAATTCCTTCTTTTTAATTCTTGGTTTTGCTGATATGATTTGGAATTCTATTTATTTATTTATCTATCTATCTATTTATTTATTTATTTTTACATTCATCAATTTTTATTTTTATTTATTTAGTTAGTTTTTGTTTTTTTCCCCAAATACTTTTATTTTATTTTTTCAGTGTTACAAGATTCATTGTTCATGTACCACACCCAATGCTCCATACAATACGTGCTTTCCTCAATACCCACCACCAGGCTTGCCCAACCTCCTACACCCTCCCTTCCAAACTTCAGTTTGTTGCTCAGAGTCCACAGTCTCTCATGGTTCATCTCCCCCTCTGATTCCCCCAATTCAACCTTCTTTTCCTTCTCACAATATCCTCCATGTTTTTTCTTATGCCCCACATGTAAGTGAGACCATAAGATAATTGTTTCTCTCTGCTTGACTTATTTCACTCAGTATTATCTCTTCCAATCCCATCCATATTGATACAAAAGTTGGGTATTCATCCTTTCTGATGGAGGCATAATATTCCATTGTATAAATGGACCATATCTTCTTTATCCATTCATCTGTTGAAGGGCATCTTGGCTCTTTCCACAGTGTAGCAATTCATGATTGTGGCCATTGGTGCTATGAACATTGGGGTACATGTGGCCCTTCTTTGTACTGCATCTGCATCTTTGGGGTAAATACCCAGTAGTGCAATGGCAGGGTCACAGGGTAGCTCTATTTTTAATTTCTTGAGGAATCTCCCCACTGTTTTCCAAAGTGGCTGCACCAACTTGCATTCCCACCAACAGTGTAAGAGGGTTCCCCTTTCTCCACATCCTCTCCAACATTTGTTGTTTACTCTCTTGTTGATTTTGGCCATTCTAACTGGTGCAAGGTGGTATCTCAGTGTGGTTTTGGTTTGAATCTCCCTGATGTCTAATGATGATGAACATTTTTTCATGTGTCTGTTAGCCACTTGTATGTCTTTTTTGGAGAAGTGTCTGTTCATGTCTTCTGCCCATTTTTTGATGCGATTATCTGTTTTTTGAGTGTTGAGTTTAAGGAGTTCTTTTTTTAAAATTTTATTTATTTTTTTGACAGAGAGAGATCACAAGTAGGCACAGAGGCAGACAGAGAGAGGGAAACAGGCTCCCTGCTGAGCAGAGAGTCTGATGTGGGGCTTGATCCCAGGACCCCGAGATCATGACCGGAGCCTAAGGCAGAGGCCTTAACCCACTTAGCCATGCAGGCACCTTGAGTTTAAGGAGTTCTTTATAGATATTAGATATCATACCTTTATCTGTAGTGTCATTTGTGTATATCTTCTCCCATTCCATGGGTTGCTTGTTTGTTTTGTTGATTATTTCCTTTGCTGTGCAGAAGCTTTTTATCTTGGTGAAGTCCCAGAAGTTCATTTTCACTTTTGTTTTCTTTGCCTTTGGACATATTGTCCTGAAAGAAGTTGCTGTGGCTGATGTTGAAGAGGTTACTGCCTATGTTCTTCTCTAGGGTTTTGATAGATTCCTGCCTCATGTTGAGGTCTTTTTCCCATTTTGAGTTTATCTTTGTGTATGGTGTAAGAGAATAGTAAAGTTTCATTCTTCTACATATAGCTGTCCAATTTTTCCAGCACCATTTATTGAAGAGATGATCTGGGATTTTAAATCAGGATTATTGTTCTCAGTTTATTATTTTAAATAGTCAGCTTCCCTCTTAAACTGGAAATGCTCCCATGTAAAGAATAGAAACACCTGTGGTTTTCTAAACTTTCATAAAATGCAGCACTGGTGAGCATGAAGAAGATGAAGATATTTTGGGGACTTCCAATTTTTTTCTACCCAAATTGCAATAAATGAAAAATGAAAGTATCATAACTAAAATAGATGCTCTTTTCAGGTCTTTCTAAAAGTTATTTTTTTTCAGAGCAAGTTTTGGCTTATCCTGTCATTGTAAGTAGCTTACCAATAAGGGTAAATTAACTCATAAGAATGTGAAAGTATTTAAATAAAAAGTATTTGCAGCCACTAGAGATACAGCAAAACCCCAAACCTAGAACTGAATAGCACTATGCTATTATGGAATTTATAGTCTAGTTAAACAAACTGAATCATCCATTCTTGTTCATGTTGAAATTCACATTTCATTCTGTCTTCTATCTCATCTCCACAGCTTCTTTCAAGGACACTTATGGATTCCATACTACCAAATCCAAAAGACTTTTCACTATAGTTGACTTCTTGACAACATTAAAAAACATTGGCTATCTTTTTTTTTCTTTTTCAAAGATTTCACCTATTCATTTGAGAGAGGGAGAGCGAGAGAGAGAGCATGAGAGGGGAGAAGGTCCGAGGAAGAAGTAGACTCCCCATGGAGCTGGAGCCCGATGTGGGACTCGATCCCGGGACCCCGGGACCACAACCCGAGCTAAAGGCAGTTGCCCAACCAACTGAGCCACCCAGGCGCCCCAGGTATCTTTTTTTTAAAAATAATTTTCTCTTTTAATTTTGATGAAACAAAACTCCTGTTTTTTCTATTTTCCTGGCTGCTCCTCTATAATTTTGCAGATAAATATTGGAGTTCTCAGGGCTTATTCCTGAGTTTTCATTTCTATCAACACTTTCCCCTTATTAAGTCCTATCCAGTTCCATAGTTTTAAATAATGTATAATGATGATTCTCAAAATAAATCATCAGCTTTATGTTTTCTTCTAAGCCCTGAACTCATAGGTATAATGCCTATTTGATAGTACTACACAAATGTGTAATAGAAACTCAAACAGACCATCAATTGTTGCCCACTAAACAGTTCCTTCTAAATTATTCCTTTATCTCAGTAAATGATTTTACCAGCCAGTTGCTAGACTAACAGTCTAGGGATCTTTCATCAGTTTTCCTTATCCCCAATATCCAATCCATCTCATTACCCACAAAATATATCTTGGATTGATGAACTTTCTTCACTCCCTTTACCACCACTGAAGTCTAAGCCAGCATCATCTCCTGCTTGGACCACAATAATAGATTCTCACTGATCTACATTCCTTCATACCTGCCTCATTCCAGTCTCTTCTTCACATGGCAAAGTGATCTTTTTAGAATATAAATCATATCATGTAATTCCCCTGCATCAGACCCCTAATGACTTTCCAGTGCCTTTAGAAAAAGTCCACATCTTCTTAACATGAATTATTTTGCCAACTTTATCTTGTTCTTTTCTCCCTAGTTCTTTTCAATTTTTCAAAATGACATCTTTTGTTCTGCCGTAGATCCCTGTATTTGCTCTTCCCTCTGCCGGGGAGGTTCTTTTCCTGGCTCTTTGCAAGGTCTTGACTCAACTACATCATTATCAAAGAAGTTTTTCTCTGACCACACTCCCCCAGAATGTTTAATTCAATTAATGTTTTCCTTTTTCCCTTCATAATACTATATGAAATCATCTTATTGTTTTTTATTTATTATCTATCTCTGCCCGTTAGAATGTTAGTTAGTTCAGTAAGGGAGGAAGAGACTTTGTCTTTTTCATTGATGTAGTCTCACAGCCTAGAATTAGGGTGACAGTATAATTTATTGTCCAAACTGAGGCCCTTGTATTTGTGCTAAAATAATAAGATGGATGGAATACAAAGATAACAGTTGTAAACGAGCACTACCCCAGGCAAACTGTGATGTATAGTCAATCTGCTCAGAGCATCATCTGACACCTATTTGTCCCTCAAAAATGAACTTTTAAAAATAATTACAGAATCGCATAGTGCTAAGTGAAAGAAGCTGACATGAAAACGTTTAATACCATATGATTCCATTTCTGTGAAATTCTAAAAAAGACAAAATTATAGAGGTAGTAAACAAACACATCAGTGGTTGCCAGGGACTTGGGGGAGGGGGAGGGTTGAATAGTTGAAGGACAGAGGATTCTTTAGGACAGTGAAACTAGTCTATGTGATATTGTAATGGTGAATACATGACACTCTGCATATGTTAAAACCCATAGAACTTTGCAGTACAAGCAGTGAACCTTAATAAATGCAAAATTTAAGAGATTTAATGGAGGTCAAGGGATCCCAGGATAGAATATGAGCTATGACAAAAGACTTTAACTGTACCATAAAAGTATAAAATACACTCACTGAAGGAAGTGTGTGTGTGTGTGTGTGTGTGTTGTGTGGGGAGGTTTGATGCTGACCTAAATAACTTAAGAAGTGAGTGGACATTGTGAGACTAAAGCATAAAGAACTGCACATAAGCACTGTGCTCTGTTTGGTAAAGTTGTTTCCCACAGTGTATGGGTTTACAATGCTGAAACTATTATACACGTATACTGGCACTGAACTATTAATTAAATGAATGCAGTTGGTATAAGCCAGGTTCTCACTGCTGGAATGGAAAGTAAAGAGAAGCAACAAAGGAAAGGATACTAGAATAATCCATGTGGTACTGAATTAAAGTTGGAGGCATCAGTACAAACTCATGTTTAGTTTGATATAGATATGGATGAGTATGTGTGTGTATATATATACACAAATTTTTATAGATATATGTATGTATGAGGGTTAGTATACTTATATTTCCTTGCTCTGCCATCAGTGAGACCATTCAGCATGCAGATCATGGTTTCCAATGTCCTCCAACAAGAGAAATCATCGTTTTTTGGGGAGACGGCTGATTCTAGACCCGAGGGAATACACAAGATGAGCCTCCAGTAGTGCCAGAAAATAATCAAGTGTTTACACACACACAAACAGAAGAATGGGGGTATGTCAAAGGAACACAGCAGCCAACCTGAAAGACCTCTCTTGGGCCAAAACGGGAACAATTTGAGCAACAAAATAGGCTATAGCCTAAGTGTAAGTATTCAGGAGTCCATACTGTTATAAATAAATGATTGAATAAATTAGTAAGTGGAAGATAAGAGACAGCACTCCTATGCCAAAAAAATTCCAAATAATTTATATAGAAACTCATTTCTCAAGGAAGTGGAACATAGCTCCCCATTTCTTAAGTGTGAGCAGTACAGGGTTACTTCCTTCCAAAGAGTGAAGTATTGAAAGGGGAGAAAATGACTTTACATTAAAGAAAGCTGACAAAAGCTACCACAACCAGATGATCAGGGTCAACATCAATGGTGATAAGTCATGTTGATAGCATGCACCCTTGAGAAGAAGTGATGAGAATTCCTCCCCCAAACCCATAACCCCAGTCTGACCAGGATTAAAATATCAGACCAATACCATTAAAATACTGAATATCAATTCAATACCCAGACTGAAGAACGGTCTATAAAATACCTGAACAATACTCCTCAAAACTGTCAAAGTCATGAATAACAAGGAAAGTCTGAGAAACTATAACAGTCCAAAGGAACCTAAGATAACATGATGATCTTATATAATGTGGCACCCCAAATAGGATTCTGGCACAGAAAAGGACATTAAGTAAGAAATTAAGGAACTCTGAATAAAATTTGGAAATATATGGAATACTCTAGGAATATGAAAAGGGATAGTTGACTTAGTCTGGAGATGTGGGGAAGAGAAGGCTTCTTCAGCAAAGCTATCCATAAACTAAAGCCTGAAAGATGAGTAAAAGCTGATAAAAGGGTGAATTCTGAGTTGGGAATAAGCTGAAGAATGTTCTGGGCAAAAATACTTGTGGGAAGACCCACAGGTAGAAAAAAAGCATGTAACATTGAAGAACAGTAAACAAGTCCAATATCTTATGTCCATCATCCCATTCTTCCTCCCAAACAGTTCTTTTTTTTAAAAAAAGATTTTATTTGTTTATTTGAGAGAGAGAGAGAGAGAAAGAGCATGTACAAGCAGAGGGGAGAGGGAGAAGCAGGCTCCTCAAAGAGCAGGGGGCCTGACATGGGGCTTGATCCCAGAATCCTGGCATCATGACCTGAGCTGAAGGGAGATGCTTAACCTACTGAACCACCCAGGCGCCCTTCTAGGAGACTTCTTTTTTTTTCCCCAAATACTTTTATTTTATCTTTTCAGTGTTACAAGATTAATTGTTCATGCACCACCCCCAGTGCTTCATGCAATACATGCCCTCCTCAATACCCACCACCAGGCTTGCTTAACCCCCCACCCCTGCTCCTCCAAAACCCTAAGTCTGCCACAGTCTCCCATGGTTCATCTCCCTGTTGGATTTCCCCCATTCACCCTTTCTTTCCTTCTCACAATATCCTCCATGTTTTTCCTTATGCTCCACACGTAAGTGAGACCAAAAGATAATTGACTCTCTCCACTTGACTTATTTCACTCCGCATAATCTCTTCCAGTCCCATCCATGTTGATACAAAAGTTGGGTATTCATCCTTTCTGATGGAGGCATAATATTCCATTGTATGTATGGACCATATCTTCTTTATCCATTCATCTGTTGAAGGGCATCTTGGTTATTTCCACAGTTTGGCAATTGTGGCCATTGGTGCTATGAACATTGGGGTACATGTGGCCCTTCTTTGTACTGCATCTGGATCTTTGGGGTAAATACCCAGTAGTGCAATTGCAAGGTCATAGGGTAGTTCTTAAAGAGGTTATTAAAGAGGTTAGTCCCAATTTACAGATAAAGAAAGGGGGCCATGTTCCCAGAGGCACATGGCTGATTAAAAGAGAATTGGGAGCCCAGCCCATTAGACTCTAAAACTTATATCCTTTTCTCTCACACTACTTTCCATATTCCTAAGAAAGAAAATTGTATAAAAGTAGGCTGTGGTCAGACTGTTTCTCACTTCTGAATGAGCAAAACTGAGTCTGCAAGGAGTTAATAAACAGATCGGCAGGGATTCTGGGAATGGTCCACCAGAGCACCATTGGTTCTCACTAAGTTGCTCTCACAAGAAGCACTCTCTCACTTGCCAGAGCCCTCTGAGTCCAGAGGTCAAATTCCAACCTGTGAACCCAAGGGGAATTATGTATCATGAAAATATGGCCTGGGAGCTGGAACAACAACAACAAAAAAGCCTGTTATAGAAATGAGAATTATAGCAGTGGAAGGAGGGATGAGGTTGGAGACAGGCTGTACTCCAGTGGGAGAGAAGCAGACAAGATGAAGAATTCAGCCTCCACTTGGAAGGTGCCACCAAGAAGAGTCAAGAGTCTGACCAACATTGTTAATTTAAAGGATTCTGCTGCCACTTCCCCCTCTGGCCCCTTTTCTCTTCCTCCATAACTACCACTTTAACAAGCCATTAAAAAGCCAGAAAGAACTGTCCAAACCTAGCACCCACTTGAAAACTCTCATTGGTGTCCTCACTGGCTAAGCTCAGGACAAAGCAATATTTTGAGGAGGGTAGGAAAAAAGATACTTTAGATAGAAAACAAACTCAAGCGCTGGACTGAATGAAGCGTTACAGCCCTGGTAGCAAAGGGAGTGATACAGAAATTTTTGAATGCCAAAAAGAGAGCCAAAAATAATTTAGAACACCCATAACAATGTAAAAAAAGCACTCAGAGGAGATTGAATATTACGGAAACTTGTTCTAAGGAATCATTAGATCAACTGCTTTTGACCTAAAGTTCAGGGAATGGGTTTACCAATGAAAAGGGATGGCAAACATAATACTATCTTATTATTATTGGCCAAAAGAATGTGGGGCTGGGAAGGAGAACTGAGAAAAGCAAGTACCCTTGTTCGTCCCTTTGTCACAGTTTCCAGGTGAAGCCCTTAGGTGGCTAACCCCAACGTTCAGCAGTATAGCATCTTTGGGTGCCCTGGGGCCCTCCTACTTGGGCCCCAGATCTGATCTGTCTTGGGTTCCACCCACCTAAAGGATGGCCTTTTCAGAAGCTGACCTGTTGTTTGTGTGGTCGTTTGAGAGATAGCCAGAATTTTCTCTAGGGTGCATTATATTGTAGGGATCCAGGTTTGGGGCACGCCTAGTATCTCTTAATTACTTAGCTAGAGAAACTCAATTTTACCACACAGATGGAATCAGGCATGTTGTTCTCTTTCCAAGCAAGTTTGAATCAAAGGGAGGTGTGGTAAGAGATTCAGAACTTTGAAGCTGGAAGCAATTGACATTTGGATCCTGGAGGAGGAAGGGGAAGTATTTGTGGTTGTGTTTACATTGGCTCAGATAACAGGGCTCAAGCAGTTGCGGTATGACTTTCTCATCATCACGCCCTCTGCATCAGCTGCACAGAGCTGGCTGAGTGGGGTCCTAGGGACATTCTTCACCAGCTGACCTTTGTCCTGGCTGTTTCTAACACAAGCACCATTAGCTGTCTCGTAGCTTGGGATATTAAATGTCGGAGAGTGGGGGAAGGGTGGGAGTTCACCAGGTCAGCCTGCTGCACTGACTCTTGAGTATAGCATACTGTTGATTGTTTGCCAAGAAGTTCTGTACAAGAAGGTGGCATGACTCTAAATTATTAACACAGAATGGGGCTACTTGGGGACAAATATATGAGGTATGTATGTTAAGTACTATGAATTATTTTATTAAAAAAATAACAGAAGGTAAACACTTTTGGATTAATACTGCTGACTTCAATATACTTACTCACTGAGGCCAGCTGTAGGCTGACGCCATTTTGATCCTAATGCTGAATACCCTTAATGTTGGAATTCATCTTTGGGAATGGTCTTAGGGGACTTGTTACATTCCTTTGTATATTATCAATGGTGAGTCTTCATTCTTGGAGGATGTATTGGGTTTGAAGAAAGAGCCAAAAGTCATAATGACCTCATTATGGTAGGTGATTTGGCAGAGAATTATTGTTTTTGGTAAAAATAATTATAAAACCTTTCTTTCCCCCTCTAGCATCATCTCTCTGACTGACATCATAGAGTCTAAGATTTTTAGTTTTGGAAAGATTAGGAGAAATAATGTAAGGCTTTCCAAAATAACTTCATGCTGAATGATATTTGGACAATCTAAACTCAGTTCTGAATTTGGAGTATCAATATCATCTATTGAGGGACTATTAAAAAAGAATGGTATTTCAAGCCAATAAAATTAGTAATACTAATATTTGTGCAATGCTTTTAACTTTTCAGAGGGCCTCTGGAACCCATATTTAGTGGTTGCCAAGTTACAATGAGGTAATATTTGATTGCAGCAATTTTTAACCCCTTCAGGTATATTTAAAGAGAGGGGCTTAAACTAATATTTAAAATACTTGGTGCCCTGATTAGATGAGAATGGGTGAAGAAAGTCTTGATTATTTTTTATATACTATCATATTTTATGGTAAAGTACTTAGGAATCTGGGCTCAGGAGCCAGCTTGCCCAGATTCAAATCTTATCTCCATTGCTTACTTAGATCAAATTAGCCTCTTGGAACCTCAATTTTCTTATCTGGAAAATAAGAATAATAATAGTACCTATCTCAGAAATTTTTTGATTATCAAATGAATTTAAGGTATACATATTACACATAGTAAGCCCTCAATGAATGTTAATTGTAACTATATTAGTATTATAATTTCCCAAACCACACTGTAAAATAGGCAGAACAGGTTTTCTGAATCTCATTTTTATTTAATTGACATAATAATCTTGATTGTGAGACATAAAAATGCCCAAAGAATTAAGCGTAAGAGTGTGAAACTTTCTAAAACTCCCTGTATACAAGATAGATCATAACAATATGATCTGTTTTTACTTTCAGTTATTCTAGTGAACAACATTAGTTTTATAACATCTTGATTAAAATGGGATTTGTAAACTCAGTTTTTATCTGTTGCTTCTTCCCTAGTCAGGGCATTTCTGAAAAGGTTTAATGCCTGCCAATGCTTTAAAATTATCATAAAACTAATGCAGAAGATGAATATTACATGTACTTTCTCCCATATGTTCATTCAAAATCAATGCAAATGGTTGCAAATTCCTTTCCCAGAGAACATTCTAGAAAATTTTGTAGGATTTTAGGTTATGCAGATAAGTCGAAGAGTCTTCTTCATTTGGGGTTTACATAGTAGAATTTCAGTATTTGAATATAAATGACATCCTCTTTTCAGCCAAAATGCTGACATGCTTACATGTGATCAAGGACAAGTCATTTCATTATTCTGGATAATCTTTGGTTAAGTTATTTAATTATGAAATCTAAGTTTCCTCATCAATAAAATGAGGTTAATAAAATACTTAGCATTAAACTAATAAAGAGGATATGTGAGTGTCATGTTCAAAAAAATCTGCTATCGTTTGTGACTCCCTTACGGAGTGAAAAGTTTTGAGAAATAAGCGATGATACAATGAAAATACTCAGCACCATGCCTGGTACATTTAAGCTCTCCATAAAGATGAGTTACTCATAGTAGTAGTAGTAGTACAATAATATGACGATCATTACAGGATCTCGTTGAAATATGAACCCACTCTCCCTCCCTAGTTCCAACACGTGATTTATCCACTTATCACAAGATACTGTATTGTATTGTATGGATCTGTTCTACTGCTCCCAGCACTGAGCATACTTCTGAGTATAACTGAGAAAGGGTGCTTGAGCTGGAAGAAAGGGTATGGAGGTGTAATGACCCTGGTTTCCTGGGCATGGCAGGGAGCAAATAAAGACAATTTGAGTACTTAAGATTAAAGAGCTATGAGTAGTGTGGTTGGGATAGGCAATACTAGAGTGGTAAAGGCTGATGCAGAGAAAGAATGAGGGATGCAACCCTCATGTCAAGGAGGCCCCGCATCCAAGGCACTGGGTGTTAGAAAAGAGGGGCCTTGACTGACCTATCCAGACAGCCCTAAGTCAAACACTTCAGGTTCTCCTAAAGCTGAGCATGGTCTTCTCTACAGTGCCTCCCCTGCCTCCCCGAACACCCTTAAGTAACTCTCCTCTGGGTGCTATGGTGTTATCTTCATATAGCTGGTTGACTAAGGAAATTCTTCTCCTGAGGAGAGACATCATATGATTTTATTTTAATAAATACTCAAATACTCTGTATTGAACATTCATGCCCCTTATCACTGGGAAATGGATCCTTTAATGGCACTTTGTCTAAATCTCATAATAATCCAATCATATGTTCTTATTAAAACTCAGTGTGGTCCCATTTAAAAATTTAGACTCATGTTTAGTCCAAAGCCCTTCCAGTTCCCCAACTGAGATGAGGCTTGCGGAACTAAGTGGCTGCTCTTTGCTCATCCCTTGGCACTCACCAAGGTGCATTTCCTCTGAAGTGTGGGTATGGGAAGAGGATAAAGGGAGCAGATTGTTCTAAAAGGGGCTTCTCCTGACTCAGGCCAGGAGAAGGACAGTAGTGATGTCTTGCCTGGCTCTGGCCATGCATCCCTTGCCTCACTTTGCTTCGATCTACTTGTCTCTCTGCTGAAATTGTGGTCTTTATGTAGGTGGATGGCAACATTTTTTCTCCCCCCTGGGGGATGTTCATCCCAGTCTCCTCCATTGCCAAGAAGTTGTTTGGTTGGGCACCCATGTTTACTGTCAGCCCTGCTAGCATTGCACATCCTAGCTTTCCTCTCCATTGGACATGACATTGTTTGGCCTAGTAGAGTCTGGGCTGCTCATCTGCTTCTACCTCTCAGCTAAGCTCTGTGGTTCTTCAACTAGGGCCACAGGTACCAATGAGCCCTCTTCCTCACCCTCCAAGACCCTATGGGAACTGTGAGAAGGAGGATTCTGCTTCATGTTTGCTTTGTACACCCATCTTACATTGCCTTCAAGCCCTGATGATGGCTCAGATACTTTGAGGGAGCCTCCTACCTTCAGAATCTCAGGATCAGAAGCTGGCAACACTCCACACATGGTCATATGCTCTAAACTTTAGGAAATACAGATACAGCCTTCTCCATGCTCTGCTCCTCCAACAGCTTCAGAGGGGACTCATGGGTCTCTCAGCTTGGCAAGTAACCAGCTGGGATGCAAGAGTCAGGATTCCTTTGCTGGCAAGCACTGCCAGTGCCCACACCTGATGACCTTTTGGATCCCTTGGTGACCTGCAGGATGGCAAGTGCCCCTTTCTGCCCCAGAGAAGACAGAAGAGCTTCTCTCCACAAACTCCCCATTCCTTACAAAGCCGATCAATGCTCCTTCCTTCTCCACAACAGGATTGGGGTAAGAGGTGGTCCAGGTGAGTTGTTCTGACACCTCTTGGCATGCTCCATGGCATGGTATCTGGAGCCAGTCACTGATAGCTCCTCATGAATCCCTTTAGGGTCTGTATACTCTGGTTCCTTTCATGTTTGGCTGTGGGGCCTATGATTCTAAGACGTTAGGAAAAATCCCCTCTTAATAATATCTCATTCTATCATATTGAAATTTTCTGTTTATTCATCTGGACCCTCTGTTATTGAGCTTTATAAGGACACAAGTTACATCTTACTCATTACTTTTGTCTCAAAATTTTGTTATTGTGGAAAAATAAACATATTACCTGAGTTTGTCTTAACCATTTTAAAGTGCATGGTTTCGTGGCATTAAATATATTAACATAGCTGTGCAGGCATCACCACCATCTATGACCAGAACTTTTCACCTTCCAATCTGAAACACTGTACCATTAAACAACTCCTATTTTTTCTCCCCCAGCTCCTGGAGACCACCATTGTGCTCTCTGTTTCTATGAATTTGACTATTCTACTTACTGCACGCAAGTGGAATCATGTAGCATTTGTCTTTTTGTGATTGGCTTAATTCTAGCATAATATCCTTAAGGTTCATTCATATTGATGTGTGTGTCAGAATTTTGGGTTAATTTTTATATATGGTGTAACATAAGGGTCTAACTTCATTTATTTACACGTGGACGTCCTGTTTTTCCAACATCATTTGTTGAAGAGACTGGTATTCTTCCAATGAGTGTTCCTGGCATCCATAAAATCATTTTACCATATATGCAAGGTTTTATTTCTGGACTCTTTATTCTATTCCATTGTTCTAAATGTCTTTATGCTAGTACCACACTGTTTTGATTCCTATATATTTGTAATAACCTTTGAAATCAAGATGTGTAAGACCTCTCACTTTGTTCTTCCTTTTTCAAGATTGTCTTGACTATTCAGGCTTCCTTGAAATTCCATATAAATTTTAAGATGGATTTTCTATTTCTGCAAAAAATGTCACTAGGATTTTGATGGGAATTGAGTTAAATCTATAGATCACTTTTGGTAGTACTGACAGCTTAATATTAAGTCTTTCAAATCAAGAACGTAGGATGTCTGTGCATTTAGTTGTGTTTTCTTTAATTTTTTTTTTAATTTTTTATCAATGTTTTATACTTTTCAGTATATGAGTCTTTCTCTGCCTTGGTTAAATGTATTCCTAAGTATTTTATTCCTTCTGATTGAAAGTGGAATTGTTTCATTAATTTCCTTTTTAGATTATTTATTGTATTTAGAAACACAATATGTGTGTGTTGATTTTGTATGCTGCAATTTGATGAATTTGTTTATTAGTTCTAAGAGTGGCGCATGTGTGTGTGTGTGTGTGTGTGTGTGTGTTTGTATGTGTGTAATCTTTAGAAGTTTCTATATGTAAGGTTATGTCATCTGCCAACAGAGAAAATTTTACTTTTTTCTCTTCAATATAGATGCTTTTTATTTCTTTTTCTTGTCTAATTGCTCTGACTAGGACTTCTAGTACTGAGAAAAGAAGTGGCCAAAATGTCTTGTTCCTTATCTTAGTGGAAAAGCTTTCAGACTTACACCAATAAGTATGATGCAGCTGTGGGCTTCTCATATATGCTCTCTATTATGTTGATGTAGTTTTCCTATACTCTCAGTTTGTTGAGCATTTTTATCATAAATACTTTTTATCAAATGCTTTTTTTTAAATGCATTTTAAAAAAAAATGCTTTTTTTTCCCGTCAACTGAGATGATTATGTCATTTTTTCCTTCATCCTGCTAATCTGTTTGGTATATTATATTGGTTGATTTTCATTTTTTGAACCATCCTTGCATTCTAGGAAAAAAATCTCCCTAGGTCATCACTATGATCCTCTTAATGTGCTATTGAGTTCTCTTTTCTAGTATTTTGTTTAGGATTTATGTATCACTCTTCATCAGGGCTATTGGTCTATAATTTTCTCATAGTGTTTAGTTTCAGTATCAGGGTTATGCTGGCCTCATGGAATGAATTTTGATATTGTTACTTTCTCTACAACTTTTTAGACGAGTTTGAAGAGGATTACTTTAATTCTTCTTTTAATGCTTATTAGAACTCACTAATGAAGCCACCTGGTCCTAGGCTTTTCTTTATTAGGAGGTTTTTGATCACAGATTCAGTTTTCTTACTGATTTTTGCTCTGTTTAGATTTTCAGTCTTGAGAGGTTGTATGTTTCTAGGAATTTGTCCATTTCATCAAGGTGATCACATTTGTTGTCATACAGCAGTTTTATGGTACTCTCTGATAACCCTTTTTATTTCTATATAATTGGCTTCATGTTCATCACTCACCATATTTTTATATTTAGCCTATGCAGTGCTTACCCAAGTTGACATACTTGGAAACCACTTATTGAACTAAATGTAAAAGAGAAAAGCACTAGATCCTTCTAACCACATGCACAACTTATTGTGGGTAACTTCACTGAAAAAGAATGGATCTGGAAAAGCAAGGCCTTCGGGTCAGAACTTGGGCCATGAGGAGAGGGCTCCCAAGGCTGGCCCTGAATGCTGGGTGATGAAACCCTGCAAGACGTGATGGAGTCTTCAGGCACAGACTGGATCAGGGAGATAGTGGTCTTGCCCATTATGTAGCTTAGAACCTGTAGTGTGAGCTTAACCTGGCCATGGGAGCCAGCAGGTCTAGCATGCTTCCTGAGCCCAGCTCGGGCAGCTCTTTTCACACTGCTCAAGAGACCACTAGAGGTGTAGTGTAGTAATCCACATGGGAGGTTGTCTGGCAGGGACAAAGCCTATCTATCTCTGTGCTCTTAGAGAAGCAGAGTCCAGGCTACGAGTCACTTAGTAGGCTTAAGAACAGAGTGGGAGACTCTCAGGTCTTGCCTTTCCATAGTTATGACCAGGAGGAGCTATAGAGAACCCCAGGTAGTGTGTATATGTGGAGAAGGCATGGCCAGCTTTTGTCTCACAGTTGGTCTTACTCCACCAGATTTGAGCCTGCTCTCACAGAAACGACTCCATAATCTGAAGGGGCATGCCTTATCCCCTGCTACAGATAGCCAAGGTTGGCAGGCTCTTGTTTTTATGTAAAGAGCTATTCTACTTGCCCAGCGTGATTTCAGACTCTCATTTGCAGCTCTGCCATTCCCACCTATCTGATCCTACCAAGAATCTCTCTTTACCATCTGCATTAGCTCGCGTTTGCACATTCCCCACACATAGTGCAGTGCTTGGTTCTTAGCAGGTGTTTGATAGATAGGTGCTGGATTCCTTCTATTACTGTCTTTCCACAGTGTTCTAGCTGAGAGAAGACAGAGAGGAAATGTGTTCTCTGCCACAATCTTAAAGACCAAAGGGAAATGTGTGTGTCAGTGAGTCTTTCCTCTGTTTCATTCTTCTCATTTTTATTCAACTACCCAGAGACCAGCATTCTCATTTGAGATCTTTTGAGAACCAAGCAAACACAGCAGATGACAGACCATGCTAGCTAGCATTTTTTTTTCCCCTTCAAAGTAGGTTAGCAGGTTCAAATAAAATACATTGAAGAGGAATTACATGAAACCAAAACGGAAACTGTGAAGTGCAAGCTGATATTTTTAGAAGTTTGTGTAATGACAGGTCAGATTCCTGAGGATTAGCCAAAGTGGCAAATCTAACACCACTTATTCAAAAGGGGGTAAAAGATACAGCAGGCAATTATAGTTTAGCAGCAGTTGTGTGTGTGTAGGGGGAATCAACTCTTCTTGAACTTACTGAGGGGACAGCTTGGAAAGTGTAATTTGAATATAGATAGCCAACCAGAAGGTTTCAATGTGGAGGGGCTTGGGAAGCTGGAGGAAAGGGAAAAGAAAAGGAAGGGGGTTGCCAGGAGTTCATTATTTTCATATTTTAAAGCCCTGAATGATTTGAAAGGATGATTGCCAGAGGGGACCAGGAAAATTAGTGGTTGTTTGATTCAGGATCAATTTTCAAATCTGCCCAGTTTATAATTGTGCGCCTCTCGCTGTCATCACTCATGTGATTCAGGCTCCAGATGTTCAGGGTTGAAATGTCCCCAGGGCTCGCCACCTCCTTGGTATGCCTCCGAGCCTTTCTGTCTTCCCCCACCAAACAGTTTTCCCCTGGACTTGTTTATGGATGTCTGAAATGCCTGAATTGGGGCTTAAAAATAAGAGGTGAAAAAGAAACACTTAAAACACAGGGCACAGGCTTAATGTATATCATCTTTGCAAGAAGTGGTATTGATTAAATCCACATTTAGACATGAAGGGCCCGGATCCTGCTCTTTTTCCAAGAGCAGATTTTTGTGAGGACAGAGTTCTGAGATTCCTGGGAATGAGGAAGATATGGGCATGAAGAGGGAGTGGTGAGTGGGGGGCATAGAAGACAAATTTGGATAACCTGATGGTTTTGATTAGGACTCACCTAAGTTGCCTGTGTTTATAGAGTTTATCATTTCTGACTTTAAGGATAATGGGGGAACTTCAGAACTGGAAAGGATCTTTAAGATCATTTGGCACAGGCTACCTCAAGCTGAGTTCAGCAGGCTCCTGGGAACTACAAGGGTTTTTAGTTTTGTTTTGTTTTGTTTTTACGAGATTTAGAATCTTGTCCTCTCATTTTAATGGTGATATAAATATATTTTCAGAATATTCAGGGCATCTGAATACAGATCTGGAGCTACATGATCTTAGGACAGTGTTTATGTTTTTTTCATTGTTGTTACAGGGGGAACCTCAAAGGGAACTTGTACTTGGCCTTGTCCATGTGGGAGCAAGTTGGCAGGTCCTAATATTACAATGACAGCTACCAACTTGTGTTCTCTGTATGCTCCCACTGAATTCTTTACCAGTAATAAAAACAAGACTTATTTGCCAAAGATAATTTACAATTAAAAGACACTTTCATAGACTATGATTTTTCCCTACAGTTTTTTAAATAAATTAATACTTTAATTTGACATCATGGAAATGATATACTCCAACAGATGGCTAATGAAAAAGAACAGAGTCAGGTTTAATAGATGAATTATGCATTTCATAAAGTTAGGATGAAATACTATCATGGAACACTGTATGAATGGAAGTTTCCAGTAATTTTAAAAGAGGAAAGTGATATGAGAATTTTGTCATCACATAATGCACAGAAATATAAACATATCAAACCCCAAAGTAACCAAGTTGTAGCCTTCAGCACCCCATTCATGTTGGGGGTAACAATTTAGTTTCTGCCAAATGACATTACTTATTATCTTAAATTAATGATTTTATTGTCTTTTTAGTTGTGTTTTTATTTACTTTGTGAATATGACTTTGTAGTTACTTACTACTTATAAGAAGTTACACCTAATTTTATTTGTGTAAAACATAATAAAAATATGTTAAGTCAACACTGTATGTTTGCACATTTTTTCCCTGTGAGAAGGAGTCTGTATATAACTTATCCTCGGATAACACTAATCTGATCCTTCGCTCTCATTTAAAGAAACGATCCTTCAGGGTTATGGGTTGCGTCTTAGTGTTAGAGCCCCCATAGTCTTTCCAAAGAAAATTCATCCCTCTTGTCCACCTATATATAAGTTATTCTAAACTCTGCCTGGTGTAAATACTCTTTCTCTATTCCTACATTTGCTTCTTCTACTCCCCAGATTCCCTCAGTGTTCCTACATCAACCATAGCAAACTTCCGTTGATGTTTCAACACCAGCTCATAGAAGGTTGTCTCTTCTGTGAAACTGTTTTTTCTAATACCATCAAGCAATTCTCCAATTCTCAGTGAACACTGACTGGGTGTCCCACAAATTTCACTCAATTCTCACACTACCTACTGCAAGATAGTGTCAGATCCCACAGGTTAAGGGCTTAGTCTCAAAAAGCTGCCCCCACTCTAGATGCCAATTACAAGTCCAGGTTATCACCTGATTGACTAGCTATAAATCAGAGGTTTCCATGATACCCTTCTCAGGTTCAATTAACTTGCTACAGTGGCTCAGAGAACTCAGGAAATCTGTTTATTTACTAGGTTACTGGTTTATTACAGGATACTAAAGGATATGAATCAATAGACAAAGAGATACATAGGGTGAGGTCTGGAAGAGTCCCCAGCATAGAAGTTTCTATCCCTGTGAAGTTTGGGGTATGCCACCCTCCCAGTGTGTTGATATGTTCTGCTTCACCAACCTGGAAACTCTCTAAACCCATTCTTTTATGTTGTTTTTTTTTTTTATGGAGATTTGCTTACATAAGTATGATTGATTAAACCTTCAGCCATTGGTGATTGAACTCAACCTCTTCCCCTCTCCCCTGTTTGGAGATTAGGGTTGGGGCTGAAAGTTCCAACTCTTTAATCATAATTCCACTGGCAACCAACCCCATCCTTAGTGGCTTTCCAAAAGTCACCTCATTAACATAAACTCAAGTATGGTTCAAAGGAATTTGTTATAAATAACAAGACATTCCTTTCACCTTAATGGCTCTGGAACTATTTCAAGAACCAAGGACAAAAGGAATCACTACTACAGAAGATGCTTCCATTGCTCTTATCACTTATGTAATTCCAAGGGTTTTAGGAGCTCTGACTCAGACACTGGACGAAGACCAAATATATATTTCTTCCTATAAATCATAGTATCACAGAAGCCTTCCTTTTTTTTCCTAGTGTGGTGGGTGGCTCTCTCTGTTTCCTACAGCTTGCAGTTTCTATGTCTCATGCAGTCCTCTCCATGGGACATTAAATATATATATTTACTCCCCAACCTTCTGATTTGAGCTTCTCAAAGACATGCACCTAGCCTTACTCATCCAGTATTCTAGTCTGTAGCTTATTGTATGTTCTGAATAAAAGTCTATTAAATAAGTTAGATCTATATATATTAAAATAATACATCCTAATGAAAGTGACCATCACATCATGAGGCACAGCCTCTGATATTACCCTTGCAAGATTTTTAGGAGACATTAAGCTGCTAGATTTATTTTTACCAAATTTGAGCATAAGAGGAATAAAACAGAAGCAGAGGAAAAATTTGCAAGCTAGACTTTATTAAAAATCTCTGGAATGTATATACAGGGGTGGGCAGGAGGCTATCTCTAAGGTCAACTTTTGACCTTCCCATTTATGTTTGAGGAAGAAGGGTTGGAAGTTAATTCTTGTTTGAATCTGGCCTTGTGATTGGTTGAAAATGGCAAGACTTCTCCTCTCTGCAGGAAATGATGCCATTACATCGAGAAGCTGTATTTTGGACTGGCAAATGGAAAATGTTCTTAATGAAAACACAGAATAATCACTTCGAGAGTGGGGAAGAAGCACTGGGAGGAAAAAGGAGAAAGAATACATATTAAATAGATGTGCCTACCAGCATATTGATGAGGAAAGGGATTTAGAGGTTATTGTAAGGGAAAAAAATCCCTTCATATTATTATCCTAATGCTTTTCTGTAGCTTAAAAAGTGAATATACAGAATGTCACAAGTGGAAAGAAAATGCCAATCAGTGCTCTCTAAAATACAGGTATGATGGTCACTTTTAGAGCTATGATGGAGTCCAATGTTCTGGCCTGACAAACAGTCCAACCCCTAAACTCACTTTTACTTGTCAGACTATTCGTCCAAAGTTTTGTTTAGAAAATATGGTCACCAAATTTTCAGACATATATTACAATCACCATAGTGGCTCATATTTACTAAGTCCTGAAATATGTTCTAAATACTTTATGTGTATTAGCACATTTTCCCCATTTTACTCAGGAAATGGAGTCACCAAGCAGGTAAGAATTTGGCCAAGGTCACATAGCTAGTGGGTCACTCAGCCTAACTTCATAGCCCCAGCTGCCTAGCACTACGACATTCTACCTTCATAGTAGAAAATCATTGACTTTGAAATTAGACCAGTCTTTATGGAAATCCTGACCATTGGCCCTTGGCACAAGACAAGTTATTTAATGTTAATCAGCCTCCATTTTATCCTATGCAAAATGGGAATAATAATATTTAACTCTGCGATTTTTGTGGATTAAGTAAGCTAATAAACATGAAATTCTTGTTATAGTACAAAGTAAATAATGTCCCGATACCTACATTAACCCTGCTTCAGGAATCTTTAGGAGGCAGAGCCTTAAGGTTTTTGGAATGAGACATGATGCATAAGTCTGGATTTATGGGCTGGTGTCACCAGAAGAATCTATATCCTATCAGGTTTAAGTCCCACTGTGGTCATGGACAGGTACATGAGGATGCTCAGAATCAGAGACTGATGAGATTGTTCCTCTGTTCTTGTGTAGTCTCTTCAAGGGGGATATAGCTTAGGAAAATGAGGAAAATGAGACTTCTTTTTTAAAATTTTTATTTATTCATTTATTTTTTTATTCAACAGAGAGAAACACAGTGAGAGAGGGAACGCAAGCAGGGGAGTGGGAGAGGGAGTAGCAGGCTTCTCATGGAGCAGGGAACCCGATATGGAGCTCGATCCCAGGACCCTGGGATCATGACCTGAGCTGAAGGCAGACACTTAATGACTGAGCCACCCAGAAAATGAGACTTAAAGTTAAATTACTTCCACTAATCCTGTATGGTCTCTGCAAACAAAGTAAAATACCTCCATACATATACAAATGTAGCTATCACAGGATTGGTGATTAGCTCATGTACTTTGCCCAGCTCATGTCTCAAATGGAGCTGAAGTTCTGATGTTCTTGGGGGAGCTATAGATGGATGATATATAAGCAGGGGATGAGGCAGTCCTGGAAAAAACAAACAACCTCACGTGGGGGGTGGAAGGTGGGTGATCACATCCTCAGTGTTCTCCCAGCCCGAACCACTCACATTGTTCAATGAAACAGATCCTAACTAACTGGAAATTCTTTGAATCTTTTCTACTGTCCTAAAAATGCCAATTTATAGACTCAGAGTCGTCTCCATCAATATTTAAGCCAGAGTGAAGAACTACCATCAGGTGGCACCAAACCACAGCAGGGCACAGAAAGGATTCAGATTGTACAGCCTGACCCCTGGAATACCCCTAGAATTTCAAGCTGGTCACCTGTGCAAAATCTACCTGGTCATTTCATTAACCTTGAACAAACAAATTTCATTTTGTAGAATTGAAATTTTTGGGCATCACTTACCTTGTTATTGTGGGTTTTATATGTGCTGAATATCTACTATTTGGGAACATATGTTAAGTGCTTGGGATTCAGAAACAAAAAATACAGCCCCAGCTTCTAGGAGCTCATGGTTCAGCATGGAGATAGTCAAATAAACAAGCAATTATACCATGGTGTGACTAGTGCTACCACAGTGGAAAGCAAGGAATGCTTTGGGACTTCAGGGGAGACACAGGAGGAACAACTGATGTATGGTGACAAACACAACACAATTTTAAAAGGAGGGGGGAGGGACATCTGAACCATTTTCCTGAGTGGGAACAGAAGGATGGGAAGAGCATTCCAGGCAGAGGAAGCAGCTTGTACACCAACCTAAAGGACTCATGGTTTGTCCCTGGAAGTGAAGAGAAAGAATGTGAGAATGAGAGATGAGCCATGAAGGACCCTGAGTGCCATGATAAGGAGCTTGAACTTTGTACCATATATTAATAATTCTTAGTCTTCTGGGGTGCAGACTATAATGGAATTTATGGTCCTTTTTCTTTGGAAAAAAAGGTGCAGTGACACACAAACATACACATAATTTTACATTTTACATTCAATTTCAGGGACAGTTGTAGGCCCTCTGCCACCCATTATTTATGGACTCTTGGTTAAAACACCCCACCTAGAAGTAGTAGAGGTCAGTAGGAATCAGATTTTAGGTTGAACAAGCATGTGTCCATCAAATGACTGGCTACATAACCACTGAAATGGAAATACAGATGGTGGGTTGGAAGAAGAAGAATAACCTGCAAATGAGGAAGACAGGACTGAAGTTGGGAGCCTCTTGTCAAGGTTTAGACACAACAGTGGTTTTGTTCAATCTCCTCCATCTCCAAAACTTTTACTGGATGCTGGATAAGATGAAAAACCCAATCACTGGACTCAGAGCATTTTCTGCCCCACATCTGTTCTTTCTGAGAAAGTGTTCAGCTGTGAGGGAAGACGGGGGAGAGTAATAAGAGTAGCTGGAATCTGCAGTTGATATCACCGGACCCTGGGTTATACATTGCCTAGAATGGAGCCCTGGAAGTTCATCTCTGAGAACATGCTCCTGGAGCATGTTGTCTCCTTATAACAACGACAGTGGTATCTCAGTAGGATATGAGGAGCTCTCTAGGTAACAGGATGTTACTGGTTCTTCTGTGTATTGGGGAGAGGGGTAGGCACACAGAGAGTGAAAGGACTCTTTCCCTCTGGGGAAAGGTCTTTCCCCCTGGTAAAGTCCCTTTCCCAGGACTGCCTCTTCCCCTGCTTACAGTGCACACACTGCATTCCTATAGCAGTGAAATAGGAATGTAGGGATCTGAACTTAATCCTGACTTTTCCTATGAGAGGCTGGGAAAGTGTCTCTGTACTCCCCTTCCTTCATCTAAGGGAGTAACAATAAAAGCACTAACATACGCTGGGAGAGGTAATAAGGAGGAGAGATTACAAAGCACCTTGTAAATTCTGCAGGAAGGTGATACGACATTGGCAAATGGCATGTTCACTGGAAGAAACAGCTGTATTATAGACATCCTTGTTTTCTGACAGACTTGCTTTCTCCCATCAGTAAAGGCCCTCCCAGAAGTAAGGGAATCCTGCATCCCTCTCTGGTTGCCTTCTTCAACTTTGTTGCCATGTGACAGTAATATGGCGGAAATCCCAGTAGGGAAAGTGCCATGAAGCTGTGGGAAGTTTGGAGGGTTGAGCCAGCCTCACTATCTCTCTGAAATAGCTGCTTAGGGAAGCCAGGGCTGGCTCCACTGTACATGGTTTGTTTGTTTGTTTGTTTGTTTTTAAGTTTGGATTTAACTGAATTCCACTGAAGCCAAGAGGGCCTATAGCACTTCCTGTCCACCATGACGTGGGCCCTAGCTGCTCAGAATGGTTTGGTTTCCTTGAAGTCCTGTCGTGGCAGACTGATACACCCATCCATCCAGTTCCACGACTGCTGCTTTTTCCGTAGGACCATCCTCACACCTGAAGAATGTGGGAATGATGAGCCCTGCTGAAATCTAAACCGATCTGCCATTCCCTTCAGACTCCCAAATGCTTGCTCCTCAGCATGATGCCTTGTTGGGCTTGAGATTGTTGTTTTTTTTTTTTTCTTTTTTTTCAAGAGCCGGGTTTTGGCACCATTTCTGTCGGTTGCATTGGAACATAAGAGGAGAGTAGCTACAGGTAACAGATTATTTTTAATTCTGCCTTGTTATTTGGAACTGATTTCCCATATGTTGTTGTTGTTCAATTCCTTGCATGAATTTTCTCAAATATTTGTAACATATGTCATATCTATATGCAGATTTTAAATTATGGATGCCTTCATCCAATCATTTTCGAAAGAGGAAAAACCCAAGTCTAATACTCTCAAGCAGGACCACGGTCTCCTGGGCATCAGTTATCGTTCAGGTAGACACATCTGGTGAAATGCATCACATCAAATTAGTATCAAGGGTATTGAGACTCTGAGACTACAGGCAGACAACCCCCTTCTAATGTACTGCTTTTTAGATTGTTGGGGAAACTTGAATCCCAATTCTCTTGTGAAATGAGTGATACTAACATGCCTGTTCAAATGCTCAAAGTGAAGATCAAAGCAGCAGTGTCCAAATTGCCTTTGCAAACAAAGCAGCCCCTTGCATCCCCCCTGGGGATACCGTGCTAATTTTATCTACTCTCCCTGGCTCTTCTGCTATTAAATAGCAATAAATAAATGTTTTTTCTGGGTTTGCCAGTGGCTTATTTGTCTGACAAACAAGCTCATTTCCTTTTAAGTGTGAGGTTTTAGTCCAACTAATAGAATTAATCTATTTTTAATGAAAATGCGAATGGCTTTTACTTAGAAATCTACCTACCCATCTCCCTCACGGCAAGAGGCCCCTCCCCCAGCGCCTGCTCTGAACACATACAACCAGCCATGAATATTTCAATACATCTCAGGCTTTCAGATCAATATAGGCAACTCTCAAGCCCTATTGATTTTCAGAGGTTTGACTCACAAGGGTGATAAATATTTCTCGACTTATGAAACCTGAGTTAAAGAGGTTTTGCTAGTCCTTCAACTTTTCCGGATATCTTTGTCTCCTTTTCTGTCCTCTTCCCATATTCCTTCTGCTGGTTTTTCCTCCCTCCCTCGCCCTGCACCATCCTTCTTCGATGTCATCCCCCCTACATCCCTCAACATCCCTGAGATGGAGGTTTATGACTAAGCAATAAGTCCTGGAGAAGCAGGCACTATTTTGCCACTGGGTCCACTTTAGGTCAGAGGGAAAAAAGACCAAGGGAGGATAGCAGCCATAGCACAATTCGCCCCCCCCCCCATCCATCTCGCCTGCAGGGACTCTGCCAGCTTTCCTCCTGTCTCTCTGATTCATTTATCAGCCCAGCCGACTTCTCCTCCTGCACACCTCTGAAGATGTAATCCCAGAAGGCGACCCTAGCAACATACGAGGAATTCCCCACTGAGGCACAGGAGCTGAGCTGCTCCATATGGGTAGGAAATAAGCTAATTATACAGTCAGCCATGTCCAATGCCAGGATGTATGTTGTTATAAGTTTATCCAGCCTAGTTATGAAGCAGTGAGCCTGAGATTCTTGGAAAATTTTACTGAACCCTTGGTAGTTGATCTACTGTGATGAGCATTGGATTAGAAGGAGTTTGGAAACTTGGGTGTGGATTTCTCCGGCTAGCCCTGGGGGGTTGGTCAAATCAAATGACTTCCCTTTGTGGGCATCTATTTCCTCATTTATAAAATATATTCATTCATTCATTCATTCATTTAACAAGTCTTTATTTAGTTTTTCCTGTGTTCTAGGGACAGAGGCCAAAATGGCACACAGGATAGATATAGGTCCTTGTTCTCTTGAAATATATCATCTAGTTAGTAGTCAGGAACATACTAATGTTTCGTCTTCCTCTGAACTCCCATGCTGCATTCCTCTAGATACTGTAAAGACATTCTCTTCTGTAAGTATGTCATTATCATGTTTACAGTCTGATCCCTTGCTGAACTGTGTGCTTTGGTCTGGATTGTGTTGGTTGGTCTGGATTGTGCCTAGATCCTTGGAGATGCTTGTTCACTGGATGTTAGTTGAATAAATCGACCCTTTATGCTTTGTGTCCTGCTCAACATCAAATAGAATTGAGGTAGCAATCCTGTGTATGGAGCCTCAATGGCAACACACTCAGTAGTCATGATTCCGCTCCAGTGGTTTTTCATTCCAAGTCTTTGTGTAAGAGAAAGCATAAGAAAGGACTTACAGAAAGCAAGTTATAAGCTGTCAATAAATTGTAGCTGTCCTTTCGATGGAAAGTTAGACATGACCAGAATGATCCCAAGACCAAAACAGACAGACATAGTCTCTTTCTTGAAGTACAATCATGTTTTGAGGAAAAGTATGAGCAAAAAACTCATTTTTTAGAGTAGTCTGGTATATTTTTGGATTTTAACATTTTAAAAAAGTTTTAAATTTATTTTTATTTTTAATTTAAAAAATTTCAAGCTTTATTGAGATATAATTAACGTATAACATTGTGTAAGTTTAAGGTGTATAATGTGCTGATTTGATGTACATATATATTGCAGGATGAATACCACAATAAATATCTGTTAACAGGTGAATGGATAAAGGAAATGTGATATATATTCACAGTGGAATATTATTCAGCCATTAAAAAGAAAGGAAATCCTGCCACTAGTGACAACATTGATGGGCATTGTAATAAATGAAATAAGTCAGACAGAAAAAGACATATGCAGTATGATCTCATTTATAGTGGAATCTAAAAAAGTAGAATTCATAGAAAATAGTGAGTAGATTGGTGGTTTCCAGGGGCAGGAGTTGGGAGAGAGAGAGGGAATGAGGAAATGAATGAGGCTGACCAAAGAGTACAAACTTTCATTTGAAACTGTTAATTGAACTCACATTTGCTGCTATGTGACTTTGAACAACACTTAGATTGGAAAAGCTGCACAAGGTTCCTTCCAGCACTGGTATTGCTTGATTCTACATGGCATTGTTGATCATTTATGTGAGCACAGAAATAAGTCCTCTCCCTTTTCTTTTGTACTCCCTCATAAGTCACACAGGGGGAGCACTGCTTTCTCCAGGAAGAACTCTCTAGGAGCTTCCTTCACCCAATGCTTAGTAAAGAGCTTCTCCCACACTTACCTCTGTTGTAGTGATAAGTTTTCCTGATTGTCTCCTCTGCTAAATTGGAGTTCTCTGAGGACAGAAGTTATGTTCCTTCATAACTTTCTTCTTATGTTTTTTCTTCATGACATTTCTAACATCTTCCTAGCACATTGCTGGTACAAGATACATACTAGTAAATGTTTACTTTGAATAAAATTGAGAAGTTCTCTGTTTAACATGTTGAATAAATAAATATTAATTGAAGGTCTAAGGTGTGGAGCAGGGAGGTGCTGATGTCATTCCTTCTTGCTCTTAAACACTCAAGAAGCATATCAGAAAGGAATCAGGAGTCATTACCTCTGTGTCCATCTTACTGGGAGAAAATGATGGCCATTTTGATATCATTGAAAAACATTTGGTTTTTGTTCCCAGTTCCTGGCACAGACCTCCTAAAAGTTTTGGAATTTCCTGAGTGATAATTGTGAGAGGAGCCTCTTTTGTTCTAATGAGGCAACTCTTTGCAGGCCCCAGGTAGCTCCTGGATGGCAGCTGGTCATCACTTCAGTAGGGTCTGGTCACCAGAAAGACCATCTGGGATTAGAAGCTTGAAACTTTCAGCCCCACATCCCAACCTCCAGGGAGGAGAGAGGGGCTGGAGATTGAGTTAATAAGCAATGTCCAACAATTTCACCAATCCTGTCTACATAGTGAAAGCTCCATAAAACCCCCTAAACTATGGGGTTCAGAGAGCTTCTGGGTTAGTGAAGACACTGAGGTGCCGAGAGGGTGGTGTGCCTTGTCCCTAGTACATTCCCTTGTGCATCTCTTCCATTTGGTTATCCCTAGTTGTATTCTTTATAACAAACTGCTGATAGTAAGTGAAGTGTTTTCCTGAGTTCTATGAGGCATTCTAACAAATTGTCAAACCTGAGGGGGGATCATGGGAACCCCAAATTTGTGAACGATCTGGACACCCCACTTGAGACTGGTATCTGAACTCAGGACAGTCTTATGGGACTGAGCCCTTAAGCCTTTGGAGTATGGTGCTAATTTGAGGTAGTTAGTGTACGAATTGAACTGAATTATAGGATACCCAGTTGGTATCAGAATTGGTTGATGTCAGGAGTAAAAGCCACACATTTGATGTCAGAAGTATGAGTAAAACCAGCTCAACCATGAAGACAAACTTCATTGTTTGCTTTGGCAATAAAACCGTCTCCTTCTATGGGAGAAGGCCCAATCTCCCCCCATGAGGACAAAGGTCTACAACTGGATGAGTATTTCTGGAGTAGGGTTTGCAGGGAGTGGTGTACAGAGGAAGTGATGTGGTAAAGAGTTCTTATGGGCAGGAGCTTGGTTGGGGATAAGATGGAAATTCTGAAGGATCTCAGAGACCTTCCTGGGGAACAAGTCCATTACCCTCCACTAGAGACAGAAATGCAAACCACACTGCAGAGCACAAGGCTGCTCTCCAACTTGGCAAACCAACGCCCCAATGGTGTCAGAGCTAACAGTAGATGTGGCAGTGGGCACGTAGCATGGTGTGGATGACAGCTGCTTTGCCCTCGGTGTGCCAGATGCTCAGCTGGTTGCTTCTACCAGCTGTCTCATTTTATTCCTCTCAAAAGGAGTAAAATACTATGCAGATAAAGTACTATGATCCTTAGGGTACAAATCAAGATATTAATTCTGAAATTCTGGGGGAAAAAAATCTGATTTGTCACATCAGAAGGCACAAAGGTTACAAATGTTCCAAACTGTGTGTGGCTTGAAGACATGATAAGCAGAACACTTACACTGCCTCAGTATTATTCAAAGTATTTTCTGGGGGGCGGGGGAAGTATTTTATATACTAAAAATGTGAATGTAGATTTCACTTAAACATGAAAAGATTAAAAGCACTTCTGTAAAGGGGCCCCTGGCTGGCTCAGTTGGTGGAACATGAGACTCAGTCTCAGTGTTGTGAGTTCTAGCCCCACGTTGGGTATGGAGCCTACTTAAAAAAACAAAAACAAAAAAACACATCTGCAAAGAAAGTGTGATGGTAGCAGATTTTTAGACCACATCCCAGCACTTCCAGTGGCATTGGACTTCTTTGACAGAAAAGTTTGAAACACAGGGATGTGTGAGTCCTGAGGTCTCATGGCTTGCTATCATGGAGCTACAGCTATCTCAAGAAGCTATGAATGTCAAAGTGCTTTCAGGCATTAACTCTGGAGTGTAATTTCTTTTTCTGTTTCTGAGAAGGAGAGAGGGGCCAGGTCGCTTTATTAATCAAATGTGCAAACAACATTTGTTCTCCAGCTGAGTCTGATGCTTCCCATCCAGTGGCATGCCCTCCATTGCCCCCACCTACCCTTTACTCCAAACAAGACAGGCTCTGGAAGTACAGTCAATCTGGAATTTAGAAAATCAAGTTGCTGTCTGTTAGTGTCTAATGGATTTCTTACTGAATTTTGAGGGCATGTGAGGGGTGGTCTGGTCAAAAATCTAGGGTATGTAAAGTTTGTGAAATTTACTTTCAGGGGCCTCAGGGGACACTTTAAAGGAGGAGACAGCTGTCTTCCAGAGCATCTGAAACTGAGTTTACTTGGGATGTTCCAGTGACTTCTGATCTACTTGTTTTATAATACCCATGGAAAGAGGTAAGAGTTTCAAATATGAGTCCCAAATTAGAAGTCTCGAAGGCAGGTGCTCTGAATTGATCCACAATGGAGCTAATTCTTGCATGGGCAGCTCTACCACGTGAGGCCCGGGCTTCATTCATATGACCCAAGCAGTGCTGGGTGCTGGACGGGGGACAGCTAGTAACCCCTGTTTCCCCAACTGAGCATCTTTCCTTTTACATCTGCCTCCTTTGCCTTGAGCCTTTCTCTAATAAGCAAGTATTAGCTGGCTATTGCTCCATACCCCAAACAGTGCTAAATATCCACCCGAAAAGGTAATCCACTGTAGGCTAAAAGGCACTGTGAACACCACCTTGTCAAAACTTCTTACTTTAACAGTGAGGAAACAGGGCCATAGTTGTGAAGTGACTTGCTGCAGGTCATAAAATGAATGAATAGTAACACTGAAATAGGACAAGTGTCTTCAGACTCCCATCTGAGTGTTCTATTATTCCAAATAGTATGCCATCTTTTCCAGGCAAACATGGCATTTTAAAAAGCATTTGGCTCATTTGGTCACTTTTCTCTGAAATCAGGGAGCTCACGACTAATGACACAAACTGCAAAATTGAAAATATTTTTTCACTGGGGCATTCTTGTTGAGTATATATTTCCTCTCTTTCCTCTCCCCCATGGAAGGACTAGACTTTTCTACACCACTGGAAGGCTTAGCCATGTTAGCTGTTTGACCAGTGAAATATCTGAGCAGAGGTATGCTATTATGATGCGGGTTCTGTGCTCTCTCCCTTTCCCAAAGGAAGGACATGCTCTAGCCTCCTACTGCTCCTTCATCCCAGATCCTAAAATAGAAAGACATGAGATAGCCCTGAACCGAACTTGGTGCAATGCTGTGGAGATATTGACCTACAAACCAACAGGCAAGGATACAGGTTTGTTGGAATCCACAGAAATTTGGGAGGATTGTTTATTATACAGCATATCACAGCACAAGCTAATACACTCAAGCAAACCTTTCCTTAGATAGCCATATCTTTCCCTCACCTTTCCCATTGTAGTGTACAAGCTCAGATTGTCGCTTCATTTTTTGGATGAGAAAATTGCATCCCAGATTAGATGCTTTTTATAAGGAAAAGTACAGAGGCAAAGTACAGAAACAAAGTACATAGGAAAAGTACAGAGGCATAGCTGAGGTTAAAATTCATATATCCTTCCTGATTTTCAGATTTCAGTTTCATATGGTATTTAGATGTGAGATTCTTAGTATCTTTCAGGTTGAAAAAAAACAAAGCTATTTGGTTTTGTATCTATTATCTGTCATCTATCATCTCTCTTCCCCCACCCTTTTCTCTATTTATCTATCTATTTATCTACCCAACTATTGATTTCTTTGAACTGGAAAAAGATAGTCTTAAAGTTCCATTGTGTTTACTGTTGTGGGGTTGACATTTTCGTGTCTAAAAAAATCAGCTGAGTTGATAATGTTTAGTTGATCTGTCTGCATCTGATTATGCTTGTTTCCAGATCCAAGCAGTTGTTAATGAAACAGTTGCTGTTTTGTTGACAGAACATTAATTACTTGATCTTAGGACTCAGTAATTGCACAAGCCCCCTCTGTATACATTACTAATTACATTAGCAATTATATGGCATTTTAAAGACAAAGAAATGACTGAAGCAATTGCAGTGTCACAGGTAACCTGCTGTTAGATTTCAATCACATTCCTCACGTGCCCATGATGTGCGGAAGCAGTTCTGATGCATCTGTGACACTGACTTGCAGAAGTGGCCTAAGACTTCCTGTCTGTGAACCGACTGCCTAGTGGGAAGCCCATCAGGTGGGTAGAGAGAGTGTCAGGAAAGTCTCTTTAGCTCTCATTTCCTCCCTCTATTGAAAGAAAAAATTGGAGAGAGAAAGGTTGGACAAGAAAAATTCATCTGTTTATTTAACAAATATTTATTGAGTTTCACTACATTTGGTGCTAAGTGACAGACCTCGTCCATGACTCTGGAAAGTTTATAATCTTGTGGAGAAGACAGATGGTAAGGAATAAACACTAAAATAAATTGGTAATGGTCAGAGTCATGCTTGGCAGTTGCTGTAACAAACTACCCCTCAAATCTCGGTGACTTCATCTAATGAAATTTTATTTCTCGCTCAGATCTTGGTTAGCTCTTTCCAAGTGGTTGCTCATGGGTTTGAGCTCTCCCATGTTGCGGCTCATCATTCTGGACTTCTTAGTTCTCAACTGTGTGGACAGAAGAGTGTGGAGGATCTTGAGAGATTTTAGAGACCAGGCTTAGAGGGCCATATACCATTTCCCCTATATTTTACTGGCTGAAACTGGTCACAGGGCTATTTCCTCCTGCAAAAAAGGGCAAGAAAACGTAAAGGGAAAAGAAGAAGTGAACACTCACCTAGGGTTTGCTGCACTATGTAATTACAGATGGTGACTAGTGCTATGGAAGGCAAGCATGCAGTATAAGGAAAGCATGCAATGGGAACCTTCACCCACTTGGCATCCAGCATCCATTTTCCTTCTGATAAGAATGCACTCATTGCCTAAGAAGGGAATTACTCTCCATTGTGTGCAGTTTTCACGGAGCTATCATTCAAGTTCTCTCTTCATTTAAGCAGGAGAACTTGAATGGATACACCCCATTCCTATGAGGCTTGTGCACACAGAATGAGCCATGCCCATCAGATTCTCTCCCTGGACCTTAACCTCAACTGGAAAGACCAAAAAACAAGAATAGGTAGGATCTCATTCTCTGCCATGAAAGCACGATAAACAGACCAACCATCAGTTCTTGTCACCTGGATCTATGTATCCCTGGTCCCTGTCCTTCCTGAGCCTATTTATCAGTTTTCCTTTCAATCTTGCATGCTATCATGTTGTTCCAATTAGTTCCCGTTCTTTCTGGATTAACTAGTTGGTTTCTGTGCTTGCACCAAAGAACTAATTGACGCAGGGGTATGATTTAGATTGTGAGGTTCAGTGTCTCTCTAAGGAGCACCTTTTTGCTGATACATGAAGCATAAGTTGGGGTTAAGTAGGCAAAAAGTGAGGAAAATGTTTTTTTAATTTAAATTCAATTAATTAACATATAGTGTATTATTAGTTTCACAATTGAGTTCAGTGATTCATCAGTCCTATATAACACCCAGTGCTCCTTGCATCGTGTCCTCTCCTTAATGGCTGTCACCCAATTACCCCATCCCCCCACTCCCCTCCCCTCCAGCAACCCTCAGTTTGTTTCCTTTACTTAAGAGTCTCTTACGGTTTGTCCCCCTCTCTGATATTATCTTGTTTTATTTTTCCCTCCTTTCCCTATGTTCCTCTGTTGTGTTTCTTAAATTCCACGTACAAGTGAAATCATATGATAATTTCCTTTTTCTGATTGACTTATTTCACTTAGCGTAATACCCTCTAGTTTCATCCACGTTGTTACAAATAGCAAGATTTCATTTTTTTTTGATGACTGAGTAATATTTCATTATATCAATATATACTACATTTGCTTTTATCCATTCATCTGTCGGTGGACATCTGGGCTCGGGAAGATGGTTTTTAAAGCAGAGGACACATATGTGTAGACATCCTGAAGGAGAAAAATTACAGTGTATGAGAATCATAAAATATGCCTGTTTGTCTTGAGGTTGTGGAGTGAAGAAGAAGATGACAAGAGATGGAACTGGAGAGGTGGGAAAATAACAGATTTCCTGTCCTTTGCAAGCAATGTGAAGGATTTTATCCTAAGCGCAATAGGAGGCCACTAAAGATTTTAAAAAGGAAAGAGGTATGACTCAATCAACACTGAAAAAACAAGCAACCACACACTCAAGCTACTCCGTGAGACACTGATAGAAAGGAGTTGGAGTAGAAGCAGGAAGAGCACTCAAGAGTTCAGGAGTCAACAGACGGGAGGCGCGACAGTGGTTTGTCTTGGTAGCTTACAGAGCAAATGGAGGAAGATACTCTGGATATGTATTAAGATAAAACTGACACACTTGGTGATGAGTAATATTCTGGAGACAGGGAAAGGGAGGCAACAAGAATGACATCAGTTTTATGGTTATGGAGGTTTAGAAAAAAAAATAACAGAAATAGGTGAGAGTGACAGAGTTAAGAATGCCTTTTTGGCGTATTAAGCTTGAACTGCCTTGGAGACTCCAAGCAGTCATGTCCAATGTTGATATATAGTTCTGGCATTCTGAAGAGAAGCCTTGGTTAGAAATATACTTGTAGATATGGACATAGACACTGAATTTGAAGTCATGGAGAGGAG
Organism: Nasua narica; assembly: GCA_028533885.1. Lineage (NCBI taxonomy): Eukaryota > Metazoa > Chordata > Mammalia > Carnivora > Procyonidae > Nasua > Nasua narica. The sequence goes on from CM052800.1 coordinate 125,751,841, forward strand.
ACAAGATCTCTGATAACCCCTGAGTCTATTAGCCTGGAGAATAGACAACAAAATCACACCACCCACACACACACCTAACCAGCTTTGGACTATGTTATGTCCCTCTAAGCCCTGGGCTTTTAAGCAAGCCAGCCCTTCTTGTCCTACTTGGCCAGGACACAGTTGGAATGGCTCCCTCTATTCCTGAAACTTCCCTTGCTCCCCAGTCATTTCCCCTCACCTCTCAGCCCTCTTTCCTAGTTTCCGGGTAAAGCAGACCTGCTCCTGCTCCCCAAATCTGAAGCCAATTGTGTTGCCCCTCACTCTCTCCCTCAGCGGCTCATGCTAGTCCTAATCTGTGGGTTACTTCTGCTTCCCTACCGGATCCAGCCTGGCCTCTGAGATGCACCCGTGGTGAGCTCCAACCTGCGAGAACTAGCATCGGGCCCTTATATCACTTCACGGCACCTGGTCATTGGCCTGACTACCACTTTCTAGAGTTGAGGGAATGAGTGAAGCAGAGAGAGAACAGCAGATGCTGGCTTCTGGGAAACCAGCCTTGTGACCTGAAACTGGAGAAGTTCCCCAGACGGTATGAGGGGGATTGTCCTCTTGACCCCTCACCTCCCCACAGCCCTGGGTCACCTTCCTCTGTTTACTGAGAACGCGCCTGTGAGAAAAACAGGGCCTGCCTGGGCTGGTGAGCAGTGTATGAGAGAATTTGAACTTTATCGATCTTGACATTTTTGCTTTGGTATGTGTGACTGTTCTTACACATATGGAGTGGATCAAATGAGATAATTTATGCGAAAGCACTTTGAAATTTTTAGAGGGCTATCTAAGGTATTGCTTGTTGTTATTATTACCATCCCACAGGAAAGGCTTTCCTCTTTAACATACCTACATATTTGATTAAAATTAGGTGGCAAATTGGCAAACCCATGAAGTGCTTTCTTGTGTAGCCTGTCACCTTTACCTATGGTGACCATATGGCCTGCGTTTTCTAGGATGGCCCAGATTCCATGTCATTTTATTCTTTACAACAAAAGTGATTTGTTAAATTCTCAACTGTCACTCAGTTATTAAGCCTCTGCAAGATTTTTCTCAAAAATAGATTCATAAGTCAAAATAAAGCCCTTTGTCAGACCATGCATTCTAATTTTGGGGGAGGGACACACTCAATATTTATTAATGTCATCCATGTAGAGTGGGACGTATTCTGAGAAGTCAAGGCATCTATTTTATCTTGAGTGTCCCCATTTGGGGAGAATAAGAGGACAATCAATTCTCCTTTTTACCAATGAGTAGATTCAAGCCAGAATGGCCTGCGTGTTGCCATGACATCGTGATTGCAATTAGTTGGATTTCAGTGGAAGGGAAGAGAAGAATGAGGACCAGACACAGCACCTTTGTCCCTCACTAGTGCTCCCTCTTCTGTTTTCTTTCCGGTCATTCAACGCTTGCCAACAGAGACCCTGCAGCAGCAGAGGCAGTGATTTGGGTTCCCATTGTCCACACATGCTCTGTGTTCATGGCTGTGGGAGCAAGTCATCAATGGAGATTAAGAGAAGAAGATGGACTGTGGCCTCATGCATGTTACTCACAGGTTTATTCTTTAGTGAAGAGAAGGAGGTCTGTGGGTTGCTTCTCTGAGACATCACTTCCTAGTCTATACTGAAGTAGCTGCCCACCAGGCACCTGAGAGATGTTTCACAAATGGCAGCATCCTCTTCACTACTTCCTCTTCTTCCTCCCCTTTCAAAACACATTCTCCTTTGAACAGCCTTCTCCTAAAATCCTAGCACAGGGGCTTGGTTGGTATTGCTCCATAAGGGAGTCAGTGAGAGGTCACTTTTGGTCTTCGAGTCAAGAGAATTTCTATGAGTGAGAAGAGTCCAGTTTCGAGAACATCGCATGAGAGTTTGCATTTGAGCTTCAGTTAAATCTAGCCCTGACTCCACCACCAAGGAGCACTGTGATCCAGAGCAGCTCAGTAAGGCATAGTAGGCCTTACTTTTCTTAACTGTGCTGTGAAGGGATGGCCCTTCCGGGTCCATGGAACAGTTCAAAGAACTGAATGCTTTGTGTCCCAGATACTCTTCACTGGGTTTCACAGTTTAAGCTTCTGTACTCAGCTCTGCCACCAGGCCACACAGCGGCAATTTTTCTGCTTGTACAAATCAGGTTTGATCAATGTTGGGACAAACACTCGCGAGATGCTTAGCACTTTGACACACCTTTTTCTCCTTGAAACTCATCTTCTAAATAACACTATCGGGATGAGATATAATAACATGTACAAGAGCATCCAAGAGAGAATAAGGACTCTGCGTTTCATGGAGCTCACACTCCTTGCTGAAGGTCACTCAGATGAGAAGCAGCCAAAGCAGGATTTCAGCCTGGGCCAGTGTTCTTCCCAGTGCGTCACTGCAATTGCATTCAGAAGTTGATACTTTTTAAAAGAACCAAAAAAAAAAAAAAAAAAAAAAAAAAAAAGAAAGAAAGAAAGAAAGAAAGAAAGAAAAAGAAAAGAAAAGAAAATTCTGTAATCTAGTAAGCCCCAAGTCTTCTAAAATTAAAGTTTAGAGAAGAGTGTAAGTCATTTTAAAAAGTGAGTCACTACAGCATTCATTGCCTGGCCAGAAAAACGTTTGAAAGGAAACAACTCACAAAGATATAAATGTTACCATTCTGACTTTTGGTAGTATTAAGGTCTTTCACATCCAACAAGCATGCAGTTTATTCTTCAGTATTCAGGCTGTCTGTGGGGACTCTTCTCGTATAGACTTACAGAAATAAACTCCATATTCTACAAGAGCTTAAAGAAGGACATTTGGAACAACTCATTCCAGGCCAAAAGTCACATATATACTACATGGTTTGGAATACAAGGGGGATTATGAGGACACGTAGGGCAGGATTTGGAAGGATGGAAGGAGAGGAAGGGACTGTTTTTGATCCTCTAGTATATGACAGAAAATGAGAGGTGTGTTTTCACATGTGCTGCCTCTTATCATCACCCCCACAGTGCCATGAGGCTGGCAGTCTGATCCTAGTTTTGCTAATGAGGAAGCTGAGGCTAGGCAGGATAGTGGCTTGCTTGTGGTCACTCAGCCAGGGGAGAAAATGGAAGAATCTTGCATGAATCCCAGCATTTTTGCTTGAACAAAGGGATACATGGTATTGCCATTTGCTGATGTAAAAAACTTGGACTGGAAGATCAGTTTTGGGAGGACTCAAAAGTTTATTATGGGTGTGTCGGGTTGAGCTTTCTGTGAGATATCCAAATAGGCAGCTGTCTGAACCCCAAAAGAGGAAATATAAAAGTGATACATGTCAGCATATAAACAGGTACTAAAAGCCAGGCTCAGGCTGAGCGTGTAAACTGGCGCAAGCCTACGGAGAGAGGCGACTGTGTCATTTGTCATCCAGACCAGACACTTCAGAACAAGAGGTATTATTATTAATAACTACACTGGGACAAGGTCCTTGGCAAACTAGAGCAATTGTGTCTTCTCTCTCTAGAAGGTAATCTGGCAATATTTGAAAATGACAAATGCACATGTTCATTCACCCACTTCTGGGAATTTATCCTGCAAATTAACCATAAATGTCCTCACATATGTACAAAAATGACACATTTATTAAGTATTAATTATATCATTAATAATAATGGCAAAAATTAGAGAACAACATAAATGTCAATAAATAAGGAAATGGCCAAATAAAATATAGACATGAAAAAATGGAAGGTATGAAAGGGGGAAAGCATCGCCTTCAGGGCCTGGGGACACCGCCAGAGAATGGTGTGAGCCCACAGCCTCTGTCACCTCCGCTGCAGCTGGGCTCTGGGCTTCTCTCCTGGTCCTCACCCTTCCTGCTCCTGGGGTGGGGATCACCTTCCTCCTGAGAGAACCCTCTAGGGCTTGGGCTCTGCCCTGTGTTTAAAAAAAAATAGGAATACAATGCAGCTATTAAAAGCCAAGCTTCTATTTACACACAATGGAAATCTTCAAGATATATAATTATGTATTTTTTTATAAGTATGTAGCAGTTGTTACTGATTGTGGAAAAGGGGGGCAGAAGATAATATGTACATGTGTATATAAAAACTACCTCTGGGAAAATACACAAGAAATTGGTAAAATTGATTGCCAACAAAGAAAGAAATTGGGTGGCTACAGAACAGTTTTCAGAAGGAAACTTTTCAGCATACCTTTTGAGGATCTTGAATTTTGAGTCATGTTAAAATATTACCTCTTAAAGAAAAAAGTTAACTTAAAATTAAAGGTCATCAATAAAATAAAGTCAGCCTGAAATTTAATCTATAGAAGAGATGGATTGTGAAGCTGGTCATGTTTTATGCATTATTTTTCTTACAAGGTGAAAACCACAAATACTTAGGTCATGCAGGAAAAACGGTACTTCTCATGCATGGTGACCAAGATATCCTCTGGTGGCCACCTTATCTGGGTGGCCCAGTTGGTTAAGCATCTGCCTTAAGCTCAGGTCATGATTCCAGGGTCCTGGGATAGAGACCCTCATTGGGCTCCCTGCTCAGCAGGGAATCTGCCTCTCCTTCTCCATCTGCCTGCTGCTCCCCCTGCTTGTGCTCTCTCTTTCTCTCTCTCTCTCTGTCAAATAAATAAATAAAATCTTAAAAAAACAAAAGATATCCCCTGTCAGACCAACAGACTTAACACTAAATGAAAGATGGCAAAATACCATCAACCAGCATTCCAGATGAATACCTAGAAAAAGGCAATAATAGCATCCAGATGGACAGTGAATGTTAGGAAAGAGGCTTCACGCACACTTGTAACCAGTGCACCAGATTGGCAAGGCTCCCTATCTGCTCAGGGGTGAGTGAATAGAAAATCACAACACAAATCAACACAAACGTTCTGCAAATGTAAAGATAAAGAGGGTAGAGCCAAAGATGCAGAGAAAGAGCATATAATTTAAAATAATTTGGTAGGAATTGACAAGCTGATTCTAAAATTTATATGGAAATGGAAAGATCTAAAATAGCCAAAAAATTTTTTGAAAAAGAATAAAGTTGAAAGGCTGATTTCAAGACCTACGATAAAAGCTCAGCTTAAGATCAGTGTGGTATTGGCATAAAGGTATATATATAGATAGATAGATCAATGAAACAGAATAAAAGAAATAAGCCCACATCAAATATAAGCTCAACTGATTTTGACAAAATGCCAAAATAAAACTCAATGTGGGAAGAATAATCTTTTCAATAAATGGTTCTGGAACAATGGATATCCTTATGAGATTGGGGAAAAAAAAGAACTTTTCACTCTTATTTCAGACCAAACACATATATCCTAAAATAGATCATAACTTAAATATAAATCTAAAATTCCAAGTTCTAGGAGAAAACAAAAAAGAAAATCTTTGCAACAGTCAACCATTCAACATTGGAGTAGGTAAAGATTTCTTAAACCAGATGCATAAAGCACTATCTGTAAAATTGAAAAAGACTGACAAATTAAATTTGGTAAAAATTAAAAATTTCACCTCTCCAAAAGACATTTCAATTTCATATCTATATGTAAAAAAACCCAACCCAAACTAAACCAAACAAAAACCAACCCAAACAACTCCCTCACTTTAGACCTAAGCTTCAGACTTTTACAAAACGTAACTCCAAATGGATCATTACACAATTTTTAGGAGAAAACTTAAGAGGAAATCTTCCGGATCTAGGACTATGTAAAGAGTTCTTAGACTTGAAACCAACAATATAATCCATAGAAGGGAAAACTGATAAATGGGACCCCACTAAAATAAAAATTTTCATTCTGCAGAAGGTCCTCTTAAGAGGAGGAAAAGACAAGCTACAGACTGGGAGAAAACATTTACAAACTTCTTATCCAATCAAGAACTATTATTTAGGATATATGTAGAATTCTCAAAAGTCAAAAGTAAAACAACAACAACAACAACAAAAACCCCAAAAAATTCAATTAGAAAATGAGCAAATCACAAAGAACATTTCACTGAAGGTGGCATTTAAGAAGGCAAAAAGGCACATGACAAGATATTCAACCTCATTAACAATTAGGGACATGCAAATGAGAACTACAATGAAAATCACTACATAACTATCAGAACGGCTAAAATAAAAAACAGTGACAAGACCAAATGCTGGCAAAGAGGTAGAGAAACTGGATCGCTCAGACTTTGCTAATGAGATTATAAAATGGTACAGCCACTTTGGAAAATGGTTTGGCAGTTTCTTATGGTACCAGGCATGCAATTATCATATGACCCAGCAATTGTACTCCTGGGCATTTATCCCAGAGAAATGAAAATTTATATTCACACAAAAACCTGTACATGAATGTTCATAGCAGCTTTATTCATAATAGCCCCAAAGTGGAAACAACCCAGATGTCTTTCAATGATTGAATAGTTAAACAAACTGGTATGTGGAATACTACTCAGAATTAAAAAGCAACAAACTACTGATAACATGCAACAACTTGAATGAATCTCAAGGGAATTATGCTGTGTGTGTTGGGGGGGAAATCCCAAGAGACTGCATGCTATATGATTCCATTTTCATGACATTCTTGAAATGAACAACACTGAGATGGAGAACAGATTGGTGATTGCCAGGGTGAGAGGACAATGTATAGGTAGAGGAAGGAAGATCTGTGGGTATGGTCATAAAAGGGCAACACAAGGGAGCCTTATGTTCTGCATCTTGATTATGGATCCATGAACCTACACAAGTGATAAAATTGTCTAGAACTAAATATGCACACACACACACACAAAGGTATACATAAAACTAGGAAAATCTGAATATGATGGGTGGATTGCACCTATGCCAATTTCCTGCTTATAATGTAGTACTATAGTTTTACAAGATGTTACCACTCGGGGAGACTAAGTAAAGGGTATAGAAGATCTCTCTCTACTATTTTTCACAACTGTACACAAGTCTACAATGACCTCAAAATAAAAGTTTACTTTAAAGCTTACTTCATTAAGAAAATGAAAAAGCAAGCCATACGCTGGGAGAAAAATATTTCTAATGGATATATATGACAATGGAATTGTATCTGGAGTAAATAAAGGATTTTAAAATATAATAATAATAAGACAAACCACCCAGGGAAGCAATGGGTAAATGATTTGAACACACATTTTGCAAAAGCTGATAAACAAATGAAAATACAATGCGTTTTGAAAAGATGCCTCACATCATTAGTCATCAGGAAAATGTAAATTAAAACCACAATGAGATAAGCTATATACTCATTACAATGGATAGAACCAAAAAATCTGAAAATACCAACTGTCAATGTGGATGTGCAGCAACTGGAAATCACACATATCGCTGGTGTGAGTGAAAATGATGCAGCAAATTTGGAAAACAATCTCATCTTTTTTAAAAATTAAATATATATATGCTTATTATATGACCGAGCAATTCCATTCCGAATTCCAATTCCATTCCATACCCAAAAGAAACAAAAATGTAACTCCACAGAAAGTTATGTATTTGAATGGTCATAGTATTTTATTCATAATAGCTAAAAAAATAGAAGTACAAATGTTTATCAACAGGTGGATGAGTAAATCGATTATAGTATATTCACACAATGGGATACTACTCCTCAATAAAAAAGAATGAACAACTGACACGTGCAACAACACATACAACAATGGATGAATCTCAATAGCATTATGCTTGATGAAGAAGCTTGTTGAAGATACGAAAGATTGCATACTATATAATTCCACACATATGAAATTCTCGAAGAGGCAGAAAGCAGAACAGCAGATGATTACAGTCAGGGGTGGAAGCATTGACTGCAATGGACATGAGAATGTGTTTAGGGATGACGGAAACATACATCTCAATTGGGATGGTGTCAATTCACCAACACTCACCACACTGTGTACTTTAAATAAACATAAAGACTGGAAACCATAAAACTAGAAGAAAACATAAAAGTAAATATTTTTTGACATGGGTCTTGGCAATGATTTTTGGATGTGACACCTAAAGTACAGGCAACAAGATTAAAAATAAGCAAGGGGGACTACATCAACTAAAAGGCTTCTGTACAGCAAAAGACATGATCAGTACAGTGAAAAGACATCCTATGAATTAGGAAAAATATTTATGAATCATATATCTGATAAGGGATTAATATCGCAAATCTTATAGAGAACTCATATAACATACATATCATGGTTAGGCATTTTTCTGAAAATATATGAATGGCCAACAGGTACATGAAAAGATGCTCAGCATCACTCATCATTAGTTGAAATGCAAATCAAAACCACAATGAGATATCATCTCAAGTCTGGTAGAATGGCCATGATTAAAAAGACAAGAGATGATTGGGACGCCTGGATGGCTCAGTTGGTTGGGCACCTGCCTTCGGCTCAGGTCATGATCCCGGTGTTCTGGGATCGAGTCCCACATCCTGCTCCTTGCTCCGGGGCGGGGGGGAAGGGGGAAAAGGAGGGGAGGCTGGGGGAGCCTTGGGGAGTCTGGGGGGAGCCTGCTCCTCTGTCTGCCTCTGCCTGCCTCTCTGCCTGTTTGTGTTCTCTCTCTGTCAAATAAATAAATAAAATCTTTAAAAAAAAAAACACAAGAGATGACAAACCATAAATCTTCTAGAAGAGAACATAGGCAGGAATCTCTTTGTCATCAGCCACAGCAACACTTTTCTAAATACATCTCGTCAGGCAAGGGAAACAAAAGCAAAAATAAACTACAGCGACTACATCAAATAAAAAGCTTTTGCACAGCAAAGGAAACCATCAACAAAATGAAAAGACAACCTACTGAATGGGAGAAGATAAATACTGTATGACCTCACTGATATCTGAAATTTAAAAAAAAAATCTCATAAAGAAATCAGATTTGATTTAACTATTAAATCAGATTTAATTTAACTAATTAACTATTAACTATTTAACTATTTGATTAACTACAGTTACCAGTAGTGGGGAGTGGGGGGGGGTGGGGTAGTTATATGGGAGTGGTCAAAGGCACAAACTTTCAGTTATAAACCTGGGGATGTGATGTACAACGAGCTGACTATAATGAACACTGCCTTGTGATATATAGGACAGTTGTTCAGAAAGTCAATCCTAAGAGTTCTCATCACAAGGAAAAAATATTTTTCTTTCTTTGTATCTGTATGAGATAATGACTGTTAACTAAACTTATCGTGATAATTATTTTACAATATATGTAAATCAAGCCCCCATGCAGTACACCTTAAACTTATACAGTGCTGTATGTCAATTATATTTCAACAGCACTGGGGAAAAAAATATGCCTTTTTAACATATATTAAAAAAGGAAACTGGGTACAATTTGGGAGCACAACCCTTTTAGCTCTTGATATAAATGATTAGCAAGGCATGCATAAGGCTGGAGAATCTCAATAATGTAATAATATTGATTAATAAATATCTTTCTACCCTAAATCTTCACCTTTTCTTCCAATATCCTGAACTATTTTTTTTAAGTGGTCATATGTTAGGCTATAGAGAAAATAGATCAAAACACCTAAAATCAGAAGTTGTACAGTCCACATTCTGAAATAATACAAGAAAAATAGAAATTAATGGTAAAATTATAAAATAAAAGTCCCCATTGCTTAAGAATTAGAACACACACTACATAACACTTGGGTCAAGATGCAAAACTAGAATTAAGAATATCCTGTCAGTTCCATGGTTAAATGACACAAACTGTAATATTATATGAAACAGGGATGTATTGAGAAGATCCTGATGTAACATAAGGAGCTAAAAGGCAAGAAGATGCTGAGGCATCTCAGGAAAGCAAAGGAAGGCTGTTCCAGGACTCTCACACTGGGAGCTCATGGGGCCTCACTAAGGCTGTAGCTAAACCTGGGAGAAGCAGGTTCAGAAAACCAGCAGATTGGAAGCAAGTCTGTCCTTAGAGAGAAATTAAATAACATTAAATCATTTCATTTCTAATAAGTGATAAAGTAAATAAACTTCACTTAAGTTAAAACAAGAAACATCTCTATACCATCCCCCAAAAGGAAAGAAATAAGAAAAAATAATAAAAGTAAACTGAAATTTTAGTAGAGAATTAGTAATAAATCTACGAATTGCTTTTTTTTTTTAAGAGAGAGAGCACATGAGCAGGATGAGGGGGCATGGGGAGGAGGGACAGAAGGCAGAAGGAGAGAAAGAATCCCAAACAGGCTCCACACCCAGTGCAGAGCAGGAGGGAGTTTGATTTCACAACTCTGAGATCACGATCCAAGCCAAAATCCAGAGTCAGATGCTCAACTGACTGGGCCACCTGGGCACCCCTACAAATTGAGTCTTTGCAAAAAATAATCAAGTACCAAATCACTAAAAGTTTAACCAAAAAAAATCTACTAAACTAGACCTCAAGAGAAATCCAGTAGGAACTGTTTGTAATTCTATGCTAATCAATTTGAAATTCTCAGTGCAATGGTCATTTATGTAGAAAAATTTAAAGTAGTAAAAAGAGGTAATAAAAATCCTTAATTAATTGATAATTATGAGTAAAACAGAAGAAGCTGTCAGAATATTATCTCTAACAGAAGCTCCAAACCCAAAAGTTTGATGAACAAGTTTTAAGTGTTTTTCAGGAAAAATAATTCCTGTTACATAAGCTAGAAAATAATGAAAGTTTTCCAATTTATTTTATGATTCTACATATCCCTCAAGAATATAAACTTGGTACTTGTAAAACTGAAAAATATAAGCCAATCTTACTTTTGAATTGACTACAAGCCAAACACAGCAGCTTATTTAAACAAAGAACACAGCAGAATCAGGAATTCTAAAATGATTGGATGATAGAACATCTATTGATATAATTCATTATCTTCATAAACAGAAGAATGAGTTGCATGATTATCTTCCTAGAGGCCAAAATCCATTCGATAATTTTCAATGTCATTCTTGATTTTTACCAAAAAATGTTAAAGCAAAACTTCTTAGCAAGAAAGAATAAGAGACTTCCTTACCCAAAGAAAGAATATTTATGTCAAATTGGCCAATATCACATTTAATTGGGCAGCCTGGATATTAAAGTCAGACCTAGGCATGGGAGCTCACCCTCATCACAACTTTTTAATATTTTCCTGGAATTCTTAGTCAACAGTACATCAACTAGAAAGAAATATGAAGTATAAATATTGGAAAGGAGAGAAACACTGTGATGTGCCTCAGAGGTTATGAGAATAATATCCTTGATGGGCTCAGGCTTTTGGAAACCAAATTCTCCTTATTTTCTGCTTTTTGCCTAGTTCATTTCTCCCCTGTGGCAATGAGCAACAAGCCTTCTATCTGCTTCAAGTAGAGAGGGAAGGAAAAGGGATATGTACTGAAAAGAAAGACAAGAGGAACTGGGAACAGCTCAAAAATATTACTGCACACATTCACGCACACACAGAACACAAATCTGGAGAAAAGGATAATAAGACATATTCCAGGACATATTCCTTGACAGTAAAATAACAATTGATTTTTTTAATTTTTTTCTTTATGCTGTTCGACAACATCCAAATTTTCTACAGCGACCTTTTATTACTCATGTAGTAGAATATATATATATATATATATATATATATATATATATATATATATATAAAATATCAAAAGAAGAGGCAAACAAGGGGATTGTAAGAAACCATATCAGAGCTGTGGCTTGTGGGGAGTTGGGGAGCAGAATCCAAGGGCAATGGGTCACCAGGATGTATTAAAAGAACTGTGGCTCTACCACCAGAAGATCTGGACTCATTTCTGGTTGCGTCACTGATAATCCTGTTAAATCCAGGGAAATCACTTAACTCTTTGAGCCTCTATTTCCTTTGGGGGAAACTCCTATGCCCTGTTCTTCATGTTTCCACCTGGAGGGGTTTCCCTAGAGATTTAAGACCGTCCCTTTGCTTGACACTGGGGCTGATAGTTCAAGTCACCATACATCACAATTTGCCCAGCCCCGTTAATGCTCTTTTCTCATGGTATTTATTCACTTCTTCCCTTTTCACTCTCAAAACTCTTTTGCCTTAAATACTAAACACTGTCAGGCATCAGTAGGGACAACTGTGCTTGTAGCTTGGACAGTAGATCACAGACATGTGTGCAGGCCAAAAGTTTAAATTGTGTAGTCAGCACTAATCTATAGAGCCCCAGGGTGTCTTAGGCCAGGCACAGGTAGATCAGATGTCCCAGATGTCATCTCACTGTGCTGCTTCAGGTCTCATTTGGAGCTGAGGGAGAGAACCACGGAGGGATTAAAACCCCGGTTGAATCCACCTGGCTTCTTCACAGTTTCCAGAAGTCATCCCAGTTTGACTCTAATTTATCGAATACATAAGCACCAACCAAGATTTTAGATTTCAGGACCTATATTGTGGGAGTTAATCCACAGATTTTTCTCCTTCCCCCAAATACTGCTGGCCTCTGGCAACACAGAATACTGCATTCTGGAAAAAAGAATTGTGGAAAGTTAACTTCTTTGGTGGCTGGAGATTTCTTGTGGTTCTAAATTTTGTGGAGTATGGGCCTGATGTGATAATAATCTTATGTGTTCCATTAACTCTTTGAACTCTTTAAAAATGGGACTCCTGAGAGACCATGAAGGAGCCACACCCATTCCCATGGAAGACAGCCCAGTCTGCAGCTGCTAAAGGCCAAGACCCTCTGGCTGAGACCAAGGAGGACTGGAGACGGAGAAATGAAATTTTGGACATGAATTTCTTTGCATATCAAGTCTCAGGAAAAACTAAAAATTTGAATTCAACTTAATTTCTTTGGACTTTTAACCCCACAAGTTAAGGAAATTTAACTTTGGACTTTACTTCTGTTGGACTGAAACTTCTTTGGCCTTTCTTCAAAAGAGTATTATTTAATTTTTGAACCTCAAGATCTCCTTTGGAATTTCCTAATGGGCAGGAGTTCATATTTGAATTTGGTCCCCTCTATGTTGCTGGCATGATATAATTGAGTAAATTGTTATTTAACCACATTGCAGAACTTGTGAAAAGCATCACGTCGAAGAACATGGCCAAACAGTTTTGTGGGGAGGAAAACAGAATCAGGAGTGCATTTGCACTTAGTTAAATAGGGTAGTCTTCGGATTCCTTCAGAGTCTTCTGAGGGCAAATTCCAAACTATCCACCTGTGATCCCAGAAGGATTTTCCAAAGGCGACGTGGCTAGTACTGGAGGGCTGGTCTCATAAAGTGGGAGCCATGAGAAAAAGCCCCCTCAGGACAAATAGCCACACCTGTGATGACCATGCCCTTGGGCGTTAAACTCAGTAGTTTGAACAGAAGAGCCAGGATGTACCAGGAGAGATCACTTCCCATCCTCTCCTCGTGTTTCCGTGAGTAATATTGTTGGCTCTCCAGCCCCCCTCATCCACTCAACCCCACCAGGAGGAGGGAATGACCCACTCATGAAGCGACCGCCTTCAGGAGATGCTTCTCGGTTTCATGGAGCTCATCTATCAAAAGCCTCTAAGCACGAGCGCTGTGCGCCTCCTGGATTCTCGGTAAGTGAAGTCAGCCGTGAAGACCAGAACTAGGACTTGAATGGGCTGCCCCGGGTCTGTGCTGATGTGTGTCGTGTGTGTGTGTGTGGGGGGGGGCGGGGCAGGAATGTTAACAGACTCCTTGCCTATGTCAGCCACTGTCCCCAGTAACTTTTATCAGTAATAAAGCTGACCGTTTCCTCCTCACTTGCCCAGTTCCTGTAGGTTCTGAACTTGGGCAAGAACAGAGGTTTTTGTTTGGTCTTCAGATCCCCCAAGAAACCTCACCTTTAAAGGGTGAATAATAAGCACCACTACCACACAGAGCTGTGTTGGAAAGCTAAGCAGATAATGGACGTGAACAGATTTTGTGAAATGCCGATGATGACGTAGTTTGGCCAATGACCGCGGTTAACCTTTATTGGTTCTAAGATAAGCATCACTCGCTTTGAAAATCAGAATTTAAAAGGGCACGGCAGGCTGTCGCACACTCTGCACACCCGTAGAGTGAATGAATGGCCGCCACTCAACTGTTTCCCTTCTTTGTGCTGGGCGCTCGGGACAGTTTCCCACTCTGAGCATTTCTGGCTTTCCTGACATTACAGCTTTCCTCAGACCATGAGGGGAAAGGAAGTCCGTGAGAGAATGCTGCAGTGCGTGCCAACGGGAGGCCCTGGGTGCCGTTTCTCCCAAATACAGAATCAATACATTTGCTATTGATGCCGCCACATGCAAAAAGAGCTGGGGAGGGGCCGTTCCCACTCCACACTCTTCTTCAAGGTTGGAAGGGGGCATCGCTCACCCACCTCTCCTCTCCTAACCGGGTATCTCTGTGTGTCAGCTTCCCATTAGCTATTCTGCCGACTTGGCGGCCGGCCCCAGCTGCCCTGGGCACCCTACCCCCCAAGCAAAGATAATGAGACAGTGCTACTTATATAACCTGGTCTGATTAGAGTCTCAGATCTTTGCACCTCAACAGCTGTGTGTTGTCACCAATGGAAATTTTTAACTCGTCTGCCAATTCCCAGGTCGCCCAAATAAGTGGCTGAAAGAGTGGTTGCTGTTTCATCGTTTATTAGAACGGAATTTAGGTTCTGATAAACCCTAATGCTGAAAATTAGCTCCGAGGAAACTGGCTGCAGTTCCTGGTCTCTGGCTGATAGGAACAAGTAGAATTTATTCAGGTGGGTTTTTTTATCCTGTAGCCAGTTCAGCACACAAATTACTTCAGAGCTATTTTTAAAAACGTAATAAGACCAATACTTCGGAGAGCCAGATGCAGTGTGAGAAGGATCAGAAAGCATCTATTATAGGCTCGACGTTCGCTCTCCCACAAAGCCTCGAATGATATTGAAAAACCTCTTCCTGGTTTTCCTGGTGGCTTAGCCGAGTCACTGGAATCCTCTGGGTGTTGGTCGGACTTGCACGGGTGGAGAAGTCATTTTAGCCTGCAAAGTCATGTTGGAATTAGCCTTTTCATATGGGCAGAGTGAGAGGTACTCAGACTAAAGCTTTTCAGACTGTGTTACATGGAGAGGTTGCCTCGAGGACGATGGGGCTGCAATCCCCTCATTCAAAACTCTGGCCCTTGAACATTCTTTTCAAGTCTGCAGTGAAAGAGGCTCTGCCTCCTTGGTGGTGTGTTCGAGTATCTCACACCCACTTCAGGGGAAAGAGACAAAATTATTTTTCAAACACCTTCTAGAACTTTCCTTCTTATTCTGACACTATGAAGCATAAGCTCTCCTCCATCACCACTCCCCTCTGATTTCTTATGCACAATTCTTGGAGGTTGTAATGAATTCCACCCCCTCAGCCTTTCCTTTTGCAGACCGGAATGATCAGGACATCAACCAGGAGACGTGTGTTCCCAGCGGGGACCCTCGGTGGGAGACGAGGAGGCCAGCCACTGATCAAAGTTAGAGGACACCGTTCCTGGCCTCTTTGGAACTTACCATCTAGTGAACAAATTTTTCAATTTTTTCCTGTCAGGCAGAGTTTTCTTGCCTCTCCCCCGAGCTCTTGTTCATTTTGGCCGTGTCCTTCCCAAGCCTTTCCAAGTTCTCCCGATTCCTTCTTCTTGTCAGAGGTCCAGCTTGAACCTCGTACAGGAAAACAATAATCTTATTTGAAAAGATTTCTAAATTCAGAAAGCTATAACATCTTGCTTATATTATTTTAAAGTTCAAATGGGAAATCAGGGGAATTTGAAGCAGGGTTGAGTTCTAGCTCTGCCACTGCCCCGCCGCTCAAGGTCAGGTGAGACCCCTGACCTTTCCCAGTCTCAGGCTACTTCTGGACCGTGGCTAGCCACAGTCGTTACAGGCCTGCCCGGACTATTAGAGACTAGGTAGTGAAAGCTCCCTGTACTGATTTTTTTCCATATAGTGAAAAATTAAAAATGCTAAAAATTACTACTGCCTTCTCATAGATTAAAATAAAACAGGCTCAGGGTGCCTGTGTGGCTCAGGCCATGATCCCCGGGTCCTGGGATGGAGCCCTTCATGGGGCTCCCTGCTCCACCGGGAGTCTGCTTCTCCCTCTCCCTCCCTGCTGCTCTGCCTCCTTGTGAGCTCTCTCTCTCTCTCTCTGTCAAATAAATAAGTAAAATCTTTTTAAAAAATAAATAAAACAGGCTCATGGTTCTCAAGGGCAATAGCAGTGTCCCCAATACCTCCTCTGGGATAAATTTCCTAGAGCTGGATTTGCGCAGCCAGGGCCCACAGCCCTGGTTCACGGGGCGCCTTCTCGCGGGGTGTCCTGGAGCTGTGTGTCCATAAAGCAGCCCCGCCCTCGGTAATGAAGCCCCCGGGGAACCGCGGCGCGTCTCTCCCCCAGAGTCCCCAGCACTTCCGCACTCGTCTCCCAGCTTATAAAGCACTTCCACGTACGTGAACATACAATCTGATTTAATCCTTCCAACACTCACGTGAGCTTGTTCCTTGGGTCCCACATTACAGAGGATAAAATGGGCTCAGGAAAAGCAAGTAATTTTTCCGTGGTCAGAATGCTCACGAACAAAGTGACTTGAACATGAGCCTTGGCCGTCTGATTGTAAAGGTTGCGTTTCTTTGGCCTCTCTGGCCCACTCCCCAAGTAGACTGAAGGCTCAAGCAGTCCCGGGGGTGTGAAATCCGCAAACGTGACTCAAGTCCCCAGACCCCCCGCCCCCTCCACAGTGGACCGAAGCCCACCCACTTGCTCCGCCGCCCTGTCTGCTTCCTCTGGCTGCCAGAATCCTGCCTGAAAGGGTTCTGTAGGATCCACAGAAGCAAAAGTAGTTTTAAACTCCAGACAAGAAAGGGGTTGCTGGGACTAGCGAAAGACACACACTTGGTTAGACTTGGAGTCATGGGCTATAAACAGCTTCTGGTGGCTTCTGACATGAAGTCTGATTAAGTTTTACTGCCCCATCACCAAAATGCTTAGCAAGTGCAGAGAAGGGGATCTCTGTGCAGAGCGTGACCGGATTTCTTTTTCCGAGTTAGAGAGTGCCACAGCACCTCCCCCTTATTCACCCCGGGACCCCCCAGGTGTTTTCCTCAGCCTCTGCCAAGGTCCTTGCTCAAGGCTCTGTCTGAGCAGAAGTGTGGCCAGTCCCTATGTGCTCCACAAAATGCTTGTTGCTTCTCCTCTTGGTGAGAGGGAAAGGGCCCTTTCCGTTTCCTTAACCCCCTAGTCTACCAGACCCACTGATTCTGGAAGCTCTGTGTTCTCTGCCAGACTGTGCCATGTTACAGGGCGGGAAAAGGGGCTGTCTTCCACTCCTTCAGGACAGAATGTGGGTTCCGAAATAAAAATGGATTCCCTGGCGGGATAAAAGCTTTCACCTTTGTCGCCAGTCTATCTGACTATAGCAGTCTGTGCTCGGACACTTTTTCTACTCATTTCCACTCGTGCATGGGCTGGCGGTGTGTGCAGGGAGCAGACCTTTGCTGACATCTTCACCTGAATGAGAAGGGGACTGGCATTCCTCCAATATCCTTGAGCATGGGAGAGAAGAGCTCCTTTTCATCCCCTGTGTTCTGTGTACAGCCTAAGGACAGCAAAGTAGGGAGCAGGAAAAAGGGGGAACGAAATAGGCACCATAGCTCTGGCCGCTGTAAGGCTTAGCTATGTTCTCTCTTGGATTTATCTTTCTGTGTCTCTTTTTGTCTCTTTATCTTTCTTTCTCTCCTTTAAACCACTGTTTGAAGGTCTGATTGACATACAATAAACTGTACATCTATAAAGTATGCTCTTTGATAAGCTTTGACATATGCAAACCGTCATGTAAGGGTCACCACTATCAAGCTAGTGAATATCTCTCTCACTCCTCACAAGCTTCCCTGGGCCCCTTCGGAACCTTCCCTTCCACCCCCAGACACCACTGATCTGCTTCCTCTCACTATTTTTCCTAGAATTTTATAAAAAATTTTATTAAAAAAATGGAATCCCTTAGTGCATAATTTAAAAATAAGCAGTTTATTGAGATGTAATTCACATACAATACAAGATGCTTGTTTTAAATGTAACATTTGTCGGGGTTCTCCAGAGAAACATAACTAATACATATATGGCGAGAGAGAGTGATTTTAAGGAACTGACTCATACAGTCGTGGGGGCTGGCAAATCTGAATTTCTAGGGGAGACCAGCAGGCTAGAAAGAAACAAAATTAATGTTACAATCGTGAGGCAGAATTTCTTTTCCTGGAAACTTCAGTTGTTGCTCTTATTAAGGCCTTTCCATTGATTTCACAAGGCCCATCCACACTATCAAAAAGAAATCCCTTTTACTTAAGGTCAACTGATGGTAGATATTAACTATATCCATAAAATACCTTCACCGCCACACCTAGAGAAACGCTTGATGAAATAAATAGGGACTGTAGCCCAGCCGAAATGACCCAAAAGTAACCAGCAGGGGTACAACTCAATAATTTTTGTCTCTTCATTTACTAGAGTGTGTCACTATCACCTACAACCTAATTTTAGAACAGTTTCATCGCCCCAAGGTCTTAAACATGTTTTCGCTTGAGTTTATCTACGTCTCTCTTTTTTTGCCATCAAGGTTATGAGATGGAAAGGGACCAGCACTACCTCTAGTTTAATTCTTTAGGTCTTCTAACCTAACTATTTTTAGCAAGTCTTTTCTGTAATTGCCTACTGAATGATCTATTACTTATGAATACACCAGAATTGAAAAAGTCGGTCTTCAACACGGGTCAGTTTCTTGTTTGTTAGTTTTTTGTTTGGGGGGATATTTTTAGAGAGAGAGAGAGTGTGAGCAGGGGGTGGGGGCAGAGGGAGAGAGAGACTATTCAGCAGGCTCCATGCTCAGTGTAGAGCCCGTCCTGGGGCTTGATCTCACCACCCTGAGATCATGGCCCGAGCCAAAATCAACAGTTGAATGCTTAATTGACTGCGACACCCAGGCACCACAAGGGCTGATTTCTTGATTCACATTTAAGAGCACTGAAGTCTCCTGGTAGGTATTGAGTTCTGCTCTCTGCCAGGTATGTTCACAGGAGTCATCCCATTTGATTCTTACCACAACCTCACAAAGCAAGGAGGACTCAGCCCATTTTGAAGAACACAGTAGAGTCTCGGAGAGGCCAAGAAGTGACACATTCCATCAATAGACAAACTGAGATTTGAAAAGAGCCCTTCTGATCATAAGTCTTTCTGTTGCAGCCCGGACGCCCACTTTAGAGTCACATGCTGTATGTGCTTTCAAGAGGTTGACAGCGTATCATGTGCACATGATTAAACCTTGCCAGAATGAAGACAAGCCTTGTGAAGGTCCTGAATGCAGGAAGCTCGGCTGAGACGTGAGGATCCCCAGGCTTGAGAAAGGACACCGCCAAAGGGCACTGGCATAATTATGTAGATTTCTTTGTTACGACTGTTGAAGTCCTTGGCTTTTAGAAAACTAGGTTAGAGCATGTTGGGAAAAGTTCCCTTCTCAGATTTACTCCCTCTTGTCTCTCTCTTGCTAACACAGCGCTCTGTTAGGCAGAAAGATCCCAGCGCCTATATAAGGGACCTGGAGCATTTTGCCTAAGGCTTTGTGTCTCCTTTGCTCCTTCCCCACTTCCTGCACCTGCTGCCTTTGCCACGGGCTCCTTCTCCTCTGCCGCTCTGATGAATGTCAAGGTGAGGCTCCACATCCTGCTGTCATTTCCGAGGAATGGATGCCATCAATCATGTCTCCTGTGCTTCCCACAAAGGAACAGACCCTCTTTACTTCCCACATCAAAATGTGTCCTACAGGACAGAACCTTGGTATCACTCCTCCTACTTGTGCCTAAGGACTCCGAGAATTTACTTAACAACTTTTCTTCAGCCCGGTACTCTGTTCCATGCCAGCATAACCTACCATGCTAGAAAATTCTTCTGCTCTTGTTTTAAGATCAAATACATATTGTATTGCATATCTGAAAGTTGCTAAGAGAGATCTTAAAAGTTGTCATCACAAGAAAAAAAAAATTTGTAACTATGTGTGGTGACAGATGTTACCTAGGCTTACTATGGTGATCATTTTGTAATACATACAAATATCAAATCGTAATGTTGTATACCTGAAACTAATAAAATGTTGTATGTCAACTATACCTCAATTTAAAAAAATCAACTACATACCGTGCTTTCTTTTCATTTCCCCTCTTCTTCCACTCTGACATTCCTATTTAACCAAAAGCACAGTCAAACAATTAAGGGAAGAGAGTAGCGGCTGGGATGAAAACTATATGCTATGCAAATTAGCACATGCTTACAAACTTGTAAGGCTTTGGCCAGTACAATATGATTCAACATAGAAGAAAGGTTTAGCCTGATGCACAAGCATTGCCCTGAGCTTCCGGGCCCACCACCTTCTCTACCATCAATATGCCAACCCTGCTAAGCCTGAAGAAAGGGCCAATTTTTAGAAGGCTTATTATCCAAGAAGAGATTTCTTTTTGGTTTCCTTGCAAAGTCAGGGGAAGTTTCCCAGAAGAGCTGGTTTGATTTCTGTTCTCACCTCTTGCCCACTCAGTGAACTCAGAGAAGTGATAGATTCTTGGGCCTCAGCCCACACAAATGTAAGGATGGTGAAGACAAGATCTGGTTGCTTTAATAAGTTCTCAAAAATAGGAAAGTGAAGGCACCGGTGCATCACTTAGTAGGTGACTTTGTGGCTTATACCATGGAACTCCTGGATTTTCTGGAACAAACCCAGTTTCAGATACAGCTCTACTTGTCAAGTCCCAAGTTCTGATTCTTGGCTTACAAAATATGAGCACCTTGGTTATAGGTGAGCCTGTGCTAGTTGAGGTCATTTTGGTAACTAATTTTTCTTGGATGGTGTCAAAGATGACTCTGAGCTCTACCAAACTGTACAAATGAGTCATGTTATTGAGATGATACAGTACAGTTACCAGGTGGTTCTGCTAATAATTAGAAACACATTTCTATATTTCATAGAACCACGGCAAGGAAAACATGACCAGGAAAATGTTACATGTGGGGACAATTATTCAATAGGTCCTTGGCTGAGATTTGTGGATATGAACATAATTCAGAGGCAAAAATGAAATACTGGAATAATACATGGAGATTTCTTTTATTGATGCTGCATTACAGAACACAGGAATTAACATTTAGCCAAGTCCTGGTTATTCAAGGACTTATGACCCAATCTGTAGATTACCAAACCTTTTCCTCCCTTTTCTCATTGCCATAGTCCAGGGCTTCTCAAATTTGAGTAATGTTTTCAGGGGGAAAAAAAAATCCCTAAAAGGCCAGAGCATTTCTTTAATTATTTATACTAAAACTGTAAAATTTGCATAGAACTGCACTTTAAGATTGAATGTTTATGCTTTCATAAATAAAAATAATTCATAAAGTAAAAATCAAAATCACAAAATCAGTCGAGCATTCACGATATTAATTTATGTTGGCGGCTGACATTGTTTTGCTGAAACATGGGACAGACATCACAATCTCTCCGTGTGAGCAGAGCAGAGGAGAAGGAAATATTAGAGACCAGAGCGAGAGACCCACAAGCCCCAAATCTTCCCATAGGACAGCATGTTCCTCCCCCAGGGATTTAGGAACCCTGGCTTGAGATACACTGCTTTTATCCATTTAGAATTGATGATCTGTTTCTATAGTCCAAGATCTGCAAGGACAAGGAGAAAATGTGAGAAACCAAAGTGGGTCTCTATCCTTTTTGTTGGTCAGGTTGTCACTAAAAGAAACTTAGGGTGATTTGCAGATTTCAATCAGATCAACTTTTGACCTCCTTTTATTGGTTTCTCATCAGCCTGGCTATTAGAGGATTATCTAAAATATCGCATCTCCAGAATTGCCTGCCTCCTACTCAGAATGGTCTGTAGCACACAGCATGCAGACACATAGCTTTTCCAGAGACTCCCACATTGATTTCCGAAAGACTGGAGCACATCTATTGGGACTCCCTTACATTGTAAGCAGATCCCCTTGAAGGAGCCGCCAACTCGTGTATTGTGATGTAAATGATGTTGTTCCACACCCAGCACTTTCATCTTCCAAGAGTTTCACAAACACTGACTAATTAATAAGCCTCTTTTCGGTATTGGCAGGGAGGAGCTGTAAGGAAAGATGGGTGGTTTTCCAGATACACACATGTTCGTTTTTATCTAAGGCTAAGGAGAAAGAAACAAAAACATATAGAGCCGAACGCCTACTGTGTCTGCCACTTTCCCATTCTTCATTTTATTTAAACCTTTCAACGGTCTTGGCAGGAAAAGAATCTTGGCATAAAGGTCGTCCTGACACCAGTTTTACAGCTGGGGAAATTACAGCTCCTAAAGATACTTTTCCGATAGTTACACAGTTATGAGTGGAGGCTGGAGGTGGGATTTGAACTCTGGTCTGCAAATTTCCAGGGCTCACATTCTGTTACTCCATCATACACAGGCTAGAAGCTTAGCATTTTCGCTATATTGGTCATTATCATTGTTATTGTTAGCAGCAAGTGCAAGTGTCAATAATATTCAATGACCGTAATCTTTCAAAATTATTTAGTCACAACCTTTGAGGCACTCAGAGTTCTACACAGCTGTTCTGCTCTTGCTTACTTCAGAAATGGCAAATATTTGGATTTGATATTAGAAGTCATTTTGGTCTCATTTCTGTCTCACAATCAATTTTTCATGAGTTCAAACTCTTGAACTTGAAAAATCTGGAATTGAAAATAGTGCTTGCTCTGTCCTCAGAAGTTATGTTCATGACACACCAGATGTTCTGGTCTATGATTTAAAACAACAACAACAACAACAAAACAACTCTTCTTCGCTTTGAATGGAAGAAAACATAGACAGTGTTAAGGACATATCTTTCATTCTTATTACCATTTACAAAGAACTGGGACTGTGGCTTCTCCTGAGCGTGCCACTCCTGGGTATGCAGAGTGCTAGAGAGCTTCTTTCTGGCATGGAGCTGGTTCCTCCACCTTGAAATGTACCATTGGTTCAAAGGGCATCATGACCAAATAATGGTCCCAGAGCTTTCATCGACAAAAGAGACCATGCTCTGACTCCTTGCCTTCTGAGCACCTATCTGAGAGGCAGCTGAGACCCTAAGAGGGAGATGTGAACTGATCCCAAGGCAGGAACAGGTGCTGTCATTCCTCTCTTTCAAAAATGATAAACCAGAGTCTACTGGGTTTCAGTGCTCACTCAGTCCTCACACTGGCCAGTGGGAGAGCTCGGCTCCAAACCGGAGTCTGGGGGACTCAGAAGCCCCTGTTGGAGTTGCTGTTGTTCAATTTAAGGAGCCTCTATGGAATGCGGGCATTTTACATATTCATTCAATTGTTATTCTTCTGTTAAGTGCCTCCCCTGTGCCAAGTACTATTCTACGTGTTGGGAAGAGAGCAGTGAAGACCAAAAACAAAAATTCAACACTCATGGAGCTTTTGTTCTTTAATGTGTTTTTACTCAATCATAATAACAATGATACGTGTATATATATGTGTGTGTGTATATATCTATATATGTATATAGATTCCTCAGCTATGTGCATTTTTAGTCATGTAAGTTTGAATAAATCACTGCATTGAGTCTTCATCTTCTCAAATGCAAAACAAGAACCATGATATATGTGTATATATGTTATACATATGATACACATGAAAATACATGTGTATACATATATACATATAGTTATTCTTGGTTGGATGGTAGAATGTGACTCCAGACCTCTGAATTCTAACAATTTCCATTTTATCATACTGTCTTCTATGCATATGTTATGGAAAATAGAATTTTACCATTCAAAATGGGATCAGCTTTCCGGAGTAACCAAAAGCACTGATGGTACAAAAGTTTATGTGCTACTTCAGCGTATTTCCAAAAGGATCCCTTTTTGCAGGTTATTAATTGTAATAAATTCTGCTACTAGTTTTGGGAATTGCTTGTATCTTATTATTTTTATTTGACATAATCCAGTGCAGAAAGTGAAGAATATAGTCATTGGTCTGGGCCATAGGAGCTGGTTTACAAGGGTAATCTATAAGGTCAAAGGTAGAATGAAGGGGTTCAAAGCGCTGTGCAGCAATCCCTTCTTCTCAAATCACTATGGTTTAAATATGAAGACAACAGATTTCAATGCTATCATTAGATCTTTTCCATCCATTCCCAATCAGAATCGCTCAATAGAAAACTAGGGAAATGAGAAACAGAGGCATGAATTTCATCTTGGGAAATTGGGATGAATCTAGGGAAATTGGTTACCCCCAATCACAATTTATGGGGAAGGGGTGGCAATGGCAGTGGGAGTCAAAGAGGAACGTGTAGAGGCTGAGAAAAGATGCTTCAGCTGTTACCATCAGACAAAGCTAGGGGGATGAGGTGTGACTATCCAAAGTCAAAACCAATGGTCTTTTGCTGAAACAACCAGAATTAACATGTAGTCTGATAGCAGGCATAGTTCTGAACCCCATTTGGCAGAGACATAAAGCACATTGGGCAAGGCTGATGTGGGAAGTCCCCAGACAAGCCATGTGTGTAACAAGTAGTCAGTTGGTGAGGAAGAGTGGCACGTCTGTGAGCAGTAGCACGTGTTGTTTCATTTTGCCCAAGAAGAACCGAAAGCTACAACAGGTGTCTCTCTTTCTCTGCTCTTGTATACACACACACACACACACACACACACACACACCCCTCTGAAATAAGAATTATTGCTAGCCTGGTACATGGTCCTAGACCCTTCTTTCTCAAACTTCTGACAAATAGCTGATCCAGAAAAACCTCATGTCAAGAATGAGTATTATCAAGAAGGTATCAAAACATGATTTATATGCATGTACTGTGAGAGGGGAAAAAAGAAAAAAGAGAACAAATGATAGGTGATGAACACTCCCCAGAAAAAAAAGAAAACATTTTCATGAACCTGATGGTAATTCTGATCAAGCTCATTGCTATTATAATACTAATAATAAAATAATAATTTCTCCATAAAACAATAGCTAAAAGCAGAGATGCATTGGTTCAATGAAAATAAGCAACACAGTAGAAAGCAATGGGATATAAGCTGGTACAGTGTATGAAAAGGTGAAGGAAAAAAATAGAAGCATCTGGAAAATTAAGGCCACATTTGAGGGAGTACAGAGGAGGACGAGCATGTGAATAGTAATCTACAGGTACACTAAGAGTCAAGGGTGGCTAAAGAGACCATGATAGATATGAATGATGGACACTGGAGATGCAGCATATGAATAACTGGAGTCTCCAGCCAGAAGGACCAGAATGAAGGAACAGAGAGTGTATTTTATGTTACAATTAAAGAAAAGTTTCCAAAAATGAAAGATGCCTTGAAGCTACACATTGAGAGGGAATGCCGCATCCCAAGGGGAAAAAAATACACAGAACTATCAACACTAAGACAAATCGCTGGACTTCACCTACAAAGAAAGATAGTTTAGGCAGGCAGATAAAAATATCAAGAGTGACCAACTGCCAGGTTGCACATTTTCTAGGCATCATTACTTACCAGGCCCCCTTGCGTGCTTGGAAGTGTCATGACTTACACAACGAATGCCAGGATTTCCTTGCTTTTATACAGGGAATAAAAGGAATGAAAAGGAGAGACATGACTTTGGACATCACCACAGCAACATTCAATCTTTGGAGCTTGCTTTTCAAAATATCTCTCATACGAAGTTCTCAGAGAAAGAAAGTGTAACCCCCAAAATTTTATACCCAACCAAATAGTCATTCAAAGAGAAATAGAGCCATCATTTTTTTTTAAATATACATGCACCAAAGAGTATAATCCTCCAGAGTCCCTAAATAAACTATGGGAAAACAATCTTCAGCTAACCAAGAAAGAAAAAATGGAACCAGAGCAGTTGTGCCCCAATTTATAATCATTATATCTTTCCATTCCCCACACTACGCTCCTCTTTATTCCCTACTTCGGTTAATGTTAGCACATAATCCAATTGTGTAGCTAGCAGACTGGGACTTATATTAGTCCTGTCTTCTCCCTCATTCCCACATCTAATCAGTCAGCAAAGGCCTATCAAACTGCAAGGCTTTCTCTCAAATCTTTCTGCTATTTTCCATCTCTGCTGGCAATCCTTAGGTCAGGTATGAGTCACTTTTATCGGAATTATTATAATGAACTGCAGGGTCATTTTAAAACACTCATTGGCTGGCATGGCACAGGTACTGACCAGTCAAAGTGGGTGTCTGTTGCAGGCACTGGTACAGCACTGTGGTGCGCATCAGCCATCTTTTGTCCCTCTTCTGCTTGGTCTCCTTGCCTCCAATATCCATTTGCTTCAATCCAGAATCCACACTATAGCTACTGTGATTTTTCTACAGCACAAAGTGTACCGTCTCACTCCTTGACTCAGGTTCCTGGAAGTTTTCCGTTACCTGCTGCATGGTCCCCACGATGCTGTCTAAACTCTCTGGCCCGGTGAGCAAGATCCTTTAGGATTTCGATTCCACTTCATCCGTAAAATCTCACATTCACTCTCTCATATTCACTGCCCTACAGCTACTGTGAACTTGCACTTCGGTGAAGGCACTATAAGCTCTTTGCGATTCAAGTGTGTGGTCGACAAGTCAAGCATCATATCTGGAACGGGAATGAAATGCACGTTTCCCCTAAAAGTCCCTGGTTCTGGTTCTGGAATTACATCTGAGCATCACGAGAATCCACATGGGATACATTCCAGGGCCAAGGGGCAAAGCAACTGACCCAACAGGCTACCCGCCAGAGGCTTCTGCTTCCTCACTTCTTCCCGTTTTGAGATTTCTGTGTTTATTAATCAACCAGTCCCTTTACATTATAGACACACTTCATCACTTTTTTTGATTAGTTGACTGACAAGATAATCCCTAAGGAGTGGACTCTCCAAGTGATGCTATTTCCTCTCATTTGTGACAGATTGGCTCCCTCTCCCACACGACAAGGCAGAGCTGCCTCTGGGGCTAAGAATCCAATGTAGCTCATTCACTAATTTAACAGGTATCTGTTAGGCACCTCTGGCACTGAATTTGGTGCTCCACAGGAAGTACTGAGAATGATAAGGCCCTTGTACTTATGAGCCTTCAGTATAAAGTACACAACGAGTGAATACAAATTGTGACAAGGACACAAGTAGATTTCAGTTATAGAGAGTAAGTGAGAAACTTGCATGGTCAGAGGTCAGCCAAGGCCTGCATGAGTAGAAGATACTTGAGCCCAGGCTTGAAGGATGAGGACACCAGGCTGCAAAGAGCAAGTTCCTCCCCATGAGAAGATCAAGAGCGAGCCATGTCCAGGCAGAGAGCTAGTCTTCACAGAGAAAAGCAAAACTACAGTGGGGGTTTTCTCAGAGTAGTGCTCAGAAAGAGCATCTAATCCACTCGTGCAAGGAACATAATTCATGTGTTTTCAAGATAACTATAGCCTTGTAGAGAGAAATGAGCTAATCCAATCATGTGTATGCTTGTGAACAGTCTGCTAGAAAATGACATTTAGAATCACCTTCACCTAAATGTGCTTTGTGCTTTACAGGTCTTGGTTCGTGATGGCCTTTCCATCTGCAGGGCTTCCCACCAACCTCTGCCATAAAATTCCTACCATTCTTGGAAGACTCGTCCAGCCCTGCCACCCCCATGGAACCTTTTGACCACTCCAACCCTCTGTGATTGCTGTCTGCTCTGAGCTCCTGCAGCCCTTCTATCTTCCTGTATGAACCATTGCCTATGGATCATTCCCTTCAGGGATATGCATCTTGCTTTCTTCCTGTGAGCTAAGATTGGCCTCAAGCCCTCATGTCCAGCCTCCAATTCTTCACCATCTGATGAATCAGTTTTAACATGTATTCAACATGCAGTTTCAAACCTAAGTAAACTACCCACTTACCTCAAGAATTCCATACAACCAAAGACCAACATAGGCAGTAGTATCCTTTTGAGTTTTTATGCATATATAGGTAAATACATAGAGAAAAATGACCTAAAGTCAAACATATTCTCTCTTCCAAGTGAACAGCTCAGAAAACTTTCCATGTAAGCAAAAGCTGTAGTAAGATTTCCTCAACCAGAACTCAGGGACTAGCAGTTATGAGAAAATCCCCAAACTTGAGAACAAATCCCAAACTAATTTTTTTTGCTTTAGAAAAAAAAAAAGGCGAAGTTCCAATCATTTTTACAGTACAAAAATTTTATTTTTTGTTAGGATAATTTAAAGTTTAAAACTGAAGTAGACATATTCATTTTACAAACAAGATATTCTTTAATAAGTAAGACCATTAAAAACAGTAAACAAAAAAGCTGTCTTTACAAAAAGCTCTGTGCATAGCAACTTTATACTGTATATAACTGACAAAGCAAAAAGATAAAATGAAACTATACAGTTTGGAAATGAGACCTTACTATACAAAAGGTAGAGAAGATAATGGTTTTTAAACCATGCATATTGAAATGTGCAAAGAAAAACTGGAAAAAATATGATGCTATAACAAAAAATGAGATAAATAATGAAGTAAATTGTCCCTTTAAATGGAAAATCTTACACAGCTCCTCTTACAAAGATAGGATAGAATTTGTAGTTACCTATAGAAATACTCATATTCCAAGTGGCACAAAAATAACCTGGGACCAGAATGATTCAACAGCAAGACTGAAGAGGACAGAGTAGCTTTGTTTTTAATTTATTAGTACACTAAAAATAATCCTTACACACATTTGTACAATTAAATAGATCTGCTGCTGCCAAGGTTCTAGTTGAATGGTCAAGAATGTCTGGTATTTAGTTACACACATTTTTTGGTGTAAAGCTACCAACAAATTCATAATCAATTTGAAGACAGTACTGCATCATCTTCATGCAAGAGCAAAATTCACAGATTCTAAAAGCAATGCTACTTAAAAAAACATTTCCTTATGTTGGATTGGCTTGAATCCAGGTCAAAACATGCTTAGTTTTGTTCCGTCTTCACTTTAGGATGGTAATGTTTGCACACCCTTCCCCTTCGACCAGATTTTTCACGGGGGAACTTCCTCTCATGTCTTCCCTGTGTTTTGGTGCCATAAGCCCTGACCATGAAGGACTGTCAGCAGTAATTATAAGCACGCCAGGTTTCTAAAACCTTGGATTCTCATGTGCATAGAAATAATATTTTGGTCATATGGAGTAATTCCAGAATAGCTGAAGACAAATGAGACTGTTGGGGGCTCAATAGCTGTGGGCAGGTATCAATGGGACAAACAGAAGGGAGGTGGAATTTGTGAAGTCATCTAAAATTGGCTCAGATGCACTAAAGATGTTTTCCCGTGAGAGCAGCCACAACTTTCATTAGAACCCCAAACCAAAATCTCTATATGGACTGTACTATGGTACCAATGAGTCAACAAGGAGAACCCTTATTGGATATCCAACTAGGAAAAAATGGCATCCTTATTGGAAATCCAAATAAGTCCGGATACGTCTTCGGGATCACACAGACTCTCAAAACTCAGCCACTGTTAGCAGCTCCTGCAACATTTCTTGGCCCAAGAGCTAGTTCCAGAAGTACGGAGAGCCCGCTGCAGCCCTGGGTCTTTGTGCTGCTTGGAACACAGACAACCCTAATCACTAACCCTGCTAAGAATCTGGCTTTCCATCTTTTTGAACATTAGTAGGAGAGGGATTTAGGGCTTTTAACATTCCTCTTCCACACATCATCCCTTTCTTGCCTGGAAGCTGTGTCAAGTAAGATACATATCTTTTTCAAGAGAGTTCAATGCCATGAGAGGGAAAATCTGCAGAGAGAAGAAAGGAAGTGGACATTCTAAGATTCATGCGTAAGAGTCCAAGAAACAGGATCATCTTTCTTAAATCACATCTCTGAAGTTCTGTGAGGCTCACACCTCTGTGCTCAACCAGGTAACCAAAGAGGAGGGGACGTGTGGCTCTGTCGAGGGAGAATTCCAAAGGGGCCACTTGGTTGGGAAAGTCACATGGCTTTGGCTCTTCTTTTAGGTGAGACACATGTCTCTGCCCAGGAGGCAAAGCCTGGGACGCACTATCACATGGGAATTCTCTGCACTGCTCAGAGAAGTTTGAAAGCTAATATAAATTTTTTAAAAATTCACAAAGAGTGAATACCAAAAGGGACATGAAGACTATTTAGAAAGTGGACGGAGCTGGGAATGAATTGATGAGTGTGAGTATTTTTGTACGCACATGGACTAAATCACTGTTTCTGCATCAGGCTGTTCTGTAGGAGTCTATATAATGTACATGTTCTTGCCCATGGGTCAATAAATGATGGAAAAAGAGGGGGATGCAGGATGGGGGATAAAAGTCTAGTAAGTAACTGCAGTAATAATCACACACCTTTTAAACTTGTTACTACTGGTTTGCATCATTTTCATTTTACAACAGGAAGAGAAATTCCTCTCTCTTCCAAAAAGGTCTTAATTTCTACCTCTACTTACAATAAGTTACACGTTTATTTATTTAAATAATTGTAAAACATTTTAAAATTTTTCCCTTTTTTTTGTTTTTTGTTTGTTTGTTTGTTTGTTTTTTAAAGAGATTAAACTATAAGCAAACACACATACAACAACATTTCATCATTCAATTCAGGTTTCGTTTAAGAAAGTCTTCCATGCTGGTACCCTGTTTTGTTCATTTTTTTTTTCTGCATAAACTAAATTGGTATCTGAAAGGCTTCATAGAAAATAGAAACTTTCAACTTTTTTTCCTACAAAGAAAAACAAATAGTATCCAAAATATTAAGCATGAATTGTTTGCCAATTTTTTTCTTAAATATTTTACAAACATAGGAAGGTGGTTCTCATAATGTTCATAACAAAGAATTGCATTTCTGCTCTTAGCGCTGACTACGTCAATGACATCTTTTGTCCTTGTCCCCAAGAGGGTCAGTTTGTGTAGCCACCATGAGAGCTAGATGAGAAACGTGAGACCAGGTAAGATGCAGGTCCTTGCATACTCAAATCTGTCCGTTATGTTCATTCTGGGGCACAACTCTCCCCAAAGAGCTCTTAGTGCTTTCTTCATTATTGGTCCATCAGAGTAAGTAGTTTTGTGCTTTAAGAAAGCAGTTCTTCCTCTTCTTTACATTGGGGGCACCACAAGTCCGGTCATGGCTGCAAGGAAGGAGGGGGATGGGAATGAGACTCAGATGTTTACACTTGGGTCTCCAACTCAGAGAGAGGGGCAGGAATGGGGACTGACAGAGTCTGGTACAATGCAGGGAGATGGTGCACTCCACTGATGTGAGAACCCATTTTCTCCAGGTTTGGTCTAGCACATGGCCTATCAGCGGCACGGAAGCCTTATTACCAAATGACGGCAATATAAAAAAGGCTTGTTGAAGTTTTTTGGGGAGGCCGAGAGCTAGGTTTTGCCTTGTTTTATTTTAATGTGTTGTATACTTGCCATGATAGACATAAACATGTAAAATAAGTTTTAATGTATTTGCAATATATTTATTTTTCATTATTAAACTATCATAATTTCTAGATTACATTGAGATTATGTATTCTAGAACTATCTAGAAAATTCCAGGTGCCGAGTCTATTGAGTAACTTTCCAGGCATCATTTATAACATCATACATAACATTTATAACATATATAACAAACAGGGCTTTCTATGATACTACGTTTCTACTCACTCTAGCTGAAATGTGATAAGTTTTTTTTCTCCCCCTAACAAGCTCATCTGCCTTTGGTGTTCACTGCTGGTATGTGATGCTTGCTCACTAATGATTACTGACCCACTGGAACAGAAGACTTAATTTAGTTCCTAATTTGGGAGTCACCCAATCTCCACCCTTCACCCCTTCCATCCCTTGGTAATGCCCAATGTCTCCTTCAGCTATTAAAGGCACAGATAATACCTGTGGGGGATATCGGGTCCAAGGTTTCCCCTTGATGTGGGAAACAAAGCAGCATCAGCACAATGGGGGAAAATCACACAGCAAAATGCACCCCTGTGACCTTGGCTTTCAGATGATGTCCCCATAGAATTTTCACATTCTTGGAAATCAGCTGAGTAGTTTCCTTGCATCAAAACTTCAAGCCGTTTTGATCCTTTGAGTTTTATTGTCTCTGGCTCATCTAGAGCTTAACAATGATCACAGAAGCATTTTGCTAAGTGGTGCTTACTAAGCTGATGAGCAAATGGCCAAAATTCTTCCAGTTTGCCCCCAACACCACCCCTCTCCCCACCCTCTTCCTCCCCCCTCCTCTCCCTCCGCCCCTCTCTCCATGCCAGCTAGTCTTCCCAGGCAAAGCTGTCAGCTGTCTATTTCCCTGCCCATACAGCCTTTATTGAATGTTTGTGAGATCAGGATTAAGGTCTTACACAGCTAGCAAAGCCTTAATTATTTTTGCCTGTATTACTATATATTGAATCGATGTAACTTTTCAATAAAGGCAGTTCAATTCTGGACACTCCCTGATGATTTGGAGACATAGCAACCCTGGTAATTATCCCAGAGTGTAGGAGGGTTTTTTATTTTATTTTATTTTATTTCTTTTCCTGGAGGGAGTTGGAAAATGAATCAGGCACATAGTGCATAATATTATCTCGACAATCTATACTCATCATGGCAAATGCCTGATAAATGAGGTAGGAGGTGGGACAGTGAACACTGCACATGAGCTCTCTGGTGGTAGGATTCTGGCTCATGCTTTCAACTTGAACTTGTCTATTACATTAAAACTCAGCAGCCCCTTCTTTTTTCTGGATCCTCAGAGAGTTACCAAAGGAGCTCATTAAAAGGGCAGAGCCACTCAAAGAAGATCCAGTGCGATCTCTGCTATGTGGTCACCCTGACTTTCTGCTTGTAGAAACCACAGCCAACAGACAGAAAGCAGAAGTTAATTGGAGAAAGAGTAAGCATGTTCATGGCGGCGGGGGTAGGGGGACTACACTGAACTGCACTTTGTCCAATTTCTTTCTGCCTTTGGCATTTCATGAGAAGGCAATAATCCCCCTTTGGTCCAGGTGGAAAGCGGGTATGGGTGAAGGGTGAGGAAAGGAACTGCACTATTCTTGCCCCTGGAGAGACAATGGGCTGTCATCGCAGACCCTGGAGTCAAAATATCCAAGGTCATTTTACTGTGTGGTCTTGGGAAAACCACTTCACTAAAGATGATGATGATGGTATGACCTTCCCCTTCCGGTCACATGTGAGGCTTGTGCAAGATAATTCGCGTAAAGCGCTGGGTTCAGCGTCTTGCTGAAAACCAGCCAGTCTGAGGGAGGGCCGGTTGTGCGTGGCCTGGTCAGATGACTGAGACCTTCTCACCCTACACGTCGAGAGCAGAACCTCTCCATCAGCCTGTGATCCCCCAAGCACCTCAGAACACACTTTGACTCTCACACGATCTGTCCCTAAAGAGGTGAAGCTTCGTGTTGATCACCCCTGTGATCCCAGGACTCCTTCACTCAGTGACCACATCTAGAACATTTGATGTCAGCTCATTTTCTCACCCTATGCATCTGTGGGGCGCCGTGTAGCCTTGGACCTGGAGCTTCTAGCCACCTGACACAAAATGAGGACACGTGGGAGTCTGCACGCTGCTCTTGCCCTCCTCCTCACCCTCCCTCCCCTGTCTTCCTTCTTCTTAAGGTTCAGATCACCAGAGAAATTTAGAGGGAACTGTAGGATCTAAAAGAGGCTTGGGACTTCCCAGTGATTCTGTAAAAATGAGACAGACTAGATCCCAGAGCCTATGTGTGACTGCTGACGTCGTCACTCCTGCAGACACGGAACGGGCGGCTCAGCCACTTCCTCAGTCTAACTATTCTGACCTGTGCTGACCAGGAGCTCACATGGCTACAGACCCTAGAGAAGGTCTTAGGGCTATTTTGGGTACTGCGACCCCCACAGAGAAACCTCACTATGACCCCACAGACACTTCCAGCCCTTTGGGCCAACTCAACCCTGAGTAGGTGATACCACAGCAAGACGTGGGCATGCAGCGACAGGCAGGGTAGGGATTTCAGGCCACAGGAGCCAGTGAGAAATTGATCCTGGTCTACTTGGGGGCCACAGCCACGTAAGCCCCACACGTGAGTCTCTGGACAGTATAGATCCAGAAGATCTGAGACGACCAACTCAACTTCCCCAACTGAGTACATGTGCAAGAGAGGAGGTGAGGGGCTGGTAAGTGGTAACTTGACTAAGTTATAATTCTTCTCCTCAAAGTGAAGTTGAAAACGTTGGCTGGGATTGCCTGGAACAAGGGAAGGGCTGCATTCCTTCCGACTTCTGCCTAGGTCTGCATTTCCTCTTAGCCTTTCATGGGGCCCCCACTCTGCATTTCCCCAATGAGAGCTGTGGGGCCCCCACTTGGTTAAGGGATGTGACTAACACCACAGAACTTAGAAAGAGGAGACATCATCACTGAAGTAGGCATGCGGAAGGGAAAGATAGAGCAAATATTTAATAATTGCATACATTTCCCAATCTGGAGATGAAGACATTCATAGAAAAAGTTCTGAGCATATCCCCGAAGGGTGAGATGGAAACCACTGGTCCTTGAGGAGAGAGGGGGCAGGTGGGCGACACTGAGCTACAGGCTGATCCTGTTTCTCTAGGGACCAGACATCTAGATGAAATGAAATACACATATACCTATTTTTCCCCCTCCAATAGACAGATGTTTCCAACTACTCACACATTGGGTGGCATGTTACACAGCTGCTTTGTCTAGATGGAAATAAAAGAATTTTCAGGGACTCTTCTGAGTGCTGGGTTTTCAGTTCCCATTTCAGTTTCTTGGTCAAGTCACTTGACCTTAAGGAGACACCCCTGTCTCTTATGGTAGAATGGGACAGGAACCTGCCATACCTCCCAGAGCTCTGCTCAGCCACAACTGGCAAGTGAACCTTCACAGGTGACCCAGAGGATGGGGAATTATACACAATCATAAAGCTACTAGACTGATGCTGTCCCAGAGATGGCACAGCTCATCAAAGGCTCTGTTGACCTCAGAGGCTTTGATCCACGATGGTGGACCCAACCTCTGTCCTGCTTGGTTTTATCCCACACTTGCTGGTCATGAATGTTTTCATGTCAAGACACGAAGTATCTAAAAATAACATGGGTCATCAGAATCCGTAGTGTTCAGCAGCTTCCAATTTGCTCTTTTGCCATCAGCTGACTTCCATTCACAGTGAGATGATTAGATTCTCATATATTCATCACATTGGTGTTATATTATGTCATACTATATTTTCAGACATTGCTCAAAAATGGGCTTGATGGGTGATATTAATTTTTGTTCTTAGACAGGGCTATGTCTTTTTCTTCTTTCTTCCCTGCTCCACCCCTGATCTGACACCTGCTATTAATCTGACTGGCATGTAATCAGAATTCTCACAATGTACTGGTTATTCCTGATGGATCCTGTCCATGTATACCATAGGAATAGGTATGCACTGCAGATGGGCAAGCCCATTAGGTAAGCAGCAGTCCCCATGTGAGATCTGATGTGACCAGGTACCTTCTAGGAAATCATGACACGGCCCTGAGGAAAGCAAAGGTCTGGGAAGTCCAGACAGTCCTGGAGAATATATATGGCTCTGTCCGACTTCTCAGTATTCCCCTCATCTTGTTCTCCAGTGGTGTAGTGGCTCAGTTGTTTACAAGCCTTCTGTGTCCAATGATGGAAACACCAAAGCATCTCTTTGTAGGTAAATGGCTAGAGATAGGAAGTGATGCTGTGCCATTTGCTCTTACTCTGTTGGCCCTGTGGCCCATTTACTATGGTGGTACCAAAGTGGTACCTTTGCTTACCTCTGAATCCATTTCCATTGCCGCTGGAGCAGGCAGGTGAAGGGGAGCCTTGTGGCCTGATGACAGGGGCAAAGGCACTCTTCTGTTTAACAGCAGGAAAAACTGAAGAGGAAAATGGGAGGATGGAGGACGTGCTAGAAGATCCAACAGTGGGACTTGATGACATGACTGGAAAGCAAAGGCACAATCCTCTTAGGAAAGGACAAACCTAGGAGTTAAATGCTTTCTTCAGGACACATAACCTGTACACATTCATCGACAAATGACTCATTTGCTTCAGGCACTGTCCCAGATTCTAGGGATTATAAGAAGTTGAATGTGACAGCATCCCTGCCCTGCCCTA
>CM052800.1:125788467-125917509 GCA_028533885.1 Nasua narica
TGTCAACAATGGAGGCACCAAGATGGCGCCTTGGTTTCTGTGTCCACAATAGCACCACCTTCCCTCTTACGCTGTGATAGAGGAGGGTTTTTATAAGGTGATTTAGGCCTACATATACACACCTAATGCTGTTTATATTCAGTGCTGGACCCACTTTTACAAATATTTCTTTTCTAAATTACGGACCTTCGGGCACCTGGGAGGCTCAGTGGGTTAAAGCCTCTGCCCTCGGCTCAGGTCATGATCTCAGGGTCCTGGGATCGAGCCCCGCATCGGGCTCTCTGCTCAGCAGGGAGCCTGCTTCCCCCTCTCTCTCTGCCTGCCTCTTTGCCTACTTGTGATCTCTCTCTCTCTGTGTCAAATAAATAAATAAAATTAAAAAAAAGAAATACAGACCTCAACCTAAAGTGGATTCATTAGGTCAAATGTGGCTGCCTCAGTGGAAGAGTCACCTCAAACTTTACCAAGTGACATAAGACAACTGTTGCAGGGTTTAATGAGCACAGAGCTAAAAAATGCCATTTAAACTAGTTTTTGTGACATTTTTGTAAAATGCTAAACTGTCATCCAAATTAATTTAAAATTTAATGTCACTATATTCAAAATCGCAAGAGGAATTTTAATTTGTGTATTTCAACAAACGCAATTTCTATGTTTGTCTATTTAAAAACCAACAACACTGTAAGAGCCAGAAAGTTTTGTGAATACTTCAAAAGTACTAAGGAGGCATTTATCTTAACAGATATTAAAATTTAATGAAAAATCTACATCAATGAAGTCAGTGTTATCCTAACATAGATATAGGCAGACAAATCCTTGGAGAAAAAAGAGGCCAGAAACAGACATGGATATATATGAGAACTGAAACTTAATAAAGGCAACATTTCAAATTAATGGGGACATAAATGCATGGGAACAATACACAAGTCCCCCAGAGACGGAAATTTAAAGCGATTCCTCATGTTAAACACTAAGGTAAATTAAAGTAGACTAATCAGTTATTTGCTAAAACAAAATTATAAAGGCGCTAGTAGAAAAATTAGGAAGGTCATATAATTTACATAATCCTTTCAACCTCAAAGCCTAAGGAGAACATCACAAGATTGGCCACGTGACAAAAAAACTTCCATAATAGAGAAAAGGCAAATGACAAATTGGGAAAAATCATCCTCATAATTATGTAGATATGTTTATATCCTTGATAGCTGATAAGTTTCTTATAAATTAATTAGAAAAAAAATCCCAATTAGAAACGCGGGCAAAAAAAGGGAAAAGCAAAGTCACAAAAGGAGATAGGAACGAAAATGACCAGAAGGCCTTTACAGACCTGAAAACGTTCAAACTGCTTAGTAATCAAATGCAGATTAAAACAGCAACGAGAGGATACTTTCCACTTTACAAAATTGACAAAGATTAAGAAGAAATGAACAGGCCAGAAAAACAGATACTCTTCCTTTTCTAAGGGGAGCATTCATCTCTCTGGGGGGGACTTTGGCAATGTGTATTTAAAATCAAAGTGTTTTAAACTGTGCATATTTTTTAACCTAGTAATTTAATTTTAAGAAATTAATCCCAAGGAGATAATCATAAATTTGCCAAAAAAAAAAAAAGTAGATTGAAGGGCATTTTTATAATTGTGAGAAATTGGAAAAAAAACAGAAGTGGCCAAGCAACAGGGTAAAGTATATTCAGTCTATAAAACAGAATGCTACACAAATATTAAAGTTGACGTTGGGAGAAGAATATTTGATGACTTGGAAAGATATGCCTCCTCAGATGAATAACACAAATTATGACATAACATGTATGTCAAAGCCAGGTTTTTTTTTTTTAAGAAAACATACAGAGCAAAAGTTTAGAAGGATGCGATATACACAACCAAACTTTTCATAACGTTCTCTCTGGTCAATGGATTATGAATGCTCTTAAATTTACTCCTTTCACTTGTCCCTATTTTCAAAGTTTTCTGCAATGAACATGCGTTACTTTTGATGCAGCGGAAACCAAAGCTGTTAAGATAAACAAATTGAAAATCTCCATTTGGCGGGTGCAGTAAAAAAAATAATATAACCCTTAACAATAGGCATAACAGATTTCTTGCATGTTAATGTTCCTCTTCGATGTAAGGCCTTACCACCTGCAAACCAGGTTGCCTTTTAACCTTTCTGTTACCAAAAAAGCAAAGAGACTAATAAATTCTCAAATTCCGAGGAAAAGCTCCTTGATTGATTGCTGTGAACTTCGCAAAGCAAACATCACTTCTCATCTCTTCTCCAGTCTTAGGATACAAGTCTGCATCATTGACAGATTTCATGGAGCCTAGCTTCAAATCTGTGACTTTGATAATTCTGCCACTTTTCTTCCACTCCTTCTTTCATTGATCTCGTGGCAGAATCTCATTAGCTGTGCATCAGAGTAGACACTATAATTTCCAAAATGTATCCTTCTATGGCTGGAAGGCCATACTTTAAAAATTAACAATGGTCATGCCTGCACAGAAATAAAGTGTGTCATTTTTCTTTCCTTTTTTACATATACGTGCTTTTTAAATTGCGCATAATGAGAATGTTACTATTGTAATAGGAGTTTTTTTTCTTTCCTGGAGAAAAAGACAATAGCAATATGTCAAGATGTTAACAAGGTTGTTTTTTATGGTGGGAGTAGGCTTTCTTTTTGAAACTATTTCCATATGTTCTAAATTTTCTATAATCATCATTTAATACTCTACAATAGAAAATGTCTTGATATTTATTTTTGAAATTATAAAAATATTGAGCCCCGGGGCATAGCCTAAGATGATGTCAATGAAGTAGGAATCCCTGAATATAGGTTGGGTTTCTGTATAGATTCTGTCCCAAACTTTGGAATTGCTTGGTGGCGATTCTGCTTGGGAAGAAGTGGGCCCATTAGTGTTGCAAGCTTGTCGAATAGACCATCTGTGGGGACACTAGAGCGCACCATTTTAGGAAAGCTGATCACATACACTTGCAACTGAGAATTTCTCTGGACATTTCTCTCTCTATGGACAGAGGCCAAAGAAAAGGCAAGGACGACTGGCCCCCAAATCTCTGTGAACATGGGGAGTTAAGGAAAAACCACTTTTCTTCTTATAAGGATTGACTGGCTTGCAGAGTCCCAGCTGGAACTCACCAGCCACCATATCCTCCTTTGCACTGAGCCATTTCATTTGTTGGCGCTAAGGGGTCTGTCAGCATTTCATTATAACCCCCTATTGTCAGGGGTTTAGAATTCAGCCATAAAAACTTGCACTGAGCTGGAGCTTGGCACACACCGCTACTGCCAGGAAGTGAAGTTTGTATGTAAAATTGAAAAAACATCTGTTTGGCCCTTTTTGAAGTCGTGTGAGAGCAAAAGCAGTAAAGAGGCAGGTTTCTGATACTCTGCATTGGCCGCAATGCAAATCAACCTGACCGAGAGGCTTGGCTTTTTTTCTTCTGAATGACTCTGGCCAATGATTGCTCCCTGACCTGGCCTGGCCGCATCAACCTCAACCTCGTTTAGAAAAGACAACGTAGACTGGTGTTTTTAGATACAAGCAACGGAACTGACAAAATGGTTTCCCCTGGGCTGTTTTTTGTGTTTTTTTTTTGTTTTTTTTTTTTTGTTTTTTTTTTTGTTTCCCAGAAAAGTGAAGACGTAGCTAGCTAGAAATACAGGTCAGAGGCTATTGTAATGAACTCCGTGGGGTATTCAGTATTCTTGCAGTAGGGGATTTTATTGTTAATGAAGGCACTGTGGAATCCATTCCCAGTTTGCGACTTCTTCAGACCCTCCTTCAGAAAATAAAGGTGCAAGAGACCAGAGGGACCCAGTAGGCCAAGGAGCGGGTTCGCTGTTGTGTTTCTCCCTCCTATTGGGCAAGGCGCCTCTCTCTATTCTGCATGTGCTGTCTTGTTCTAATGGATGATTTAAAGATTTGGGTGCTATCATTTTCCTTGTGGCAGTTGGGACTGTATGATCAAGTGGAAGGAAGCTGTCCCTTGCTGGAGTGGGAAGGTCCCCTCCCTACCAGAGGAATTATCTCGTAAGAAACATCAAGCAACTACCCAGTGGACATATTCATTTATCTGTTCATCCTCCCTCTGTGTCTGTCTGTCTCTCTCTCCCAACCCTACTCAGCCACCCCACTGTCTTTTGCTTTCTCCCTCATCACCACACTATCCACTATATTATTATATGGACCACTTTTGAGCTACAAAAATGACAATTGTGTGGTTCAGCCTCATACACAGATGCTTATAAATGTATGTTGAACACGTGAAATTACCATTTGGAGAAACACAAGTAATCCTATAGTGGTCAGCCTAATTGTATATTATAAATACATGAAATATTCCTTATATTATTGAATGATTTTAGAACATGGTCTTCTGAATCTGACCACATATTTCTAGTCCTATTTTTACTATTTATGAATCGTTGAGTAAGTCATGCTAACTATTTGTATCTTATAAGGGAAAATGACAGTAATAATTATGACTATAGCCATGGCATACGGTTGTGAGGATGCAGTTGGACTCTGTATGTCAACATGCTTTTTAGGCTGCAAAGGGGAATGCAGTTGTGAGTTACTCTTGTTGTCACTATCATTCTATGATATCCTTTCATAATAGCTCCCCTGCCTTTGATTCCCTTGTTGAAGATGTGGTCCCTTCTGCA
Source organism: Nasua narica (assembly GCA_028533885.1). NCBI lineage: Eukaryota > Metazoa > Chordata > Mammalia > Carnivora > Procyonidae > Nasua > Nasua narica. Next base: position 125,793,148 of record CM052800.1, read on the forward strand.
CGCGGGGCATCCTCTCCGCACTGATGTATGGGAGAAGTCTCTCCAAGATCTCAGCAACAGAAAAGTCATGTTTCTCCTGTGCTACCCCCCCCAAAACTATGTAGACATAAAATCTTATAACAGAGAGCATTTTTCTTTTTGCTTTCCCATCTTTTAAGCCTCCAAACCAAGTTAATGGCTCCCTTGAGTAGACTGAACGGTGTCCGGACCAGTCCTTAGATTCATCTAGTTTTCCTATCCATATTTTTTTTCTTTTATTTCAGTTTCTTATAGATGCTATTTTACACTTTCATAACACTCATCTCGCTATTAATATCTCCCAAAACGTTTTTGGAACAAGAGAAGGTAAAAACAAGTAAGGAAATAAATCAAGCCAGCATGAGTTTATTAATCTACGCCACTCTGATCTAATTGTTCTGGGCCATCCGACATGACACAACACAGAACTCAGGTCTTGGCAGCAACAAGATTTCAGTTTTAGTAGAAGAACCAGCCTCTACTACCTCTGCTGTTTGGTCCTTAGCACACTGAGTAGACTCTCGAGGGTAATGAAGTGAATAGATAACCCAGAAGTAACTCATGGGGGTGTATCTCCAGAGAACCCCCTCCAGACCCTTGGTATGTCACTCCCTGAGCTGCGGTGGAAATGGCTGTTTGTTGTCCTTGACTTGTCCTTGTTCCTGGCATAGGGGAACCAGCATGCTGGGTGAAGACAGGGTCTGCTCTAGAGCCTTGCAACAGGAGCCAGCATTTCAAGAACATTCTACTCACTCACATAGACTCTCCATGGTGGCTTCTCCCCTAGCCTGAAGTATTTCCTAGGTAGGTTTGAGGATACATATTCTCTTAGGCTTCCTAGCCCTCAAAGCAACCCAAATGAGTTTCCACAAACTCCTAGCTAGCCTAGATTAGGATTAAGAAGTCCACCTCAGATCACTCTTTCATGAGCAGCTAAATTCCATCTCTCAAAAGGTACACAAGGAAGGGAGGGCCATGTAACAAAGTGACACAGGAGCATGGTGTGACACACAAAATAACCAAGCCACGAATTGAGTTCAAATGATCTCCCTGCTCTATCCCAGTGATGTGATCTTGGATGAGTTAACTGCTATGCACCTCAAACGCCTCACCCACAACAAAGACAAAGTTCTCATGAGGATTAAAGAAAATATTACCCCTGGAAGTGCCTAATGAAGAGCGTGCATAATATTAACTGAAATGGAATCTTCGTTCCTCGCTCCCATCCACGCAAGCCATATACATCTACCCTTTCTTTGTATAAAGCAAATAGTTTCGCTCCTTTTCTTTCCTTCAGAAGGCTTGGAGCAACTAAGTGTACCAACGTCTAGCTAAGGGAAAAGAACAAAAGGCAGGAAGGACATTTCCTTGGGAAATTGGGCTACTCCTCCACAAATCAGTAAGACGTAGGTGGGCGTGTAACTCTCCCTCAAAAGGCTGAAGAGTAACACCCAGGGAACAGAGACACAGGGAGAGCCGGAAATATGGAAAAGCCACTTACTTCCATAAGGGGAGCCTGTGGGGGAGCCGTTTAGAAATCCTGGTGACCCTGGGACGCCCAGGTTGGCCATCGGGACGTTGCTGTAGCCATTCATACTGTTACTGGAGGTGCTGTAGTTAGACTGCTGGGGGGTGGAGCTGGAAGAGTAGCCCCGCGGAGAGATGCTGCTTGTGTTGCGGATGTATCCTGGACAGCAAGGAAAAAGCCCAGATAAATGAACTGGCACAGGCCAAATATGGCGGCATGGGCCCACGTGGTCCCCCGACTATAGAACACCCCCAAGCCACTCCTGGGCATGGGTGGAAGGTCTGCAGTTTGTCTTCAGCATTTAGATCCTCCCTCTTCTCCCTTCCCCACCTTACACAAGGTCATGTCCCTGACAGTCCCTCCTTCCTCTTTGTTCCCATTTGCAGTCAACATCCCTGGCTCACGCCAAGTAGTGATGACTAATCTTCCTAACACATGAGAGCGCTATGAGATCTTAATGGCTATCACTGAGGCAAGCAATCTGTGGTCAAGTAAAGCCTGGCAGATATTGTGTATTATCACCATTCCTTGAAGATTCGCCTACGTGGGGCCCAGAGAATAAACAAACCAGTTTATCTTTGCTAATCTACTGTTTCCCAAATTTACCACACCACGGTATCTTTTCTGGGAATGGTGGGCAAAAGGCATCCTAATAACATCTCAAGGGCCACTCGTACTCTGCAGATCATACCTTTGGAAAAGTTAGTTCAAGGCTATTACCATCCCCCTACTGGGGGCGGCGAACATCTTTATTTAAAAATTGTTGCTAAGTACATCTAAATGTGCTATTCTTTGGCCAAAGATGTGGAAGCATCAGCAACTGAGTACAGGGAGATCTGGTCTGTCCTCCCCATACTTCCAAAACCCTAGCACGGAGATACCACCTAACCCAACCTGAAATAACCCGCTTTGGATAATAGTCTCTAAAGGTATTTAAGAAATGAGCTCAATTTGAAGAAAAAAAAAAAAAAGGCAATCATATGTCCGCACCCACCCCGCTGTCAGAAAAACTCACCCTGGGCATGAGAATGAGGAGTTCCCTTCCAATGGATGAATGCAATTGGAAATACAACTATCCCAAGGTTAGGAGCATCCTTAGGAAATTTATTCCTTCTAAAAAAATGATTTGTGATCAACTTAGCACCTTAATAAAATCAACCTCAGTGACAAAAATCTTTACGTGAGCTACCTGACATGTAAAAAGCACAGGTAACTAAAGCATGTTGCTCTACATTCTGTATATGAGATGACACACAAACAGAAGTCACTAAATAGGAAACCAAACCACTCTGCCTTGGCTGCTGGGAAGAGAGAGTCATGCATAACAAATGACAACGGCAATGACTCAGCTTCCTTCCACTATCGAAGCTGATAATCACAATAGCAGAAGGGCACATTTTAGTCAAACTACACTTGTTTTTTTTTTTTTTTTTTTTAAGATTTTATTTATTTATTTAGTAGAGAAAGAGAGAGAGAGAGCATAAGAAGGGAGAAAGTCAGAGTGAGAAGCTGACTCCCGGTGAAGCTGGGAGCCCGATGTGGGACTCGATCTCGGGTCTTCGGGATCATGACCTGAGCTGAAGGCAGTTGCTTAACCAACTGAACCACCCAGGCACCCTCAAACTACACTTGTAAATCCAGTTTCAGGAAGTCAAAATCTTTCTAAGTAAATTGCAGTTCATCTTAACCTTAAATATTTGCAATTAAAGGGATTCTACTTGGGCCCTAAAAAGCCCCAAATCTCACAAAACACCACCCATCATGTTGAGATAATCCGATATATGACGGTATTGCTTCTCTGGTATTGCTTTTTTGATGATATGTCAATCAAGCTTTACCTCCCCCCGCTCAAGCAGAACCCACCTTGTAAACGGATAGAACGTTTGGAATTTTGACTCAGAGAAAGGGTAGTACCTTGATTATTTCCCTGTGTTGACTCTGAGATGCTGACCCCAAGCTGGCTGCCGTACGAATTGATGCCCATCATGCCACTGTGAGCCGGGGAGCTGGAGAGAGCTGGGATCTGGCTGGGATTTCTAGGGACGCTGTACAGGGCTTCTGCAATGTCTGCAGCTCGCTTCAGAATGATGTCCTGCAAAATGGCGGGTGGAGGTGAGCATTCTTATGCAGCACAAAGAGTCATACTCAACAGAGTGTAGGATAGGAGCGTCTAACCTGGTTATTGTGTGGGGTGCCATAGAGGGCCTCCACTAAATCTGCAGCTCTTTTCAATAGCATCTCCTAGAAAAAAGAGCAGAAAGGGTGAGGAAGAAGCAAAGGTAAAACCCCCAAATGGCCAACTCAAAGGAAAATTATGTATAAAAATAAAAAGTCCAGACATCCCCCCTAAAATATAAATAACTGGCTACGAGGTCCTATATTTGGTTTGACAGGCAGAATTTAACTACACATATAAATCCCTCTCCAAATACGCATCTACACGGAATTCATCTAGGCAAAATGGTTCCATCCATGATTGTGCCACCAAAATAAAAAATGACCAGATGAAAGATGGAGTTGGTTGAAATTACTAATGTCATAGAAGTGCCATTAAAAACTTTCAGACCATTCCATTAAAGAATCTGTTACTCTAATTAACCAAAAATTCTTAGAATGATTGACTGACCTAAGTTTAGCTGCTTGCCAAAGAGTTGTTCGTAATACTGAAATTATCTTGGCAGTGCCTTCCACAAAATTTTATTCTAATAAAGATGAATTCTTTCAATAATATTTCCCCCTGTTCACTTTAACCAGAGAGAATTAGTAATCAGTAATCCCTTTCGTCTCATTTTGTCTTTTCCACCTCCTGTTTTTAACAGCCTTTTAAATTGCTATTAACCTACTTTCCAGATATCATCTAATTTAATGGTGGGGCTGGGGATTTTTCCAAGAGGAAAATAAAGGTGTGATGCAGAAGCTAATGTGGTACTTGAATTTTACTCACAGTACAGAAAAGAGAACATGGCATATGATAATGTGTGTGCTCAAAATGCAAATGTAGATGTTAAAATTTAATAACATCTCATTAATTGGATAGGTAATAAATTAATGTATTTTTCAATAACGAAAGCTAGAATAATGGGCCAGGTTCATGATATAATTGTCATAAGCAAGTTCACTTAAAAGCAAAACATTTCATAGAAATTTTCTATGGAAGCATTTTTCACTTCATTTAATATCTATATACAGGGTAGTCCCTCGATGAATACTTGACTGTGGATTAACGTGTCCCTGCAGTTACGGGCGAATAAAATTGTATTCAAATACAAAGGAGTAGGAGCTTGCATTCTTAAGCCATTATGCAATTATTTATTTTCATAAAGTTGGCAATGTTTCATAAGCTGGATGCTTATAGTGTATCTATTTTATAGGACCCAATTTTCAGATTTCCTATTCCCTGGGATATTAATCACAACATATCTCAGAGTTAGGAGATATTTTATGTGTATCTAAAGCTTAACCAAATTTCAGGGCCTAATGTAATTTTAAAGGGACTTAATTTGCTGGATTTATCTAAGTTTGCTGAAACCCCGTAATAAGGTCTTCACCTGTCAATTTCCAAAGGGTTTTTTTTTTTTTTTACCTTAGCTAATCTCTCCGGGTCTCCAGGATGCCTTGGGATGACCTTCTGGAGTCTTTGAAAGCCATAGTCTATGGTGGGTTCATTTAATGCTGAAAAAGAAAAGTCCTCTTTTTGAGTAGTTTCATGGCCATAAACAAGACTCTAATCAAGTCTCCCACCAGCAGTAGAAAGGTGCTGGTATTATCTGAAAATCGATACATAACAGATACAATTAGTTATAGAGGTGACATTTGGTTAATTCACATTTATAAGTATGGAACTCATAGTAGTTTAATGTCTTTGCACTACAATGATATTTCAAAACGTCAGGATGAGTACACTTACTTTACTATTTCTGCCCAAAGTGCATACAACTTAAAATTTTCTGCTCATTCTCAAATAATCAGAAGTGTTACACAATCAACCATATCCCAGTTTTTTAGGAAGATAATAAACTACCCTTACATGCTTTTTCTTCCTTCCCCCTGCTCTTTCCCAATTATACCTTTATCATCTATTCATTCTCCTAATTATCACTTTTTCTTATTCTCTCCAATATTTACATACATACATATACAAACCTTCTGTGAGTTTATTCTCATAAAGCCCTGTTCTTATGCATAATACACGTTCAGAATTTGCAATTACTATTTGCTACATGTACATTCATTTGATGTCAGGCTCTACCATAGGCTGAAAGTGTCATAGAATCAGGATGCATACTTGCTTTGTTTTGCAGAAGACAGTGCCCGGCACATAGTAGGCGCTTAGTGCTCAACGTCAGCGATTATAAAGTGAGGGAGGGAGCGCATGAATGACGACCTAGCTCAGTATTTCTACCGTGCTAAAGAGTTTTTGGAGATGAATCCCTTCTCCTTTCGCCTTCCTCTCTTCCTTGACTTCTTCTTTTTTTAAAGATTTTATTTATTTTTATTTGAAACAGAGATAGCGCAAGAGCAGGAGGTAGAGGAAGAAGCGGGTTCCCCACTGAGCAGGGAGCCCGACGCGGGCCCAATCCCAAGACTCTGGAATCACGACCTGAGCCGAAGGCAGTCCCCCAACTGACTGAGCCACCCAGGTGCCCCTCTTCCTCGACTTCTTAAAAATCTGTTGCTTAAATTTTATAGTTTCAAAGTTAATGCACGATCGAAGTAAAGAAAAAAGATGCAAAAGATAAAATAATAACCACCTGCACTCCCATTAGGCAGCAGTAAACACAGGAGGGTGTACTTCCCTTTTTAATCTTCCTTTTTGCACATATGTTTTGTGAATATTTGTTGCTATTATTCTAAGTATCAAAGCAACACCTTTTGTTTTAAAGGAATTATAAAAAAAATTTAAATGTGGAAGTAAAAATACAATCATCCATAATCTCACCATTTCAGAGATGATCTGGGTTAACATTTTTGCCTATATCTTTCCAGATTTAAACACACGCACATACTTAAAATTATCCAGACACATCCTATTCACACTGTAACATAACTACTTTTTATCAATTTAACAATATATCAAATTTTCCCCATGTTATTAATTATTCTTTTATAATGTTATTTGAAATTCCTGAATATTATTCCATGACATGGTCTATAATTTATTTAAATGGCTTCCTAATGTTTGGCATTTAATGTGATCCTTAATTTCTCGCTATTATAAAAATAGAGCAATAATTATGCTGTGCATAGCTTTAATGATTTCAATTGGAAAACTCCAGGAATCAGAATTACTGGACCAAAAATTATGTTTAAGGACTAACACATAGCCCGTCAAATACTTCTCAGAAGAATGTACAAATTCATACTCCCTCCAGCAATGCATGTGGTCACTTCTATTTGATTATTCATTGGTGAGATTGAGGAGCTTCTTTTTATACTTGCTGATCATTTTCGTTTTTTCTTTTATGAACTGCTCATTGATACTTTCTTCACTCTTCTATTGGGGATTAGTCATTTTCTTTTTTTACTTGTAAAAACACTTTACATATGCATATTTTTAACGCTCTGTCACCATGTTACAATATCATATCCCACTTTGTCCTTAGGTATTATATGTAGAAAGACCATCCCAATTCCATGATAAGTATGCATGCACACACACACACAAACACACTCACACAAGTGTGCATGTGTATTTGCATATGTGTATACGAACATATATGAATTCTTCTCCTTGAGCTCTACCAGTAAAATAAAAAACTGCTTATCATTCATTTTTGTTTTTTGTTACATATTTCTCTTTTTATCATCTTTCTTGTAAATATGATTACTCCCTCATCACATTTTTTTTTTTATTTGGCAGAGACAGAGAGATCACAAGCAGGCAGAGAGGCAGGCGGCGGGGGGGGTGGGGAAGCAGGCTCCCTGCTGAGCAGAGAGTCCAATGCGGGGCTTGATCCCAGGACCCTGAGATCATGACTTGAGGCGAAGGCAGAGGCTTTAACCCACTGAGCCACCCAGGTGCCCCTCTCATCACATTTTCTAAAAGTTTTACTAGTGCCTAGAAAGCCTTTTGGTTTTTATATGTCTATTCAGGCAGCTTGTGAGGGGAGTGGGTGGTGGTATATGCCTGAGTCATTAAAAGAATCAGCTTTAGAGTCCAGTAGATCTTGGGTTTGAATTCCAGCTCCACTACTAATTTCTCTAAGCTTATGTTTAAAATCCATCTCATGGGTCTGCTGTCAAAATTAAATGAAACCATTTATATAATGCCCCCAACACAGTTCTTGGCATAGAAAAGTTCTTAACCAATGGTAGCTATCTGTTACTTTGTAACCAAACCCCTGACAGATGTCATTAATTATTTCGGTTCATTCTTAGGATCATACGTTCACAGCATCTATGTATTTTATCTGTATATTAATTCCATTTAGTTCTTTAATTCCATTCTCATGTTGGCTAAAATATCCCCAACTGTCTAAAAATGAGGATGATGGTGGGTATTCTTGCTTGTTTTTCTCTGAATGAGAATGACGCTAACATTTCACCATCAATATTATCTCTTGACTAAAAGTTTGAAAGAACCCTTTGAAATTTCTCTTGTCAAAGTCACCAAAAACATTTTAGCCAAACCAAGGGGAAATTTTCCTTTTTTTTTTTTTTTTTTAAGATTTATTTATTTGAGGCGGGAAGAGTGGGGAAGAGCAGAGGGAGAGGGAGAGAGAGAATCCCAAGCTGACTCTCCACTGAATGTGGACCCTGACTTGGGGCTCAATCCCATGACCCTGAGATCGTGACCTGAGCTGAAACCAAGAGTCAGTCGCTTATCCAGTGGAGTCCCCCAGGTGTCCCAGAATTCTTCATTCTTGTCATAAATGCAAGTTATGACACTGGAAATACTCTCCTGCTGGAAATTTTTCCACCCATCACCTTTCCTAAATGTGCACTGCCCTATTTCACGCTCTACCTCCCCAGATATGCATCTCAGCCCACATTGGGGAGCGCTTTTCCTCCACCTTATAACACTGAGGCTCCTCACGCCTACACAACCCTGTCTGCTCCCACCAGCACGACAGCACAGAATTTCTGGAATATTGATGACACCAGCCTAGCTTTGACCATGAACACTAGATTTCCCTTTTTTGTGTTTTGTTTTGTTTTCTGGTTAATATCCTCTGATCTATTCTGGGACTGAGGGCAGATTAAACACTTGGACTCAAATTACCATTTTACCCGGGAACACATGTAGGAATAGCTGTGCGTATAATTGGAATCATTCTGTAAACTTTTCTTTTTTTCCCACTTAGCATTATAACATCAGCAGTTTCTGAAGCTTTTTTCTTTAATAACAGTATTTTTCACGGCTATAATATTCAATAATGAAAATCGTTATTGCCGCTTTGGAATTGACCAAAGGCTTACTATAGTACAGGCACTACGCTAAGCCTTTTACATACATTAGCTCATTTAACCCTCGTTACAATCCCACAATTTGGGCTTTATCTCCCATTTTCAAGGCAGTTCCAGGCAGTAAAGGGGGAATTTGTACCTTGGTTTCTCTAACTCCTAGGCCTGTGCTTTCACCTTTTCTGCCGAATTAGAGATGTCGTTCCAAGCCCTATCCACATATGCCAACAGCTGCCTGGGCCAAAGGCTACCCCTCTGCTCCGAGCTGGTGAAGATCAGAGAAGAGTGTTGAAAAGTGGCCATGGCACATTCTCCTTCCACCCACCCCCTGCAGCTGCCCTTCCACCTCTCCCCATGTTTCCTCTCAAGCTTCTAGCAAAGGGCTGCCGATCTGGAAAGGGCAGCCCTGCCGGGTTGCCTGACTTCTCAATCACTGAGTGTGGGAGAAGGGCCCCGTTTGCTATCAATCAGCAAACACAAACAGCTGCCCAGCGCGGCAGGGCGAACAGACCTGGTGACAAAATGCTCTAAATCAATCACTGCCTCGTCTTTTTTCAGATAGGCACCATTTTGTTACCCCGGGTACCGATTTTCTTACGTGGAGAAAATGGAAATGTTAGATATGGATGTGCTCACAATGTGTTGGCTATAAAGTAAGGGACTATCCCCTGAGGTAGAATATCTAGCGCCTCCAAGGCCCTTGTTGTCTCCACTACTGTCCTTGTCCTTTCTTCCCATTTGCACAACTACTCCCCCAAGCAAGCTATCACTCCCTCTGGCTAGAGCTCCAGGGGTTCCCCCATGACCACCAGTAATCTCATTATCCCTTGTCCTTCCTGCCGCTTGCAGATGAATTCTCTAAAGCCAGGCTTTAATCAGCACACGGAGGTGGGATGTAGTGCTTTCTCTTGCACAGAATTGATCCCACATTTGTACCCACTGTTCTTCCCATTAAATAGGAAACCACCGGGACACATGGCTAATGTCTGGTTTATCTTGCCTGCCCTCCCCTCCTCAGGCCCCACCCAAATCCGAAATAGCAGAAAATCTTGACCACACTGGGTTAGCAACACATGTTTTAAAATGAGTAAGTAAACTAGGCATACTCATCTATTCGTGATGCTGACTGTGTTTTGGCAGGCCCCTGCCAGACTTCATAGCACAAACGGAGGGATGGGCAGTGTATCGCAGATGAGAGGACAATGGTAAAAACACACTGTCATCTATACGGACAGGGAAAAAAAAATCTCATGCATGTGCACACACAATTTCATTTAATCAAGTGCACTTTTGAAGTACAAATCATGAAGTCGAAACTATTTAGTCAATACCAAACCATAAGAAGGAAAGTCAGTCAATTCCTACAGTTTTCAGTCTTCAAAACATGGAGATGAGATTGGACAACTTTGACTTTGGTTCCAAACTGACTTCCCAACTGGCCAGTTGCTTTTGCATCCTATATATTCAGCCTCATGTTGAATCCCAGCTTCATTCCATCCACCACCACCGCCGCCCCCCCCCCAACCTCCCTGGGTGTTCTCTGACATTTCAGGCCTGGTGTGAGCCAAGCAAACCTCAATTAGCTAATGAGGTGCCCAAGACCAGCACCAAGACTGCCTCTAAGGGCCAACCAGATCATTAACCACCATCATCAGTGTGAATTTACAACCTCTCCTACCACATACAGTGGGGGGGGGGGGGGGGGTGCGCTGTGAACTGCTGCCAAGCCCTCAGCTGACAGGGACACAGAGAAGTGCTAGCAAGGCAAAAACAGAGTAAATTAAAAATATGCTTCGATCTATAGGCTCTATTTATCTATGTCTTTCTTTAGTAACATAACATTAAGGTAAAAGGTCATATCCCCACTGAAATATAATTTATATTTACCTTTTATTAAATAATTATGGCATGGCATGAAGTTAAATATTACAGAAGCTAATCAAGGGGGAATTCAATAGAGAAAACTCAGACATGAGAATTTCGTCTTTGCTATACATAGAATGTCTTAATCCTCCACTGGGAGTCATTCGGGTTTGCTTAAGGAGTTTAATAATACACATTTCAACTGCCACAGAATCTAAATCCCATTTGGATCAGCCTTGGAAAAACTTTCATCAATACCTTGAGATTTCATAATATTTCTCCTGAGAGCCTGGATCTTATGTGTCATTTCTCATTTTGATTGTGGGTATAATATATGAGGTTACTTACATATCTTGGACCCAGCAAATAGATATAAACTTTAAGCAATATGTAAAGGTTTTATTTTATAAGTAAATAGTATTTAACTAAAAATACCTACTGGGAACTACTCATTTAAAAAAAAACTGGCTGATGTTCAATATGAGTTTTCTCAAGGGGTTGGTGAGATGTATAAATTCTATATGATTTTTTTTCCTTAAGAGGAGACACAGAGACCAGATAATGCTTACCCTAGCTTATGCCCCTATTTCTGTTTCCCAAAAATATAGGGGACATGGGCTAACATGGAAAGGGGACTCTTTGTTAGAGTTCTGGTCAACCCGGAACAAAGACAGCATTGACATTGCAGGCAGGATGTCATTTATGCCCTGAATATACAATAGGAGTACTCATCACAAAAATGGCAGCCTCAAAGGTTGATCAAATTCCTTTGCAGAAATTTTTGAGATGAGACAAATAAGATGAGGGAGTGAAGGCAGACCTGAGTGATCAGTTGGGCTGTGGCTCTGGGATGTTGGCCTGGGTTTCAGCTTTCCTCACTAGTAAGTCTCTAGTTGGAGCCTAGGATCATGATGAAGTGTATGGATGGCCATGAAAAGGCCAAGAAATTTCCAGAAGTTTGAGCCTAGCTGTATGTTGGCACATATGTGCATTCATCTGCAGCAAAGGATCTTCACTTTCATCAGGTATGCCTAGAGCTCATGGTCCTCTGAGGGGTCTAGCCCACAGAACCAGAGGATCTCTCCAGTCCTAACTTGAAATCTTATCCTTCTCCAATAATAAAGAAAACAATGGAAAATAATCTTGTCTAAGAAACCTAAAATCTATGTAATGTGACTGCCAGCCAGATACCAGATTAGTAGATGGACTTTGATAAACAAGAAAAGGAGAAACCATGCATCAGGAATACCTCTCCTTGTGGCTCTGGTCAAAGACAGTTACTCTGTTGGCAGGCCAGGAAGGTGCAGAGCCATCTAGCATGGGGAAGAATTCAGATATACAGACTTCAGCTCTTGGTTTCATGTTACCTCTGGGACTTCTCCACACTGCTCTCCTCCCAGGATCCATGTCTTCAAAGAGCCCTGAACCTCCGTATTGATTCCTGTGAGGTCTGCCTTTTTTGTGCTTTGATTTGCGTTCTCCTGTCTCTCCCGCCACTTCCTCCCCATTTCGTTGTCCAATTGTCTACCTTCTTCCCTATGGTTCATGGGTCCAACATGCAAAGCCTATGTTCGATTAGCATTTTAATTCTCCCAAGTTAAATTGTTTTGCAGCATCTGATAGTCAATGGAGATAAAACTGGTCCGGCCTGGAATCTGCTTTACATCCCACTCTCAAGGCCCGGTGGACTTTGGTTTATCTCTCTGCAGAGACAAACGGTTGGGCTAAATGGCCTCTAAGATCCCTTGTGAGTTCTTGCATTATATGATTCCAAGATGATCACCTATTTGGCACAGTGAACTTCTTCAAGAAGTGGAGATGGGTAGGGTTGAAACCATAGGCAGTTGAATTACATTGTCATTAACCTTCGCTACATTGACATCTTTCCCTACATCCATTTATTTCAATGCAGCAAAAGTTCAGTGTCGCCAATTAAAAAAAAAAAGGACAAAGATAATATAAGAATACATTATTAAGAGGGGGCACTTGCCTTTGTGGATATAGGAACAAGAACACGAGGTGAGAACCAGCAGTGCACAAGTGAAAGATTAGACTGAAGCCTTTGATATTTAATTTAAAATGAAATATTAATTTAATATTTAATTACGCTTTGGTTTCAAGAAAAACTGCAGCAGGAAGACAGATTGTTTGAAGAAGGGAGTAATATACATGGTTAAGGAGACAACTGTAAAAATTAAAGATAAATTTCAAGGGTAAATCTAAATGCCACAATGGAGCAGTTACGAATATGCTCATGCTCTCTGTAATGTGTATTTAGAATATTATAGCTGAGAGCACCAGGCCATTAAGGGGATGAGATGTCTCCGGTGAAACACCAGCCCCCTATACTGGGGCTTCCAACGGAGACATCATTCTTCAGATTCAGTCAGAGGATGGATCTGGATTTCACAAGAGGTGAGGGCAGAAGCGACCTCAGTAAAACTACAGGCTACCAGGAGGGCTGTTGAGTCAACCTGTTTCCAGTGTGAACAGGGAACAATTGTACTCGAGCCAGTTTTTGATGTTTGAATTGGGTATTTTTAACTCAAAATCAGATTCATTTCTTAAATGGAATTTTTTTTAAATCAGGGTAACGCTATAAGAAAAAAAATGTGAAGTGGCTGAGCTATTAACATTTGCAATCCTGCGTGCACATCTGTGCACAGCAGCTTTATGAAAAGAGGACCTCACACCACGCCTCCGGGAGAAGGCTGTTCAGGGTATGATTTGGTGGTTTCTGGAAAAATCTAGGCCTCCCATTTCTCCTCCCAACTGCTGCCTGTTCCTGGCCATCTTCTTATGAATGCCTCCTCCCAAATAATAAACAGGGGTGTGTAATCAAATACATTCGCTCATGCTAGAGTGAAAGATAAGAAGTCCTCTGGGGGAGGAGGTTAGTTGACACAGATTCTTTGGTTTCTCAATATCTCCACTAGTTTTCATTTGCCAGCTTCGCAAGTCAACCTCACACCTCGACAAGCAGCTCTTCTGTGTGCACCTGGGCTCACCTGTGCCAAGTCAGTGTCTCTTGCTCCTTTCATCCTCCATTGAAAACCTGCTCTCCCTTCCCTCCACCTGCAGAGCCACATTCTCAGGTTGCTCTGACCTTCTCTGTCACCTACAAAACGCTCATTTCTAATCTAGATCCAGATATTAAGGGCACAATGTGGTAGGTCTTTCAAGAAGAATCCACCTCTTACAGAAAGTCCATGTGAAAAAGTCCACCCTTCATCCAACAGTGATGAGGGCAAAGCCACCTAGAACTCATCCCAGGAATTGTGTTCCTTTGCCAAATGCTGACAGTAGTGAACTGGACTTGTATTTTTGTATTTCTATACAGAAGGCACTTGCATATCTATATCATTTCATTTCCCCAGTAAGAGAAATACCTACCTGTTTGTTTGCTTAGAAAACCGAGGTGCAGAATGGCTAAACAACTTGCAGGAATGTTGGGGCTCAAATCGAGGCCTCTACTCTTGGTCATGGTCTTCCCACCCGGTGCTAAGTTCTCTGTTAAGAACAGAGTGGAGTTGGTACTTCTCTGCCTTCCATGGCTTCAGTTATTAATGGACAGAAGAGTTCCTATGACTTCCAGAGAATTCAAGGCACTTCAGAGGTTCCCAGCCTATCACATCATGCCGTAACAGAAACATCCCACTTTGCAATCTGGACCACCAGGCAAGGCATCCTCTGAGCCCCCTCCAGGCCCACTTGCCAGGCCTGTTGCTTGTGTATTTCTTCAGAAGAACAACCAGAGAGCCAAGGCCACTGGCATTTGCAGGTAAAACTACTGGATGAAGCCAAACAGATGGCCTTCGTTTAATTTCTCCCGTGAAGCCACACAGGATTGGTAAGTAGCACAGATCAGTGGTTGAGAGAACAGCTTTGGAAGTAGACCACTAGGATTGCACCTAACTTGGTGACCTCAGGCTACAGGATTCTTATCTAAAAAGTTGAGATGCTAAGAGAACCATCGCAGTGAGTAAAGGTAGTGATGACATGAGCTCATGAGACAGAGACTGGCCCTACCTCCTCAAACAATGACAGATGGGACTACTGAATTACTATCATCTTTATTTTTTTTTTCTTACTGGTTCTGCCTGATGACAGAACTTACAGGAGAGTTCTTAACCAACAATCAAATGTTTAGACCAGATTCTGCAAAGAGCCATAGGAATAATACTGAGAAGCTCTGCTCATCTACCCCTGTATGCACGATGACCTGCCATGTGCCACATACATCATGGCTTTACACTGGTTTCTTGGGGGGGGGGGGAGTGCAGATTTTATCATTACACACAATGGCCATTCCACCCCCAAATGCATGCTCCATACATTCTCTTCATGAATCCTCAAAACAGCCAACAAAGACCTGCACAACCAATAACCATGAACCCACTGGGTGCCCCTACCAGGATTATTTTTCTGCTCTGTTGGTTCTCTGTGGAAAAGTGTGTGAGGAAAGTAGAGGACCCTCTCCCCTCGGCTCCCAGGCTGGCATACCTACCACCTCTAGGTCTCCAAGCAGACCTTTCCTGAGGAGCTATACTCTCACATGGCTCTCTCGGTGCCGAAGCAGCAAGCTGCAGTTTTAGCAAACCATGGTTTGAGGAAAATAGACCTGCAAAGTCACACGTATAAAGAAAATGTGTTGTTTTTCAGAGCCCTGATGTTGTTTATGCTGTACTTGGCAGCAACAGCCATGGGGACCGATTACTGCATTTTGGCTAATTATACCAGGTAAGTTACATTTAATAGGCTTGGGTTTATTGTGGTGGTGTATCCTTGGATACAGGAACAATCAGTGGTTGGACCTTGGAGCCTCCTTTTTCACCTCCTGCTTTTTGAATCTCCTTCTAGAAAGTTCCACCTAAGAAGAAATATTATTGTGCTCACTGTGTGATGACTCAGTCTCTTAGGAACCGCCCCACATGCAGAGTGCTTTACCAGCCAGAAAGTCTCCACAACAGCCCGATGAGCAGGACTCAGGTTTCCCAAACTCCTTTCTTTGTTTAAAATACAGATTCTCAGACCCTCCCAAAAGAATATGATTCGGTATGTCTGGAATGGAGCCAAGCATGATTCTCATACTGGGCCAAATTAGGGAAACACCTATGGGTAATAGTATAATTAGTACCAGAGCTTTACAGTTGAAGAAAATGAGGCTCAGGGAGGTTCGGTGACTTGTCAAAAAGGCATTCACTGATGCCCCTGCTGTCATCTGAAAGCATGTCTTCTGGCTGAGTCTGGTAAATCCTCCCCTCAGACGCCACCCTCCTACTCGTGCTCACTCCATTCCCCGCTAAAGCTCTTGAGACTTCTCAAGGTTTTCTTTTCCTCAGGAATCAAGATGATATTTTCCACCTGACAACTGGAGCATTTTGTCTAGGCCTATGGTGGTTTCTGATACACTGTCCCACAACTGAGGGTGTTGTAAGGCTCAGAATGTGTGGCTCAGGCTGGCCCGACCCCCACGAGCTCTCTGCCTGTCACCCCTCTGTCCCCTCCCCCCCACACAGAGAGAAGATCAGGATTCTCCAGGCTCATGAAAGATAGGCCTCAGCTCTGAGGAAGAGCAGCCCCACCTCCAGTCACCTAGGGAAGCCGCTGCTTTTCCAGCTATTGGACTAAGATTCCCAAATGGGTTGTAAAGTGGCTTTCCATGCTGGTGGCTTCTCCTTGACTGGACAAGATGAGAGATCACCAATCTGTTTCCTCTAGTGCCTGGGCCCCTCCATGAATAACATCAGCCATGTGTCTCTACCAACCTGAGTCGATTTGGCTCAGTAACCTGAGGTGGAAGTTTCTGAAGGGAGTGACCAGCCTCCCGAGCCATCGTGGACAGTGTTTGTACTTTTATTTTCTTCTCTCTTTATGAAAGAATATATAACTCATCCCCACCCTCCTCACCCTTAACTGCCTCCCATGGTCCTTCCTTCTCCAAAGCAGTCTTCTGCTTCCTTGGCTGGAAGTACTCTTTCTGTACCTAAAGAATCACGTTTACCAATGTATCCTATTTCAGTATTTTGATATGTGGGACATTAATTTTTACACCACATTTTCCTTCATTATTAATTAAATTTTTCAGAAAATAATAAATATAAGTAAGCAAAATTTAAATAAATAATAATAATATCAACATCTAGAAGCACCATTGGTAATGCCTTCATATGCAGGTTTCTATATCTTACTTGGGTATCTTACATAATTACCCTTTTCTCATATATATACAAATTAGACCATACTGTGCATAAAGTTTTTGAGCTTTTTTCAAAACCTCTATCACAGACATCTTTCATGCAACTAAATATCCATTCATAGCACTACTTTTAATGTCTAAAAAGTGTTTCAGTGTAAGGATAGTTCACTGTTTATTTAATGAGTCCCCTAATGGACGCTAAGGATGTTTTCAATTCTTCACTACCACAAACAGTGCTCTATTGAACAGCCTTCAGGCAAATTCAGTTTTTTCTTAAGTATACACTCCAAAAAGTAGAATTATTGGGTCAAATGGTATATACATATTTTTGAATGGGAATTTTAATTTTATTAAATTGATGTAAATAAGAATCATTTTTAAAGCTAGTACCATTGAGATACTCTCCTAGAGCCTTCTACCCTCCTATAAGAATATGTTAGAAAGTCCCCACTTTCTACTAATTTTGCCAATTTGGAGATTTTCATTTGTTAAAAAAGAAAATCTTTGCCAACTTGATGGGGGAAAATGTCATCCCGTGGTTGCCTTAATTTGCATGTATTTGATTATTAATTTAATTGGGATTTTTAAAAATGTTTACTGCTAAATTGTATTCCTTCCTGAATTAACTCCTGATATTCCTTGCTAGCTTTAAATTTACATATCTTTTTCTTCTTAATTTGTGAAATATCTAACATTCACTTCTTTATCCTCAATGCATAATTTAGTTGTTGACAAATATAGTCATAAAATAAGTTTTTGTTGAACAAATGACTGAATCTCTTTATGTGTAAGACAATATGTCACACGTAATGAATATGTTTTCAGTTTGTCCTTTTCCTTTTGATTTAATGACCATCACCTCAACATGCGAAAAATTTCTTTTTACATAATCATAGATTTATGCTTGATGGTTTCCTTGGGGTCAAGGTTAGCAAGGCTCCAGATTATAATGTGTACATTTTTGATTAAAAGGACTTAATTAAAAACAAGACTTAATTCAAATGTTTTAGTTTATAATATAAAATTAGCTATCTAACCTTTTTTTCGATACTTCACTAGTTGATCTAATACCATTTGTTAAACATTTCATCTTTTCCACATTGACCGAGATGGCTCCTCACCTATATACCATTAATGTGTATGAGGCCTGTTTATTTTTCAGTGTTCTCTTCCATTGCATAACATTTCTATATGTTCCTCCAAAGCCCCATATTCTTCTAATTACTCAAAATAGATTTTAAGTCTGGTAGGGCATGGCCCTCTCATTTTTCAGAATGAGGAGTCCCATTTTAACACCTTTATTTTTCCAGGTGAACTCTTGTAAATTTTCCCCAAACATTTTGTTGGTACTTTGATTGGCATTGTGTTAAATTTATGCATTAATTGACATCTTTACAATATTAAATCTTCCCACCTCTCCACCAGCTGGAAGTATTTTGTCCTTCCTCTGAACTCCCTTAGCAATTTATACCTTTTTAAAAATGACTTTCTACACTATACCCACCCAATTTTTCAAACCTGAAACCTGAGAGGCATCTCCTCCCCTTCCTCCCCCAACCTTCACCTCATCCAATCAATCACCAAGTGCTGCCAATGCAACCTCCTAGATTCCATCCCCTTCTGTCTGTCCCCACTACCAGTATTCTGGTCCAAGCTGCCATCATTTCCTGCTGAGGCCACCATACTGGCCTCCGACTGACCTCCTTGAATCCACCCTGGCTTCCAGGCCATTCTATACAATTCAGCCAGAATAATCTTTCAAAAGGCAAATCTGATCATGGCACTCCCCAGCTTTAAAATATTCCAATAGCACCCCCATGGCTCTTGGGGTAGGGCCAAACAAGCAGGTCCCAACCTTCCCTTTCAACTTGAGACCAACCATTCTTTAACTCATTCTTTCTGCCCTGTTCATTGTAGCCATCATATATATCCCATGTCCTTTCTTACCCCAGGGCCTTTGCACATTCCATCTCTTGTGTTTGTACTATTCTTAGCCTTCCCCATTACCTTAGTTTAAGAAGGTTCGATTTCCCAAGTGTATACAACTCCTTTTTAGTACTCATTACATTTGTAATTACTTGTTCAAGTTTCCATGGTAATAACCCTGATAGGAAAAGTTTCCATGGTAGTTACCCTCATAGTAATCATAAGAATATTATTAATAATAAATACTCTTGAATAGTAAGATATAGTCATTGTCTATCCCAAGTGCTTACATGAAGAGGCGCTCTAGACCTGGTTTCTACCAGCTTGTTACAGCAGGTTGTTAATATTTCAGAAATTTTGTGAACCAGCTCATGTCATACTGGTAGCTTGAAATCAGCCATAGTCAGAGTATTTGCACCATGGAAATCAGCAAATACCACCAACCCTACAGCTCCTTCCCCATCGCTTTTCCCTGGAGAGCCAAACACCACTGTTGGCCTGCACGATATTATTTAGTCTCAACACAGTTCTGTGAAATAGGTAGCCCATTTTATAGATAGGGAAACTAAGAAGTTAAGTCCCTTACAAGAGATTTAAGAACTCGAGGCATCCAAGAAGCCCAAACCTAGAGCCTAAGTAGTTCATCTTCACATCACTATACCATAATGAAGAAAAGATCCTGCTGGTCTGACTCATCTATAGTGCTCCCAGCACACAGCACAGAGCTGAGTATAGTGAGTGGGCTCAGTTGACATTGCTTCATGAATAAGTCAATAAAATTTCAACACATCAGGAAAACAGAGCTATTTCTGACAATAATTGCTAAATGAAAGATACCAGGCAGGATGGCCAAAGACCTAAGTCCTTGTTCTAACTCCATCTTGACTTCAATGGATAATTGTGAACAAATTGCTTCTGCCTGGGTCTTTGTTCTCCCACCTACAAAAGAGGGACTTTGACCAGGTGATCTGCAATATCTCACTATCTCTATAATTCTTTGAATTTATAAGTAGCATAATATCTACTATTTTCATGGTTATGTGAGTTCCCCTTTTAGAGACACTTTGTTTCCTCAAATTGTGGCTCATGGCCTCCTCTGCTTTGTCTGGCAAATTCCCACTTTGCTTTCAAAATGTCACTCTCTTGTCACCTCCTCTGGAAAGCCTTCACTGATTCCCTAAAGTTAGCCACTTCTTTCTCAGTGTTCCTTGCATATATAACTCTTATGGGACTTAACCCAATTATAATCTCCAGGAGTCTATCTCCCCTTCTAGAACTGTAAGCTGCTAGAGGCATACTGAAATTACTGATTTTGTGCCTTGAGCATAATTTAGAACTGATGTTTGCTCAATGAATAGATCAAGTACACTGATACCTGGGTCCTGCCCTCAGAGATTCAGAGCTGCTTGGTCTGGGGCCCAGGTGTTGGTGATTTAAAGTGCAGCCAAGGGTGAGAACCTCTGCTTCAGAGAGAGTTTTCACATGTATACACACATGTGCGTGCACGTGCACACAACACCAGGCTCCACACGTCCACAGCCTCACTGAGTATCGACATCTTTCATTACTTCAGAAGAGAGCTGAGGATTGGTTGCAATCTGGTTTGTCCTGCCTGCCTGTCTCCTCACAGGCCACATCATCCTCCATATGCAGTGAGTAGAGGAAACAGAGATGCTAGAGTCCTAGATGTGGGAAGCATCCTAAAGGGAGACCCATTCCTCACCTAACCCCAGGGACAGCCCACACTCCTGCTTTCCTCCTACCCCACCAGCCACTTCTCAGTCACCTTCATCGGCTCCTCCTATCACCCTGAGCCCTAAATCCTGGTGCTTCTGAGGCACCATCTTGAGATTCTTCCATCCTGTAGCTCCACTCTCTTCTGAGGCCATCTCATCCAGCCCTGTGGCTTCAAATTGTGTCTGGATGCTGATTGCTCCCTTATTCAACATCCTCAGTGTCTTCTCATCCAAACCCCTTGCCCTACCTGCCTGGAATTCCTACCTCATCTCCCATTGTTCTTCTCCCTACCAGCGCCACTCTGGCCAGAGGTATTCATGCTCTTCCCTGATGATGCTGGGCTTATTCCCACCTCTCAGTCTATAATCGGTTCTCTGTCCGGGACACTCACCCCCAATTCAATGACAGCCAGACACTGTTCGAGAGAACACTGATGAACCAAACAGAAACACAACCCTGAAGAGTTCCAGACACAGAAGGAAGACAACGTGAATGGAGAGGAGATAAGGACAGAAAGATACGGAGGCAGGGGGATAGATTTCCACACCTGTCATATGGGTCTCCACTCAGTGTCCCTTTCTCAGAGTCCCTCCCTGACCACTGCACCCAAAGCCTTCCCTCATCCTCTATCCCTTACTTATTACTGTTGAAATTATATCATCTATTTTCCGTGTTGTCTGTCTTCCCCTCTAGAAAGTAAGTTTTATTAAGATGAGGGATTTTATCTTGCCCATTTCTATATCTCAGAGCCTAGAGTTGTGCCAGCCCATGGTACTAGGCATGTCATAAATACTCATTTAAAACAATGAATAAACCACGTCCCTTTGAGGGCTAGAACAGTAAATATTTTACTGTGATTACAATAGCATCTTCCATAGAAACACTCACATGCACAATAACCCAACCAAGTGCATCTATCTCAAGAGAGAAAATTCAAATGTGAAATTTTAAATAAATATACCTAAAAATTACCCTCCTCCATCTACCCCTCAGTGATATCTAACCAGACATTTACACAAAAACAAGAAGGGGAGGCTGGATCCAAATAAGAGAAGAGACTATAAAATATTACTAGAATTCCATAATGTTCTTGATTTATTTTCTAAGTTTATATATTTCTTTGTCCATATCCCTTATTTTCTCCTTCAAAGTACAATGTCCTAGTTGATCCTCCCGCCTTCAGTCATTTTTCTGACTAAATCAACCTTTATATCAATAGCATTTGTGTTTGATACTAGAACCCCCTTGAGTTACTCTCCCTTTCGTGGAAACACATAACATCGTCTTACAAATCAAGTCTAATTCTCATACAAGGCTTCGTGGGGTTTTTTTTTTCTCATCTTTTAAAACTGTGTTAAAACACATATGACAATATTTACCATCCGAAGTCATTTCTAAGTGTACGGTTTAGTTAGTACCTTTACACTACATGCAACCAATCTCCAGAACTTTTCACCTCACAAAACTGAAAACATCACTCCCATTCTCCCTCCCCCAACATCTGAGCACCACCATTTGATATACCATCTCTGAATTTGACCACTCTAGATACCCCACAGGGCTTTTAAGCTGTTGTATGTTTTCCTTCCCTCCCATTCCTCGCTCATGTGGGCTAAGTTCTAGTCTAAGTTCTACCCAAGTACATTGCCACAGCTGTAAACCAGCCCTCTCTCCTTCAGACACCTGCTCACCTTACCTGCTGGGCTCTAGCACATGAGATTCTCATAGCTGGGACATTTTTCCTTCTTTGCCTATTCAAATCCTCCCCACCCTTAAAAATAATCCTTGAGGGGCGCCTCAGTGGCTCAGTGGGTTAAGCCTCTGCCTTGGGCTCAGGTCATGATCTCAGGGTCCTGGGATCAAGCCCCATGTTGGGCTCTCTGCTCAGCTGGGAGTCTGCTTCCCCCTCTCTCTCTGCCTGCCTCTCTGCCTACTTGTGAACACTTTCTGTCAAATAAATAAATAAAATCTTTTAAAAAAAATCTTTGATTTCCATCTCCTCCTTGAAACCCCTTCTGTCTACCCTAGTCCACGCTAAACTCTGTCTTCCTGTAACTCATATTCCATTCACTGGAAACACCAAACATTTCAAATATTCTAATTCCCCAGCTGTTCTGTGCAATATACCATCTCCTCTTCCAAAAGTTTCTACATTTCCAAATAGGGACAATGTCTCATAAGTCATTATACCTTCCACCTAGAAAAAGTAGATATTCAACAAATTTTAAACAAATATTTTTAAACAAATATTCTTCAAATTTCAACAAATATTGAAATCATAGATTATTCCTACTTTCATAAAATTTTAAAACAATTTGAATCACTCTTCAGCACCACTGGGCAATTTTTATGAATCCTTTCAGGAAAATTTAGCGATAGCCAGCAACTTGGTCTAATTTTTTATCTGATCACTTAGATAAAAGTCTGTTCTAACATGGTTCTAGCCGAGTCAAATTTGTAAAGATGCACTCACGAAATGAGCTCCCATGATCATCTCCCAGACTGTTTAGAAATTGCTTGCGTAAAATAAAATTTAAAATCAAGTCTACACTTCCCCATTCAATGCCTATCATCCAGTCCATTCTTCCCACACTAGTAAAAAGACCTAGGAAAGGTAAAAGCAGAGACACTGGGAAATAGAGCAAAGGTGAACCAGGAGCCTGTCTCCCTTGGATCATTTTCTCACCCACCTGTGTAAATGAACCTCCCTGGAGCTCCTTTGCAGAACTGTTTGGATTTATAAGATAATGTCACTTCCACTACTCCGGGGATGTGCCGAGGAGGAGTCTGCACTCTGATGGCATGAGGAGTTATTAGCTGAAGAATGAACAGGCAGAGAAATAAAATACCTCTTATACAAGTTATCTCCGAGGCTATGGAGGACAGGAGCATCTCCAGAAACCCCCCTCCCCCGCCCTAGGGCAAGCTGGCTGCATTCACGGTGCCCCAAAGGCTCCAAAGGTTCTGTCCCTCATCTTGCGTGTTTCTCCCTCCCACCCTAAAATTTCCTCACAACTTAACCTGTCTAGATCAGTGTCTTCCCACCAGCCCAGCTTAAGACTCCCCCTACCTCCACCAGCCCAGCCCAGCTTAAGACTCCCCCTACCTCCAGGGCTCATCCCTGTATTCACTGCCTCCCTGTTTCCTACACTGCTACTCTCTCATGTAGTGATTTGGCAATTTCCACATTCTGCCTAATACTGTTATTTATCTTTTTGTAATGTCTTGTTGGTTTTCTCATTATGAAAGCAGAACATATCTGCCCTAGAAAATTAAGAACTTATAGAAAAATATGAAGAAAAATATTAGCCTTGTGTAACTCAGAGATGGTCATTGTTAATCTTTGGTGTGTTTCCAGGACTTTTCTATGGATGGCTGTTATATAATCAGATTTTATATCCGTAGACACCACTGTCCTGATTTTTTTTCACTTAGCACTATAGCGTAAATATGTTCTCCTGTGTCATTAGAACTTTTTCAAAACCAAATTTTTAATGGTGAAATTGAACCATTCTCCTATTATTCAATATTTAGGCTGTTTCTAATTTTTCACAATTCTAAACAATGTTGCGATAAATATTTATCCTTTTAAGGGATCCATGCCTACAATAAATTGTGGTTTACATGTTTTAATTCTTGGCACCTTTCTCATAGTATGTACTCAGTAATGTGCATTCACGTCCCTGATGCTCCAGAAATTACATTTCCCCAAATCAAAACCATCTTTGGGCCAAAGAAAATCAGGGAAGCAAGTAGCCTTTGCCTACCTCACTCCATACAAGCATGGTCCCAAATACCACTTGGAGGCCATCAAAGAAGTTGTCTCCAATGATGATGACCATGGCTCCTCCTGTGGTCCAGCCTTCACTTGGGCTAATGGCTTTGATGCAGGGGGTAGCTAAGAAGGTAGAAAAGAAAACATCAAGGCTGTCCTTTGATGGTTGAAATCTGGAGTTTTGGGGATTGGCTGCTCTTGAAAGCTGTTGGTTATTCCAGGTTCAAGTAGAGCTTTACTGACTTGCCATCATTCCCTAATTGGTTGCTGGTTTTCACCAGGTCATTAAAGCCTAATGAGTTGACCACTATGTATGAAAACGTGGAACACTTAGCTAATTGTGCAAAGGGTGTTTTTAAAACCCTGTTGTTTTTCCCCATATTTTTATAAGTTGATCACACTGGAAATGTGTAAATCCCTTTTCTCTCCCCACCTCCTCTGCCCCAAGATGTTAAGATTTACAAGGCCTGCTAATGTGCTAGAGAGAGAAGGAGAAAGTAAAATCTATCATAGTTGGGTTTTTTTTCAACTCTATCAAGAGACAATTTCTAGTCACTTTCCCAACTTTGTAGGATGGATTTCCCCCCCTTCTTCCATATGTTCAAGGCCTCTGGACTTTACATCCCAACAGGAACCCAATATGGTTTTCAGGCCATAACTAAAGTCAATCCATCACTCCATTTCCAAAGTTGACAGGGTCAAAGGTGGAGGAGAACTTTGGCAGGACTCCAAAAACATGAGCCCCCTTTGAACAGCCAGTCAATCACATCCAATCAGTCAAAAGAAACTGGATGGGTTCCTAGTTCTGAACCCTGGGATTTTCTTCTCCCCTTTCAGTGCCCACTGTGGGAGAATTAACACCACTCCAAATTCTTTACTGATTCAATCATTTTCTTTCAGTTCATTAATTCCTATTTAAATTGATACAAGACACATTTTAAGGGCCAAGTCAGGGTGGGGGCTGGTAGGCAGTATACAACAAAACATTACACTAAAATAGTAGCCTAGGTTAGCTATTCACCCTATATTATAAAGCTTTACCACCCTAGTGAGTTGGGGAGTGTGAAAGATGGAATTTACTCAGGTATTTGTCAGTTATCTTCCTTGATATGCTTTAATTTTTTGGACAACTTGAAGTTGAACAGTTACCAGTATTTCTGATGACTTTAATGCACATGGAAAACTACCCAGAGCAGATCATGATTTCTTCTTGTCCAAGCAAACAAAAATCAATTAGTGTCAATTTCATTCTGCACATTGTTTTGTTTTGCCCACAATCTGTTTAAGGGCACATCTGACACTTATTCATACACGTCTGCACTGTAATGTTCCTGTTTAGCTAAGATGTCATAGGCCTACGTTTGCCTCAAATGCCCGTCTAGCAAAAAGAAAAACACAGGACTGGATGGCCGAGGCAGAGAGGCACGGAGGCCCGAATGCCGGTGGGAACGCGTGCGGGATTACAACAGAACAGGCAGGAGTCCCTGTTTACAACTTCACTTAAAACCCACACAATCTTGTGTACTTTCTCCACGCCCGCCCAGGCAGAAATTTAAAATTCAAACCGGGACAATGGTGGAGACCGTGATTGTTGGCCCCATTCTCAGCCCAGATGGAGGGCAGCCCTACCTTCTGACGGGTCCAGCCTTCTCGCTCGCCGGCCGTGCTTAGAGTTGTTATGAACAAACATGTTGTCAGAAACAGCCAGCACATGTCCATCCACGTTCACCGTTGTTGACAACACAACCTGCACATTTAAAGTAAAAATGGGCGGGGGGGGGAGGTGGAGTTAGCAGTACATAAAATAGGAAAACTCACAGTCTACTGTCTTGCCAGATTTCTCTATGGCTAATAAGAGCTGGAACAGAAACCTGGGCCAGGGCCATGCCCTCAGCATCTCAGTAAGTCATCCTTCCCGAGTGATTAGGGCCAAGCTTCCCGGAAAAAGAGGCCACCCTTCACTTGGATGTTGTTACGTATTTGCGTTCAAACCACCCTCCGGTGATGGAGTGGGGCAACTGGCCATCTGCCTGCGGGTTCTAAAACCCTTGTTCTCTCACACAGGACTTGGACAATCTCTTCCCAGCTGACCCTAGAGCTGGGGTCACACCAAGGAGCCAACTGTGCGCGCTCGGGCAGGGAAGACCTCAACACCAGCTGGGAGGTCATCTCTCCCAGCTCGGGAATGGGTTCTCGCAACTTCCAATGTCTGTTGAAGTAATGCTGGGCACAGAGATGGGTCTGAGGAGCAGTTCGTGGGGCGTCCCCACCCACTAGAGAGAGCAGTGGCAGAGAGGCTCCGATTTCTGGAGATGAAGTTGCTAGAATTCGGTGTTGAAAATGTAGGATATTTAGTAATCTAGGCAGAGGAGAGGGAAGAGATGGCGTGGGGCAGTGGAAGAACATGGATTGGGAGTCCGAGAGAACTAAAACCACCACACCTGCTGTTCCGCCACCTGGTAACCTGGGACAAATTACAACACCTATCTCCAGGGCTCAATAAAAAAAAGTAAGGATAAAATGAGCTATTACATGTAAGGCGCTAGGGGCAGGGCCTGGCACATGCCACGTGGGGATGCGTTCCACCCGAATTGCCTCCCCTCTGCCTTGTTTGGCCTGTCACTAGGACAGGCAACATTACTCACTGAGCCCCCTCCTGTAGTGTAAGCTCTAAGGGAGGCTCTAGAAAGGCAGACACACAGGCTGGACACCCAAAGTTACAAGGCAGGGCCCCTACCCTCACAGAGCTCACTTCCGGGCTGGAGAAACATGGCTGACACATAAAACAAGAGCACACACAAGATGAGTTCAACATGTGTGCTATAGTTCCAAGAGGCAGGTCGGTGAAGACCAGAGCAGCTGGGAAAGCGTGGCAGAGTTGGGTGGACTTGAGTGAACCCACCATCTACTTGAGCCAGGAGGATGGGCCAACTTAGACGTGAGTCTATGTGTCAGTTATGCATGTGATTTTTTTGAGAAAATAACTTGTTATCTACGTACTCATGTATATATATAGACGTCTGGAGGAAAGGCATTGAATAGGTATGTAATGAGGAGCTGTATTTAAAAATGACTCTTCCTGTCTACTCCCAAATTAAATTTGCTGATATTCTACTTATAATTTTTCTGCTACCCCTTCCTTCCTTATTAAATGAAGGGCAGGGACCTCGGCTCTATCTTACCTCTAACATGAAGTAAGATTCTAATAGGTGGCACTTAAAATTTTCTACTGTGAGTAATTTCAAGCAATTCAAGCAAGTAATTTCAAGCAAACAAAGTGAACAGGGTGGTAAAATAAATCCATCCTTTTTTTTTTAGGTGAAGTTTACATACATTGAAATGCACGAATCTTAGCTGCACAGTTTTGACAGATACATCCAGGTAAGACCAACGATATCAGGGTACAGAACATTTCCATCTCCCCGGAAAGTTATCCTATGTCCCTTTTCAGTCAATCTTCCCCACTACCTAACCCCCACCCCAAGAAAACCCTTCTGAATTTTTTTTTACCTTCAATGGAGTTTTAGATGGTAGCTTTTAATTTTTTTAAATATATATTTTAATATATTAGAGGTTCAGGGGAACCCTTAAAAGCACGAGTCCCCAAAATATTTCACCTAACCTTGGTCCCACGGACATGACAATAGCAAACAGGAATTTTCCACGGACATAAGTGGCTTTCAATCACTCATCCCAAAAACATTCACTGAACTCCCACTATGTGTTGGGTATTACATCAGGCCCTGGAGATTCAAAGATGACAGAATGTGTTTTCAGTCCACTGTGTGTCTCTCCCCTACTTCAGTTCCTCACTTGTGAATACACTACAGGTACAGTGTCCCCGCCTCTCTGTGACATCAAAAGGAACTTAAAGGAACCCCAGTTGTCATTCAGAAAATGATTGTCAATAGCCCATAATTCAGGGATGCACCCTGTCTATCTCTGGATCTGTTTTCAATTGTCCCATGTCAACATGTTCAGGGTCTGGGGAAAATACTTCCAGAAATTTCCTACTGTATGGTGGCCACCATAAGATGTAGACGTCCATCGCTCTCACAAGTGCATGGAGGCACAATTCCTTGTCAGGGCAAGCACAAGATGGCATCATAGAGAAAGGAAGAGAGAAGCCAAAGCTCCTGGCATGGGGTTAGGAGGAGCATGAAGTTTGAAAGCATTCACCTCTGCATATGCTTACCCTCTGAAAATAATAGGAGAAGGTGGAGAAACAAGAGGAACCAGGTAACTTTTAAAAATTGTGTGTGTGTATGGACTGACGTAGCTGCGATCTCTGGAAAGCCTACGAACAAGAGGGCGCTTCAGGCTTTAACTGCTCATGAGCTGTGCTAGGCACAGTGAGGGGAACCTCAGCCTGTCAGAGGATTATGGGGATAGAGAGAGCATTCTCTCTGAGACCACTTTAATTCATTCCACAAGCTTCTTGTCATACTGTACTTTAGTGCTCCTCATGCATTCCTGCCACAAAATATGGGGCTTTCTCAAGCCAGCTGATTTCATCATTGTCCATTTGGGTGGAGTGAGATTCGGTTCCAAAGTGAACATTTCCCGAATGACATACCCTGATGGTTCAGATGCACTTCATTATTTTCTATTAACAATGGAAATAAATTTTAATCTCTTGCTGGCTAGCGCTGGCCTCTCATGACAGCAAGGGAATTAACCTGAATTATTTCAGTGTCTGCAAAATTTATTACAAGATTTTAAATTATGTCCAAATGTATGTGCGTGTGTGTGTATATATATAGATATGAGGCAAGTTCCCATTTTTAATATTCCAAATATCTTAGACTGTGGGATATCTAGAAGAGTCTGTCAATTAAAGAGAACTGGAAAAACGTACAGAATTTAATTCTCCAACTTCACCATGCAAAACAGGACGTGTTTGCTCGTTATTCTTATACACATGTACACACACACACACACACACACACACACACACACACTCTTTTACATATATCCACTCTCCTGGAAGAAAATGAACTACATTATGGAGGTGAAGATACATTTGGCCCACTCAAAGCTTTGAATTTAACTTCCTTCCCTGTTTTCTGATGAATGATGACAACACTGATATTATTCTATTCAGACAAGTTAAAGTTTCTGAATGTTTGGGGACTAAAGGAAGTGGAATGTGCATTCCAGCGTCGTCTCACTCCCAGGCCTTCCCTTTCCACAAGCCAACTTCTTTCCCCTAGTGAGTATTTCCTGGGTCATGAAGGCTGACCTTTTCCATCTGGAATCAATCAGTCAACCCCTGACAACTTCCTGAAACACCTCACTCCATTTCCTGTTCTCCCCCCTTCTCTCTTTTCCCCTGGTTTGCTTCACTCTTCAAAACTGCAGGCCACAGCAGCTTAATGTTAGAGGGTCAGACACAGTTAGACTCCAAAACACTACACAAGGACACCTTTGACCTTCAAAAATCTTTACATCTTAGCTAAACAAATCAAGGTCAACATTTCTTACCATTACCTTGTTAACTATTTGTATGCATCTTTGGCAACGATCTTCTGATCATATAACCATCAGTACCACTTGTTCTCCTGAGCTCATGAGCTGATCTGTTTTCAACGTAGCAAATTTAGTCTTGACAAAGGGTGCCGTTTTGGAGGTAGCCGAAACTAGAAGTCACGGGCCTTATAACAAACATATGGAGAATATTGCTGACAAAGGAACTTCTATGTCTCATCAGTGTCTCCTATCATCTAAACCTGATACCTGGTCTTTTCTAAAGCTGTCAGCCTCTCTTGGCACTGCCATTCTGCTGGCATGGCCCAAAAGAATGCCAATTAGGAATACAGATGTCCATAATTTGTGTGGGACGGACCCCCAGTTTTTGCCGCTGACACTGTGACAGCTTTCATTTGTTTCTCATAGTTGGTATATCTGTATTTTAGCTCAAAGCTCCAAAGGGAAAGCCTGCAGATCAGAAATCCAAGCTACTGTAGATTACAGCTCTCCTCGACTGAGACATTTCGACACAGAAGCAATAGCCCATGATATTCATGCAAATATTATTTATGACATGGCACTTTAAAAAGACAAGATTCCAAGAGAAAGAGGTAGGGTTCCACTGAAGTTGCTTGCATTTTTTAAGCGGAAGTAGTTTTTCAATTTTTGCGATTCCTTATTTTGCTTCATGTGATCTTGAATTTCTAGTGAATTTACACACAGAGCAGTGGCAGTGTAGGTTCTGTTCTGAATCATCCAATTAAATGGCAGTTTTAGCCACATGAAGAAAAAGTCCGTAGCTCCCCTTGAAAAATACAAGACAGTTTTGAGACCAAAATCTGCAACTGTGTTAGCAATCTGCTGAAAGTACTCGAGAAAACAGATTGGCTTTCTCAAATTATTTTTTTTTCTTCTCATTATCTAAAAGTACTCCCATGTCCCTCACCCTAATAATTTACACAAAGCAGGAGCTGAGTTGTAAAGGGCTCTTTCCTGCCCATACGAGGCCACGGCGGGAGTTCCTCTTCGGGCGGGCACATCCGTTAATCTGTACAACCAGGTTTCCAATACAGGAATGGCTCCTTTGGTATCAGAATGATAGCAGGCGGCATGGGAACCCTTACCAACCTGACTTACTCCTACCCATGGGCATTTTTATGTCTCACTCTGAAATGTCTTTGGCTTTGTTGGAACCTCACACTTCTAATTTTTTTTTTTTAACATCTCTCCTTCTCCAAGCTATAACTGTATGATTCGGTTGAGTTATTTAAGTCAGAGGAATGACCAGCTTGGAGTCTACCCCCAGCCAGCCTTTCTCAGCTCACGCCCAGGTGTTCCTACAAAGGCCTTACGTCTCACATAGAAGGGTAAAGGAAAAAGAGAAGTCAGAATGAAAAATGTGTGGAATGACTACATGATCTGCTCTTTGAAACAGATGAGAATCCTAGCGAGACCCACGAGAGAATAATTACACTGGATTAGAAACCTCCCCATACGGATCAGAGTCCTTGCTTTGAAAACACACCCAATTCTACCATTTGTCTGACACAGTTCCCTTCAGTTTCAATGAGGGTCATGTACCTTCTAGCTGAACATGGAACTTTTGGTAGTTTAATCTCAGTATAGCCCGGATGTGTAGCATTTAGGGCACACTCGAGGTGCAAGACTCTGTGATACCTACCCACAAACACGTATCCACCAAGCTAAATCAAATGGTCTCAAAAATTCCTGTTATTTTGCCAAGCATGGGAAAAAAATTCTTTATGACATTTTACATCTGGAAATGGAATTAAATTCATGATGTGCTTTTCCCTTATAACTGTTCAGTTGCTATATATGTTATTTCAGCTTTCCCAAAGCGTAACTATTATGTGGGATTTTATTTTCCACCTGTGGTAGGAGGAAAGAGACATAGAGACCATTAAAGGGACAGAGAAAAGCAAGACAGACTTCTGGTCGTGGTGGGCAACCAAGTCTGGAGTCCATACCATGAGGAAAAAAATACTCTGTTGGTGTTTTTATACACTGGCTAATTTTCACATTCGACAAGGGGACTCTGATGAAACAATTTTGTCTAAGCCTCCATTAATTCAACCCAGGCTAACAACAAACAATTGGCTACTGCAAATTGTTTCTCCCCACCACTTTATTCTTGGCACACATCGTATTTTCAAACCAGATTTAAAGCCTAGATTCTTCTTTGTTACTGGACTCCAGGGTCTCCAAAATTACCTTTAAACACCTACCCCACAAGTATGGATTTTGTCATCTTTTTTTTTTTTTTAAAGGAATTCCCAGAATTCTTAGCAATCACTGTTGTTTCATATTCCCTAAGGCTAAATTTTCTGTTCGGTTAAGGATCAAGTGCCAAACGAGAGAACACAAAGTTGGTTGCTGTCGAGACAGATGTGGGGTGTGGGGGGGCTATTCACACCAAGGGAGGGGGGACCGTGGTATTAATGACATAACTCCTGAGAAGACACTTTCTTTAGTAAGAAGACAGCCCTATGTTTCGACCAATCAAAGGTGGTTTTTGACACTCCCTGTGACATTCCCAGTGACATGCTACTGCTACGTGCAATGGAGACTCACAGAAGACACTGTCACGACTTCAAGGAGCTTACCAGGGAGTTGATGAAGCATAACAAACACTACACATAATCAGAAGAGATGACTATATAGCAATGCATAACTGAGGACTAAACTGGGTGGCCACTGTATACTCCGGGAGCACAGAGAACAATGAACCTGAAAGGAAGGCGGTGATCACCATTTTCATCAAGGAAATGAGATTTGAGAGAGGACTTGAAGAGTTGGAAAAGTTTTGTTACACAACTCGAGGCCACCGAAATCATTCTTCTGGCACTTAAAAAATAAAATCTAATTGGCAGAAGCGCAGTAGTATACTGAAGACCATTTCCACTGGCGCGATTTGCAAATTTGGCTTAGAATGGCCATCTTTTAAGAGTTTGTTTTTTAAAAACCAGTTAGAATGTGTACAAAAATCAAGTGGCAATTTTTTTTCAACCAGACTCTCATGTCATCAGGAACTCTGCTTTGCTATTAAATTTCCCCTATCTCAAAGGTCATACACAGACACTGGCTAAATCTACCCTACCTCTTACTCCATTGAACCCATTGCTTTTCCCATCGAAAACATATGCCAAGTGAGATGGTTATGGTCAAGGAAGGGCAATATTTTACTAGCAAACATTTTGAGAGCCACAGGGGAGCCTTAACATATTTGATGCAGTTCTTGACTCGGCTGGGCCATTCCCTTCCACCAAATCCTGCCCCCTAGGGACCTCGTGAATCATCAAAAACCAGGAGCAGGTAGTCCCCATAAGCAGCTACAAAACCGATGTGCTCTTATCGCAAAACTAAGAAAGCTTTGCTTTCCAGGAAGTTCTGCATCCGATTGTTCTGGAATGTGTTTGGAGGTGGGTTTCAGCGCCCAAATTTGAGTCTCCTAAAATGTTTGAGCATTTAAGCTTTGTTTCCACCTACCTGAAATCTGACAAGCCCTTTCCCAAGAGTTACACAGGCAGCTACTTGCTATTGCTTCTCTCACTTTTCTCCCATGAATAACTCAAAGCACATTCCCTATGTGGGTTGGTTAAAATTTTTATCACCCTGATTCTTGTCCACATTTGAGATGCCAAAAGGCATGGGACAGGGGTGGCAGGAGGGTATCCTGTGAGAAGAGAAAAGCTTAAAGTAACCCACAGAAAGCCTTCCAAAGCTTAAAGCACTGGACTGAGGGAAATATCCTGAGACCCTCAGAGGGTTTTTTTTTTTTTCTGACTCCAAGTAGATAATTATTATTTCTCAGACTATCTGGTTTGTTTTACCACCAGATAATGGACTCACCTGTTGATTAGAGAGGCCATAAGTCAAGTGATTTTCATTATGAGCTTTAAAACTGCTGCTCAGTAGCACGGCAACCTTCAAATTGTGCATGAGATCACAGAGCAGCTGGAGTAGCTCTTGAATTGAAAGATCTGAACTGAAGAAACCTGCAGGCAGCTGGAGCTGTATTAAATTTTTACCATTTGGAGTTAATTTAAACTCTCGTTTCCCTCTTCAATGGGTGTGAGAGAAACATTCAACATTTTTTATTTAAGGAAAATAGATGGTGGTGCCATTTAAAAGTTTTATATAAGAACTGGGGGTTTAAGAAATCATAAGGGTTTGTTGGATGGCTCTTGGCCCTGTTCCAAGACATGAGTAGCCCTGCCCTTTGCTCCTACGTCGTTCAGTCAAACAGACTAGTGGCTGACGCCCCACTGTGTGGACTGGGTGTCTTTGTCATCCACATTAATCTCCCCATTGTTCCCCTGTGCAGTGGCTGCATCCAGGCCCAAGGCCTCTCACACTATCCAGCTACCCCACTGAAGTCTGTTGGTGCTCACAAGGCCTCACTTCCTTTCCTCATCCTGACAGAGATCTTTGTATCTTCCGTTTCCCTCTCCTCACCACCGTGCATTTCTCTCTCTTCCTCAGACGTCTGACAGACCTGTTAGCTGTGTCTTCCCAGGACACAACCCTTTCCCTCACCCCCTCGAAGGACCCCTCAAAATCCCCTTTTGGCAGGCCCATCCTGGGGGCGTGTGAAGATCCCTATAGACAGGAACTCAGCCCTGAAATCCTTCCCTAGTCTAGCTCCCGAATTAACTTTTCTTTCATTGCAAATGTATGCATGTGCTCCTCATCTATCTTGACCTTTTATGTCTTGAGGCAACAGATGGAAAGACCTGTCTGGATATATTTCTCAGTCCTCTCCCCAGAATAAGTGTATAAAAAAATGATGATTTTGGTGGACCTAATCTAAAAATAGAATAATTTAGGGGTGAACCTGAGACACACAAGATTCACTGAGAAAAGTTCAGCAAATGATGGTAAGAATCTTATCCTAACTACGTGAAAGCTATAAGTTTATAAATAAAGGAGTTTATTTAAAATTATTCTAGGGTTAGAGATATGTCCAGACGCATGCACCTAACTCCAGAACGACTAATGGGCAAGTTGGTGCTTACCCATATGATGGAAAATACCCCAGGCCTCTACAGTGATCATCTCCGTTTAAAACAAAGTCCTCTTGAGGTAAGAGAAAATAACTGGCCCCAAGTCTTGAATGTTCTCAATACCAACTAAGTTAGTGATCTGTTGACATTTGTGTCCTGTTATAGCTGATACAATGGAAAACTTTGAAAACCATTGGGAAAAGCAACCACACTTACTATTATTATAACGGCAGGGGGCCCTTAGATTCTACCTCAGCTGCCTATGACCACACCACTGAGTTTTGCCAATCAGCACAAAGCTAAATGGCACCGTGCCAGCCCCCATGCTTCCAGGCAGGTCACTTGAAGACCACAGAGAAGCAGAGCTAAGCTACTCGAATCACTCATTTGTCATATTCTTCTTATCTCCCCACTGGGAGGTAAGTCCCTCAAAGGCAGTGAATTGTTTCTGTTTTGCTTGTTGATGTATCTCTAGCACCTAGGATAGTTCCTGGCACACAGAATGTCCTCAATAATACCGAGTGGGTGGATGGATAAATGAATGAGTGCATCAGTATTTTCACCATGACTTGGAGTAGACCCAATCAGCCTATCTCTGAGAATGAGTTGGCAACAATTGCCCTAATTGTCACCACCTTCTGTGTTTTAAAATCTGAATGTGGGAAATGACAACATGTTTGACTTCTCCATGTCTTGGCTTGTTTTCTTCCAGATTTTCCAACTGCCTGCCCTCTACCCACAATGCAGAGAAATAAAGAATGTGGTTCATTATGTCTTAACAAGCCTGTCAGCTTCAACTAGACATACATTTCTTTCTTTTCCTTCACTGAGCTGTTAATCTGGGTGTTTCATCCAGTTGTTCCCTTTCAAGAAGGGCAGAAATTATTTTCTGCATATATGGCCCATGGATTTAGATAATTTAGGGACCAC
Organism: Nasua narica; assembly: GCA_028533885.1. Lineage (NCBI taxonomy): Eukaryota > Metazoa > Chordata > Mammalia > Carnivora > Procyonidae > Nasua > Nasua narica. The sequence goes on from CM052800.1 coordinate 125,829,021, forward strand.
AGACATCTTTTCTTTTTCTCTTTTCTTCCTTCCTTTTTTCCCTTCTCTCTCTTAAAAAATTTATTTAAAAACAATTTATTGAGCTCTTCACAGTGGCACTGGGGAGAAATATAAAATTTTTAAAAATATATCCGTTACCCTCAAGTAGCACAGTCTCTTAGATGGACAATAATTGCAAGACAATGTGATTGATGGTGTGGTAGCAGCGTGTAGAGAAATGGAACAATGGCCCAGAAGAAGGAGCCAATGACTCTGTCAGGGAGAGTCAGAAAATGCCTCACAAATGAGATGCCATTCAGGTATAGTCTTGAAGCATGAGTAGAAGTCACAAATGGAGAGGGGCTAAAGGTCCTTAGGCAGAGAAACAAACATGTAAAAAGTTCAAGTAATATTCCATGTAATAGAAATCAGTAAGGTGTGCCTAGTGAGTGATGGGTATATGGAAACATCAGAGGATGCGCCTGGTATGAAGATACTAATCAGCCATGATGCCTTTCAAAACCTGAGCTTTAGGACTGGACAAGGAAGAAGTAAAAGCAGGGACCTATTGCAGTTGTGTTCAGAAGAGATAGACTTAGCAGATACTTAGGAGGAGGAAGTGACACTTCACTAATCAATGAGGAAGGCATGGATCCAGAGAGTAAGTATTGAATTCTGCTGTGAACATGTGCTCATTAGTAACCCAGGGAAAGATGCCCGGGAAGAAGGTAGAGTGGGATTTTTGCAGCTCCGGAGAAGGGTGAGGTCTAAGGATATGGACCTGGAACAGATGGCATTTATAAGAAAGTGGGAAGATTATCAAGGAACTCCCAATGGGACAATTCCCTGTCATAAGGGTTAAATTACATGGAAGATGCCCATTTGGTAGATGAATTTCATTTCCTTAGGTTAGGGAACCATGGAACCTTAAGAGATGTGGGGACACCTGACACTTTAAGCAAAACTTGGCTTAAATGCAGGTTTTTGTGGCGAGAGAATCTATAGCTTTTACCAAATTCTCAAAAGGATCTGAGCTGAAAAAGGATTAAAGCCTATTGTGTTTTAATAAATAGACATATGTATTTATATATGTTTGAGGTACTTGGGACTTAAACTGAATTAAAGAGAAGTTTGTTTCAGGCTTAAAAAAAACCTCAATGTAATGATTTTTGTTCTCATTTGGTCATTTTGGGAAAAAAATACAGTTCCACTACTATTTTGGGACAAGGGAAAGAGGAGAGGTGGAAGAGAAGAGAGAGTTTGGTTGGATTCATGACTTGTAAGAAAAATTTCCTATTTCTATTCTGTTCATAGCAAATCTCTACAAAGGAATGCTTCAGATTAAATATATTTGATCGATCATATAGCAAAATAAGGAATGAAGTAACTGTATCTATGGTTTAAAAGTATTACCTTTGTCACTCTGAATAAGATATGTATTTCAGAAATTCCTAAGTTACCATTCCTTCAGATCCCTCCCCCCATGATTACCTACAATCTTGGGTTTGGTTTCATATTTTGAACTAGATCCAAGTCTCTCACTTGACTATTATAGCACATAGTCAAGGCTTTCTCCATAGTAGCCTTCTCCACATAAAGAGTGTTCATTGAAGGTTATACTCTTTTTTTTTTTTTTTTTTTTTAGAGAGAGAGAGATCACAAGTAGGCAGAGAGGCAGGCAGAGAGAGAGGGGTAAGCAGGCTCCCTGCTGAGCAGAGAGCCTGATGTGGGGCTCGATCCCAGGACCCTGAGATCATGACCTGAGCCGAAGGCAGAGGCTTTAATCCACTGAGCCACCCAGGCGCCCCAAAGGTTATACTCTTAATAGAATCCGAGCACAATATAAAAATTATCAATTATTTTTTACATCAAAGGGCACTATCAAGAAAGTGAGAAGACAGTCATGGAATAGGAAAAAAAAATACTTGCAAATCACTTAATTGATAAGGAAGGGCCTGGTATCCCAAATATATATATAAAAAAAAAAAACCTCTTACAACTCAACAATAAAAAGGCACATAACCCAATTTAAAAATGGACAAAGGATTAAAAAAACACATTTCTCCAAAGAAGATATACATATAAAGGGCCAATAAGCACACGAAAATAATGCTCCATATCATTAGGGAAAGACAAATCAAAACCACAATGAGATACCACTTCATATACATAGGATGGTTAGAAATTAAAACAAAAACAAAAGACAAAAAAAAAAAACCACCCCAGAAAATAACAAGTGTTGGCAAAGATATGGAGAAATTGGAACCTTTATACATTACTGGTGGGAATATAAAATGATGCAGCCACTGTGGAAAACAGTTTGGCAGTTCCTCAAAAAGCTAAAGATAGAGTTAACATATGACTCAGAAATTCTACTCTTGGATATATACTCAAGAGAATTAAAAACATATGTTCACACACCAAAAAGCTTGTACACAAATGTTCATAGCAGCGTTATTTATAAAAGCCTAAAAGCAGAAACAACCCAAGTGTCCGTCAACTGATGTTGAGATAAACGAAATGTGCTACATTTTTACAACGGAATATTATTCAGCCATAAAAAGGAATGGAGCGCTCATACCTGCTACAACAAGGACGAACCTGAACTCATGATGCTAAGTGAAAGAAACCAGACATGAAAATTGTATATATTGTTGTATGATTTGTGTATTGTTGATATGTATTGTTGTATGATTCCAATTATATGAAATGTCCCAAACAGAAAAATCCATAGAGACAGAAAGTAGATTCATGGTTGTCAGTGGGTGGGGAGAAAAGGGAATTAGGAGGTATGGGGTTTCATTTGGGGATGTTGAAAATGTTCTGGAATTGTATAGTGACAATGGTTGTACAACATTGTGACTATCCTAAAGGCCACTGAATTGCACAATTTAAAATGGTTAAAATGATAAATATGTTGTATGAATTTTATCTCAATAAAAAATACCCGAAAAAATTGCCAATTAATTTTAGCTCTACCCCCAATATAAGACAATTAGGATCCACAAACTTAAAAAAATATATATTTCCCTTTCTTTACAGAAGTCAAATATTTTCACATTGGATGAGAATCTCCCATCATTCTGAAGTGTTTGCTCTAACCCTGTTAAAAGCACAGGCACACTGAAACCTGAAACCATTAACTTAGTAAATAATGGAAGAAGCATAGGGTATACAAGCACGTGTGTGCTTAGTTTGTACATTTCCAAAATTTGAGAAAATAAAATGGCAAGACATTTGTTAAAAGCCTCTTGAAATTGATGGGAGCATTCTCAAATTTAAAACTCTTTGGAAGTGATGGCAGAGAATAGGGGGATAGGAATCTAAACTGCCAAACCCTCTTTCTACTTCTGTTTCTTCAGGAAGTGAAAGCCAAGCGTTGCCCATCAAGGTGTTCTGGAATCCTTTTGAATCTCGTACCTTTTTGGACTGAAATTATTTACCTTTGCATTTGGAACACAGAACACCATCAACTTCCACCCCGCACAATGCTCCTCCGTGGTCCGAAGAAAGCTCATTTTATTTCTGCTTGTGTTCACACCATGCAACAGGGGAAAATTTGTACGATGGAGAGGAGGGGTGTGACTTTTTAAAGCGAGGCTGGTAATCATGTTAAATAACTAACCAAAAATGTCCCCGTGCCAGCAAGGCTGTTTGATGACCATGGCACGGGGCGGGGGCGATGGGGAAGGGAATGATAAGACTTTTTTTTTTTTTCTGCAAAGTAAAAAAATTTGTGTGCGCCCATCTCCCCCGTGAACTCCTGAAGGACTCTGTTCCGAAGCCCCAGAAGCTCTCCGGTTGGCAGGCGGGGAGCAGCCCCTTTACTCGCACAATCCCATGCCACATGATTGTGTGCGACCCCTGGCTCGGAAATTAGGAAGAATTTCAGAAAAGCCAACAGCAGCAGCTGTCCGCGGTGCAAACTCATGGTCTGGTGGAAGGGGTTAGACCTGATAGACCCTCCTGGTTCCTGGTTCCACTGCACCCTTCCTGCGATTCGAGGCATTACCAAACCCTCGGAACCTCACCGTTCTCACTGAAAATACCAGTCCAATAATCCCCATCCCTCCCGTGGCTGCCAGACTTTTTTTTTTTTCCCTTTTTTTTTTAAAGTCTCAAGCCTGGATGCTATTGTTTAACGTGTTTTCCATGTTTCTACGGGGAAGGGTGCTCTCTATATTTCGACGGGGTGTATGAATGGCAGGAAAGCCTTTTGGTGGATTAAATATGGGTCCTTCAAAGATTAAGGAAGGGGGCCAAGGGGGACTGCACTTCCTCTCATCTCCAACCTGACACACTTTGCTTCTCTCTGTGTTTTTATTAGCTCGTATCCTCAGTACATCAGTGGCAAGGGTGATGAAACCGGTGGCAGATTTAACTGCCAGGCAGCTGGGTCACTGTCCCGTGGGTCTTGTTGTCACGCTGAGATCTTAAAGTGACCACGGCTGTTCGGGCTGCTGCTTTCCCAAAGACTCCGAGAGAGACCACTGAATAGTTAATCGGTGGGAGAGGAAGGGAAGAGGCTGTTGCTTGCAGAAAGCACAGAGAAGCTGCTTTGAAAAATCCCAAGGTGGCTGAATATCAAGAACACGGTTCCTGCTGTGGGCAGCTGTGTGTGCGAAGGGCAGCCCGAGGGCTTAAAATCAAATCTCCAGCCTGGGTTGGTGCCCCTCCCCTAGGGCCTGGGTAACAGAGGCGAAAGGCCTAAACACTACAAAATGCAGAAACCCTCCACACGATCAGAGGAGGGTTATCATTTAGAGTTATCTGTATTGTTAGCAGCCTCGGTGAATAATGTTTTCTAAGAAAAAAGGAAAGGAGAGGGAAGGGAAGGGAAGGGAAGGGAAGGAAAGGGAGGGGAAGGGAAAGAAAGGGAAGGGAAGGGAAAGGAGGGGAGTGCTAAAGAGAGAGAAAACTGGACGACTTCTTTAACAGGGAGGAATGGCAGGCCCCCTTACCTGAAATCTTCTCATGTCCCTCGGGTTTCCTGCTGTTTTCAAACAATTCTGATTGCACTTGAGGAAAAATTTTAGAAAGAATCTGTGAAGAGAAAGCAATGTGTTACATTGTGGAGTAAACATTTTTTGAGAGAAAATAGATCTGCATTATATTAGATTTGATTTGAAAGGGATTGTATTTCACGTCTGGGGAGTTTCAGCCGGCCCTGCCTGGGAAGGAACACCGCTGACCTTCTGCAATTTGCAAATTTGGATGTTTGCGATCACGTGCCGGGCTCCAGCACCGTTGAGGATTGAGGATTGCGAAGAACCGGTTCACAAACTGGGCTCTGGTTTGTATACCCGCCCCCCGAGTTGCAAGGGCACAGCGTCTCCCAAAAATAAGGCTTCCAAAGCAGCAGTGACTCCTGCTGTGCAAAAATGTCTTGCTCCAGGGGAAAAAAAAATGGCATGACTTCCCCCAGAATCCCAGGGTTTCTTATCATGCATGTGACTTTCCACTGACCACACGCACCTCTGTGCTCACACACCTCACACGTATACCCTCACATACAAAGGGCTCCTGGTCTTTTTAACCAAGGTATACAAAATCAGAAAATAGTAACGTTGCCACCCAAAGGCGGATCAGTCTGTGCAGGTACACACTGGGGTTTTTACGACTCATAACAAGTGTGAATCTCCTCTCAGACCTTCTGCAGATTACCCAGAAAAATACAAAGGCACTGAACCACGGTCTGAGGTTATCTTTCGTTGCAAGGCATATTGGTAAGCCAACCATCTCTGGAATAAACTACTTGTGCAATTTCTAAATTGGACCTCTTTAATTAGACAACTACGTCGAACCAGAAAAATGGCAGAGGTGACCTTTTCAGCCATTTACCCATTTAATGTTTGGGATTTTGTTTCAAAACACAATAAGTTTTTCATTTATCTCACTTGCAGAGTCCTTTTCCTTAAAAAAAAAAAAAAAATCCAGCTTTTGCAGTGTTAAAGTCCCAGGTGAGCTAGGCCTATTTCCCTTTCTGTTACTATGACAACGAAATTTTACCGCAGTCCCAAAGTCCCTCCAGAACTCTCACATCCATGCCTTGAATTAGAACTTTAAAGGAAAAGATATACATTTTTTTCCCCAGGATTTACCAACAAAAATAAGTAGAAATCAACAATGCTTCCAAAAATTCTATTTTAAAGCAACGGCTGGCGAGATGCTCTCCGGGTGACCTTCTGTTTATTTTTTATTTTTTTAAGAATCACACAAAAGAATTAGACAATGCTCCAGTTAATTGTATCTAGCACTTAAAGAAAAAAAAAAGTCTGACAGAAAGATAAAAAGTAAATGATCAAGGAGGAGAGAATGGGAACTGTGTTCTTCAAAATGGTTTCTGTATTTGAGGCTGTTTTGCTCTAGATTTGCTAAAAATATTTGGCCAAGTGCTCCTGACCCCTAGGCACGAATAAAGGGGGGTGGGAATTTGGAAATAACGGCTAAAATTTTGTTCATGGTGTTACAATATCTGCTTCTCACTTCTCTCTTTTCATCTTGGCTGGGCCAGGAGGTTAGGCGCGCCTTCCTGTGCCATGAAGGTATCATCAGGGTCTTCACCCAAACTACCTCCAGAGTGACAGGGCAGAGAAATGCTCCACACTCCTTTATTTATTTGTTTATTTATTTCTTTTTCCTTTTGCTCCGCACTGCTTTACGCAGCGTTCAAATTCACAACCTGCCTTCGCTTCCTAAAGTGCGGTGGATCGTCTGCCGGTAGCAATCAGAGGTTGGTCAGAATGCAAACGTTTTATTTTTGTAGGGGAAACATCCTTGAGAAGAGGCGGCTAGAGCCCCTCACAACGCACGGAAGATGATCTCATGATATGCTTAAAACCTGCTTTTTGCCCACTTGGGTCTCCTTATAAACAATAGCCTCCACGCCCTCACCACATCTATCCCCCAACACCTCCACGCGTGACTTACACCTCTGCCCCTCCTAAAAACAAACCGTAATGCTTTTTCTTACTGAGTCCTCGATCTGGGGAAAGTTTTGCTTCAGCTGAGCTCCTTATAATGCACTGCCTGTATTTGACACATTCCCTTACCTACCCGACCCTTTCTCTAAAATGTATCTGGCGAAAACATTAATGTTCGCCAAGGCATTATTAGGTACATGGTGTGGGAGGTGGAAAAGGGTAGAAGAAAAAACATGTTTACATGAAATCAAATTGATTTAGGGAAGGAAGGGGCCTGCTGAAAGGCTTGATTCAGTTTCAATTAGGACCCTTATCAGTTCTTCGGGTGGAAAATTTTGACTCTTTTGCTGGCCTGGAATCTAAGTCTGTAACCCGCCCAAACCCTGCACACTAAGGATATAACCTTCTGTTCATAAAGGGGAAGACAGAGGCAGAGGAGGGAGGGATACCTGGGGTTGGGGGGGGAGAGGGAGAGAGAGAATTCTCTTACACTGTATACTGCTTCCTAAAAGAAGGCATAGCTGCTTCTAAATGGCTAGTCCAGAAATTATGGCCTGGATATTTTATATATGAACCTAAAAATTAATTTAAAGAATCCTGGGGGTTTACTACTATCTCCAATTTTTTCTCTTCCTTTTACTGCTGGCTTCCACCTCCCTCCTTTTCACCCCCCTCCTCCACCCACCATGCTCAGGGGCTCGATACAGAACCCTTTACTAACTATACCATCCATTAACCACAGGGTGACTTGCAGGGAACAAATCCCCAGGGTCTGGATCCCTCCGAAGCCAGAGCTGCCTGGGAAATGTCAGTGCTCTGCACTCAGAAACGGGAAACCCAAATGAATTGCAAGATTCAGACCAAATGTGCAGATTCTCATCAGGCTGGAAGTTGTTATTTCCACTTTCTCCAAACAATCTTGACTACATAAATATTATAACCACTTGGTGCAGTACATTTGGCAAGGCTTCTGATCTCATTTCTTAGGAGTGGACACCAACAACGACAGGTTTATCCTTGGTCTCTAGATACAGAGTAATAGAGAGGTGGGATCAAAATGTGAACTCAAGCGAGCACATTGCAACTTGGTTCCTAGGTCAGCTGAGGTGATGTAATGAGCCAAAGGGCATTTCTTCACCCCACAGATATGTATGACACGCTGACAATTGTCTAGCCTTGGCCTGTGCCAATGATATAACAAAATTAGCTCACTTCTCTGGGCCTCAGTTTGTTCAACTGGGTCTAACTGGCTTATCTCTAGGGTTCTTCCAACATTAATATTCTGTGATGGCCAACAGAAGTATGTAGAGTTGAGAGCCCTCCAGAAATGGCTACACTGATGGAAGAAACCACTGAAGACAAAAAGATCACGATTTGCTGCAGTCCAAGGGGGGTGTGTGCAGGGTTTTCTGAAAGATAAGTCAAAGCCACTGATCTGAAGTGGTGGGGGGAAAAATAAACAGGGTCAGCTGATTGGTGGACAGTGGGGCATCTTGGGTGATGCCTTGGTCAGAGCCGGCAGTCCCCTGGGGCTTGACAGGCAAATTGTTGAGTGAGCATCGTCTTGGGTTCCCTTCTACATGCTCCTGAGGCAGGAGAAGGTGGCTCAGGAACATCATGCATCAGAGCCATCTCTGTCCCTGCTCACCATCCTGTGTTGGTCCAGTGTGGTATAGGGGCCACAGAGGGGAGGGAAAGAAAGTTTGTGAAGCGTCTACCCTGTGCCATACCCTGAGGCTAGGTGGAGGCACTTCATAAACAATGCCCCATTTTTTTCTTACAACAACCTTAAGACTGATGAATCATTTCACAGCTAGGAAAAATGAAGTCACCAAAAATTTAAGAAATTTGCCCAAGATCACACAGCATGGGCAGAAACAAGGACCTGAACCTGGGTCTTTCTCACAGCAAGCTCCATCTGGTGGTCTATGTTTCCTGAACCAATTAGATTGTGGTGACAGTTGTACAACTCTGTGAGTATATTAAAAGCATTGAACTGTACACTTTAAATAAGTGAACTTTATAGTATGTAAATTATATCTCAATATAGCTGGTTTTAGAAATTCAGAAAACGGTCTTAAAGAAAGAGGAAAGAAAAAAGGAAGGAAGGAAGGAAAGAGGGAAGGAAGAAAGGAAGGAAAATAAAGGAAAGAAGAGGGATGGAGGGTGAGAAGGAGGGAGCGAAGGAGAGAGGGAGGAAAGAAAAAGAACAACATGAAGGATTCCGGTTTCTTGAAGAGTGAGAGGACAATAGCATCCCAAGAGGAAAACACTAGGTCAAAGATAGTTGCATGGCATAAATGCCTACTAATGAAAATCTTTGCTGAATTCATTTATTTACCCAACTGAGCAATTATGAAGTATATAGTATGCTCCACAAAGGTTCAGACACCATCACAAATAAGAGGGACCAAATATTTGCCCTCATTGAGCACACTACGAAACTATTCAAAATATGCTTCTTCCAGTTCTGAAAGGAATCTGGAGACCCCTGAATATGGGTCTAAGATTTCAGGGGACTCCCCAGCCACTCAAAAATCTTTCTCTTGCAATCTCTAGAATATTGGAACATGCAGCACTGTTCAAGAGTAGAATGAAAGTTCCTAGATGGGTCTAGACGTGTCCTGGGCTCTTCCCAAACAGAAATTGAGATTCAAACTAGTTGTATAAATAGGGTGCAAAGTCAAGGTCCAGAGGAGTGGGAAGAAGAAGGGGTATTGTCTCTAAATCAAAGGAAGGGCAAACACTTAGTATTCATGCTAGATTCCAGAATTATAACCAATGATCTGATAAGTACAAAACCCAGCATAATTTTGTCCAGATTTTTGGTAGAGGTCATTCAATTCATCCCCCATTTGAAATCCAAGATATAGTGCCTTCGAAAAAATTGCAATACAAAAGCATGGAGGGAAGCACTGTGGGAAGGCATGAAAGGTTCTTTCAAGAAAAAGATTAGACAGAGATGTGTATCAAAAGAACGTGAACTTAGCACTAATAACAGCTACCATTAAGCAGAACCTTACTCTATGCAAAATAATATGTAAAATACCTTTCACTTTGAAACTTATTCCCTTAAAAAAAAATCTAATTTTGCCTACTAGGGCTAGCAATAATTCCTGCAATGCCATGGTCACGTGTTACACACCATGAAGATGAGGTAGAACACCCCATACTCTCCAAAAGCCAAGAGCAGGAAGTGCTATATCTGGTTCTCTCTCCACTATGGTGGCCACATAAGCAGCCTGACACTGAAGTCCCAGCCACATATAGACTTAATATAGCCTCACAAACCATGTAGGAGTTTAAAGGCCTAAGGCCATTGATTTTTGAGGAAGATACATTTTATCTGGATTAACTACTAACCCTCCTTTTCTAGAGTCCAATAAATTAAAATTCAATTGGCTTCCACTGTTTGTGTATGCTTCTGAGAAAAAGATAACTCCTTTCCCTTAAAACATTCATACCATTTCTAAGAACTATCAAATTATCATTTCTAAAAACTGTCTGGGATAGGCTGGATGATAAAATCATATTTGAAAGAAGTGGGCAGCTGCCTCTGCTCTCCCAGGGCCCTGCCAACCTTACATCCTGAGGGGGACTAGGCAGAGTGAGGGGTCTCATGCAGGATGGATACACCCCTGGGCCATTGTCTCACTCAGGATGGCCAACATGGCAGTTCACTCTGCTTTATAAAGTAGCAAAACCCCTAAGGGCTGGGTTTCCACTTGAGACCAGTAAAAAACATGATGAAAATGTTCCAGCTTTAATCTAGGTCTTAACTGTGATATCCTCTTTGAACCTTCCTACAACAGAAAGAATATATTTTCCTCTCCCAAAAGCTTCCAACAGAATGCAAATCCAGGCAGTCAAAGTAAGGTGAAGGGCAGCAGTGGGCCCCATGCTTGGCTTGAAGATGACGTGCCCTATTGATTGTTTAGGTGTCAGCCCAAGTAAGAAAGGGCCCTGAAGCTTTAAGGGCTTTATGAAAACTCTCATTGAAGTCCACAAAAATTAAGAGACTCTGGGAGGTCAAACTCTCCATTGGTTCTTGCTACACCTTTAAAACTTGACAATGGGGCATCTGGGAATGCTTCGTACTTGGAATCTGCTTGGTAAGATGATGGCCAGCACGAAGTTCAAGAAGATCCATGGAAAGAGGAGATAATTTAAAGATTTTGACTGGCTTCCTTAGGCTTCAATCAAATACTAATTTTTATAAGCTGATTTTCTATCTAATCCATTTATTTAAATGACCCCTTAAAATGTAAATATAAATATATGAAGACTAGGCACAGAAACTTTAATCTCCACAGATATTCCTATGGAAGAGTGTTATGAGCATTAAATTTATTCGTTCAAGCTATGTCAGTGAAAGGCCATCTCAGATCTGAAAAATGTAAGTCTACAAAAATTTTGAAGTACTAAATTTTCCTACTTACAACTACACTCAACATCTCTAACTCCCAAAGGCTAAAAGACTGATTATGGGGCGCCTGGGTGGTTCAGTGGCTTGGGGCCTCTGCCTTCAGCTCAGGTCATGATCTCAGGGTCCTGGGATCGAGCCCCGCATCAGGCTCTCTGCTCAGCAGGAAGCCTGCTTTCCCCTCTCTCTCTCTGCCTGCCTCTCTGCCTACTTGTGATCTCTCTTTCTCTGTCAAGTAAATAAATAAAATCTTTTAAAAATAAATAAAAAATAAGAAGGCTAATTATGATGATGATTATAATAACGACAAGAAATGCCCCACCTTCATCGACCTCATATTATGTGCCATGTATGATTTTGTTTAATCCATCCACCTCTGAGAGTAGGAGACTCAACATCTCCATTTTATGGGGGAAATAAGCAAGACTCAGACAGGTTAGCTTCCTTGTCCAAGGTCAAAGAGCTAATAAGTAGAAGAGCTAGAAGGGGAACTCCGCTTTGTCTGACTCTTAGAAGAGCACTGCTCTGGTGGGAAGCTGGCCACTCTTCTTCTGGAAGAAAAGGTAGGACACACTGCCAAGCAGCTCTTTGTTTCGGGAACTACAGCCTCATTGATCCACATGGGGGATCACGTCATGTCCTTTATCTTACTCTCTGGAAATGAGAGTGAAATCATTCTTCATATCACAAAACAAAACAAGTAAACAAACAAAAATGTCTATCATTCCTATCAGGGCCCATGTTCTCTGAAAATTCGGTGGCTATTTTGGAGTGTGTGGAAGAAGACAAGCAAGTCTACCAGATATCGGACAACAGGCCATCTCAAGAACCCACCTGCCAAAGACGACAGGGCCCAAAGAACTTGAGCCCTCTACGAAAAGAATGTCAGAAATCGCCCTGAGTGGATGATGAAGACTGAAGGCCATTTGTCCATCAAGACTACAGAGACAAAACGGCTGGAAGTCAAATGCGTAACCTAAGAAGTTGAATTAAGTCTTGGAAAACATTTTTTCAGAGTCAAGTCACCAAGCTAAATTTTGAAAGCGTTACCCAAGGGACAGAGGACATTTTTAAATAGACCAGCAAGTTAATTTCTTTGGCAGCAGATAATTTCAGGCTTTTATGTGGCAGCTCATTGGAGCATCCCTACCAACTCATTTCCACATGATGCCAAGACTTCTGCATAATAATAATAACAATAATAATATGTTAATTATATTAAATTAAATATGTAATATATAATATAACAATATTAATTTATTGTTATTATTTGTTTGCTTAGTATTTAGTGTGAAAATTAGGACCTTCGGTTTCTTCCTTCTGTAACATGAGCCTCTAGGCCAGTAATTTAGTTACCCAGGCAAAGTGTTCGGGTAACACCTGGGGCATAGTAAGTTAGCTCCTTCACATTTCACTGGGCTTGCTTCTGCCACCCTCCCTTGAACTGCCCCTTCTTCTCTACCACCTTTAAAAATGGCCCGTTTTCCAAACGAAATTATACCAGAGGGGGTCACCATAAATTCAAATCTGGTTCTCTCTGCATTGCTTATCAGTCCAATATAAAAATTCTTCCCTTGATTTTTAGGGAGAGATATTTTCTAAAAAAAAAAAAAAAAGAATGTCATTAACTCTATTACAACAGATTGCTGGAAAAGAGGAACAGTGGAAGATGCTGGGTCAAGATCCTCCACTGTTTTTAGTAAGCTCCGGGCAGGCAAAATCATCTGGTTGCTACCTGGCAGGAGGCCCCATCAAATCATATTCTCTTCGGCGTTCACTCCAATGACAAGCTCCTGGAAGTGGCATTTCAGTGTGGCAACAGAGCCTCCGTTACCAAACACGCTGCCTCCGGAGTGAGTCTGCTGTATTCATTCAGGCACCGAGAGGGAGCCACTTCCTCCACCGTGTAATTCTGATTCTGTATTGATAGACTTCATTTCATGATTTGTTCTGAAGTGAATGCCTCTGTAGCTCAAATAGCAAACAACTGACCAACCTTCGTCGAGGTACATAACCAAGGGGCCACTTTGATTCTCCACTCACTACTGATCAGTAACCCACTCTAGTTTCCAAGGACCTGGGGTTGGATGTTGGGATTTTTTTTTTCTTCTGTACTCCGACATCTTCACTCTCCTGAATTCCATTACTTGGCAACATGAGGCTGGTAGGAAAAAAAAATCTCCAAGGAAAAGTCCTTGTTTTTGCACTCGGATGAAAATCTGACACCATTAATGAAAATAATAATTGAACTCTTTGGGCTTGAATTGGAATGAAACACAACACGAAGAGCATGTTTGTAATTCCAATTGTTCTCATAAAATGTCTTTGAAGGGCTCTTTGCAATGTGCGTGGTTCCATCTCTTCCTGTTTGTTTGTTTGTTTGTTTGTTCTGTTTTGTTTTTAACCCAAATCCTCTCTTTGGCCCTAGCCCTTCCTAGCCCTTCTGATCAAGAAAAGGAAAAAAGACAGAGGGAAACTGTGCATGTAAATGACTGATTTCAGGATACATCTTTCGTGAGACTTCAGAATTGGAATACAAATCTATTTCCCTTTCTAATGCCACGACTACTCGGGTGAAGGAGAGAAATGAAGTTATTAGTCAGCCATCAGTTTAATGGGTCCTTACCGTCCTATTTCCTTAGCACCCTTTCTCCCCTTGTGCAGCCTTCCCCTCCCCCTCCCGCGCTTTGCCCTCCCCGTGAAGCTCATCTATGCTAGGCTGAGCAGTGAACACCAATTACACCAAGAGCCCTTTGCTGCTGCCTGGTCCGCTGGTTTTACTGTTTTGCCAGATGGTTGAGGCCAATGTGTAAAACTCTCTACCCTACCATTAATTCATAACTTGGTAATAACTTTCCCACGGCTCCAGGAAATTGAAATGAAGTGCAAATGTGAATACTTGGAAAGGGAATCAAGGTTGGACAACTCTTTTATACCTTCCAGTGTAGATAACAGTCAGACAAATAGATATCCCTTTTTACACAGGCTGTAATGTTACTTTCCCGAAACTAAGGCCGATTGTCTCTCCAATATCCACTACTGGACAAAGTGGAGAACAAAGTTCAGAGTTTGGGTCTTTTATCGTTGCTTTCTCTCTGCAGCTTTTAGCTTTAGACTTACTGCACCTACGGGTCCACTCACTAATGACCTTGAGTTTGAGCCTCAATATAATGCTATATTCTTATGACAGAGTCGTAGATTAGCAGATAGGAGTGCATTCTCTTGCTAAGACAGGACACCATCCAATGTTTGTTAGCATCATTAAACTAAAACTGACTTTTCACCTGCTCCCATACCATATGCAGCTGCAAATTTTTAAATTAAACTATGAAGCCATGCATAAATTTACATATATTACAGACTAGCCTCTCCATTTAACATGCAAATGTACTCCAATGTTTCAGAACACCTTCTGTCGCTAATTAATTTGCTGAATTATAATTAGACTAATCCTGCATAATTAATAAGCACAGATTTTTTTTTAATTTGTAAGCAGCTTGAGGAGATCATTCACTTCCTTCTATAAACTGCTAAGTAAGTGTTAAAAAAAATCTGGAAAGAACATGTGTGAAAAGGTATGTTTGATGTCGCACACAAACTCAAACTAGCGTGGAAGATACAGAAGTCAGTACTGATAAAGGTACATATTTGAAGCCAACATTCAAACAGTCCAAAAAAATCACATTCAGAGGATGGGGACTAATTCTCCCTTTGTCTCCTTGTATATAATGTTTTATTCTTTGCCTTCTATCCGTCGGATCTTCCAAGATCACAGAGGCGGGAGAGGATTAAAGTAACCGTATGTCGTATTAGGAGAGATAATGATATTAACACTCCACTGTATATCAAAACACTCTGTGCATGCTGGGTGCTTATAAGCCCCTTTGATGGTATTTGGAATCATTTTCATTTTGGCTGCCAAAAACACCCGAGATCCATCTAGTGGAAACAATTAAGTTCCATTAGTACTGTATCCATTCAGTAATGATTACAATGAAGGGTCCCTCTTTAATGCTGAAGAGTACAGTCTCAAAGAAGCGTATGCATCTGTGCTCTTGAAAAATGGGAAAGTGTATAGTTTTGCAACCAAGCACGAAGCTCAATTTTGACCCCCCCAAAATAAACCAGGATCAGGAGAGTCAAGGTGTGGGTAGGTACCTGGCGCGAAATTGGAGGCACGACAGGAATTCGGAAGGCCAAGGCAAGCCTAATGAATAGTCACACGAATTGAGAATGAAGCTCAAGCTCGAGAAACAAGCTGGGAAATGTGTGTTTTGGTGGGGGCAGTGATCAAACTTTCAAAGAGATGAGGAAATAGAGAGCTCCTTGGCCCTCCCACTCAGCTAAATCACTAATATTAGCAGCCAAAAGATTGGTAGGCCAAAAGAACAAGGCCCTTGAAATGTGCCTGGGCGTCTATCCCTAGAGTTTAGGTTTTTACAGCAACTCTACACACAATAGCAACTTCTTCTGAAGAACGGGAAACGATTTTCCCAGGCTCGTTACCATATACTCCTTCATTACTGGTCAGCCAACTTTTTTTTTTTTTTTTTTTTTTTTTTGACAAAGTGAGGACATAAGCTAGCTTAGGAGTTGAGCTGAAAATTTAGGAGTGGTCTCAGAGGCCTGTGGTCACTGCCAGGAGCCGATGCCAGGGGGTCAAACCAAGGGGCAGCTTCTGTTTCTGCCGCAAGAGGCATGTACCTTAGACTCCAGCTCCGTCATGGGGTTATTGCAGTGACTAACCAGACTGAGGAAAATATTTTGAAACACCTGGAAAGAGCGCAACAAATTTTCTGAGCTAAGCAATGTTATTACTTGGATAGTTGGGAAACGTAAGACATTTGGACAGTTTTTCTCAGCCAGACCATAGCGTTTGCCTTCGGTTTCCACCTCAACAGATTAACCAGTTTAGGAGGACTTAAAAAAGCCTAAAAGAAAAGGAGCTTTCTGTGTCTTTCAGAGTTACACAGAAGGAACATAACAATAATAGCTGGAATAATATGAATAAGAGGCTAAAATTATTTTATTTCAAAAAAATATGTGGGGCACCTGGGTGGCTCAGTGAGTTAAAGACTCTGCCTTCAGCTCAGGATATGATCTCAGGGTCCTGGGATTGAGCCCCGCATCAGGCTCTCTGCTCGGCAGGGAGCCTGCTTCCCCCTCTCTCTCTGCCTGCCTCTCTGCCTACTTGTGACCTCTCTCCTCTCTGTCAAATAAATAAATAAATAAATAAATAAAATCTTTAAAAAAATATACGTGAATGGCCATGCAAATCCTTAATAAAGTCTTTCCCTCCCTTTCAAGAAAAATCATTTTAATGTACTGTGTTGGACCTAGCAAGCTACATCCTATCTGCAGCAGAGCTTAAAGATAGAAAGAGCCAGAAGGTCACCCAGTCAAGACCCACACATGGAGAGGCAAGTGACTTGGTTTCGGTTTGGGTTTTTTTGGATATTTTCTTCAGCTCTACCCAGCCAATTTCAAAATATGTACCCATGGGAGAGAGCCGAGAGGAAGCAGTTGTGACCCATGTGGAGTTAGGTTTTGAGACATTCCTGACAAGTTATTAGGGAGAAAGAAAAACGACTTTGCGGCATTTAAACACTAAGGTGTAGAGCAATTAGTTAACAAATACACATCGCCTTTGGCTAATGGGTTTTCCCCCTCATATATACATTCCAGGAAATTTCTCTAATTTTACCTTTTAGTAGAAAGATTTTCCCCCACGAACATCACGTCTAGTTTATTCTTGTGATTCATTCTGTCTCCTTCCCTCTCTCTCCCCCGTTCCCAAATTCAGGATGGTATGTTGTACCTCTTAAGGGCTACAGAAAAGTCGTCAGGGTCAGGGTGGGGGGCCGGGGGTGAGTTGGGAGGAAGGGGTGACTGGAGAAAAGAAACCGAGATGATAATGACATCAAAGATCTACTTCATCTGAAAAGTATGCCGGCTTGCCTCCACTCTAGCCATGAAGAGCCATATTCACAGTTAATGTAACCTTCATGCCAAAAAAGGAAAAAAGAAAGAAAGTGTAACCTGACAGGTAGCAGGTGGTACATATGGAATTATCATTGGCTATTAACACCAGGTCGGGTATCATATTAGCCACTTTCAGACTGCATTTGCCAAACCCACATAAAAATATAAAACCAGGTATTTCAATATTCTGTCACTCCCTTAGCAAAACAGATTTTCTTATATTACTCATAGTAGAGTCAGCCGGCTTTCATTAGAATTTTTTTTCACTTTTTTTTTTCTTAAAGGAAGCACTAAACCTAAATGATATAAAAGAGAAACTGGGACAAAAATCAGGTCAAGAATTTGATACAAAAGCATCCAGATAAAGCTAATAATATTCCAGAGTTTGTCAGTGTAGCAGAATATGAAGACATTCAGAATATGAAGTCTAATCTCAACCCAACCCTTATATCTTCATAAGTTTCCAGGAATCAGGCACTATTTCTGATTGCTTTTTTTTTTTCATTCAAACTTTGCTAATTCTAAAGCCCCTATTTACTTTATAGGTATCACCAACTTTTCAGAAATTTCCAAATCTCAGTACCAAAAATGAAATCTTGCTTTTAAGTGCCAGGAAGAGATTTTTTTTTATCTGTTCTACTTTTCTTTATTCTCTAGAATACCACTGCACTTTTTACTAACTCTGGTTTTCTCACAAAAACCACTAACTATGGGTTCTCAGTTCACCCATGAGTAGATAACTAGAATCTCCTCTTTTCTTTTCTTTTTTTTTTTCTTTAGCAGGGGAGGGGCAGAGGGAAAGAGAGAGAGAACCTTAAAAAGGCTCTGTGATGTAGGGCTCCATCTCAGGACCCTGAGAATCATGACCTGAGTCAAAATCAAAAGTTGGATGCTTAACTGACCAAGCGACCCAAGCACCAGTAGACTCTTTTGTTTTCTCATTAAAAAACAGAGGCTCCAGTGAAAAATCTCCCAATGGAACCAGATTCAAGCACTCTTCAGCGGGAACAGAAGCTGTCCCTGGCACTTCTCCTGGGTCAGCCCACATTCCTAATCCTTCTCTTCCACACCATATCATATTGTTGCTCAATATGCTGGATTCCGAGAACTAATTGATGTGGAGCCATTTTATTTCAAAAATGGAGACTAGGCATAAGATCCTCCCCCCCTATTTGAGTGACTGGGACTTTCTTCTCTCAGGTCAAAGAAAGTCTAAAGGTGAATGGGGAAGATTCACGAGACATCCCTATGTCAGCCCCAGTTTGCTTAAAACCAGACCCTAACTCCATTCTAAGATTTCAAAAGTACTAGACCTAGCCTAGACAAAATTCTAGTTTTTCAAATAACTTCTAAACTGATGAAAATTATTTTTCTTTTTTTTAACCTGGTTGTATGATATGCAATGTTTTACAGGTCCAGGCCCTTTCTAAAGATGAGAGTTGATTTTAGGTACTTACTCCAATCCATCATTAAACAAGATCTGTTCTTACAGCCAGGTGTAGCAAAATATGTGTCTACACAGTACGTTCGCTTGAGACCTATAATCACAATGCCTCGAATAAGGAAAACCATTCTTGAGGATGTTTGGTATCTACAGACACCCTAAACGTTAATAGTTCAACCACTCCTTTCCTTCACCAGAATTGATATCACTGTTGTATCAAAATACACAACACACACACACGTGCACGTGGGAAATAGGATAGCACAAAAGGTATATAAAAGTTGCATCTAGTCCCCAAAACTCAGTGGAGGCTTTCAATTCCATTGGCTTTCTCACCCTCCAAAATGCCTTTGAAGTAAGTGCTTATAAGCCAAATGGACCATCGCAAGCTGTTTTTACAATATGGCAGAGAACTCAACGAATGGCTCAAATTTTAGCATCATGAGGGGAAGAAAGGCTTGGATAACTGACAAGTTCCATATTCAACAATCTGCAAAATCCAGAAACTTGGTTTTACCCATATGAGCTTTCCATGCCCCAAAGCTTAGAGTTGAGTTTGTGGCTTCTCCCTATGCAGTGGATAATGGAACGCAGCCATTAAAGAAAAAAATTACTTCCCTTGGGAAGTCAGCAGCTGACCTGGAAGTAAAACATCGCAGCCCTTCACTCTGAGGCCCCAGAGCCTGCTCTGCTTTCTCAGAGAGCTGCCAGGACTCCAGTGAGCAGTAGGACTGGGTCCAGGAGCATGGGAAAGCAATGGCCACAGCTCCCTGGGGAAGAAGCACGGAAGGTCGTGCAGCCATGCTGGGAGAAAGGCCGCTCTGTCCCGCCCAGCGTTTTCTGCTGACTCAGTCGCCAGGGATCCAATGCCATCCTCTCCCTGGCAAAGCCATCAGCAGGACCGCCACCCCCAGAAATGGCCCAGAAATGCCTCTGGCCCAACACCGTCCCAAGGAAGTCATCTTGGCTCCTTCACGAGTCAGAATTTATTGGCTGCACATTAGTCCTGAGCTGAAACTCCAATTCTACCATTCCTTCTGGTAGATTCCTGCCTTGAAATATGACAGAACGGGAAAAAAGCACGCCTGTTTTTGTTTCCATCCCTCAGTTTGCCCACGTGATTACAGTGAAGCCATTCTGAGCTAACAGCTAGGCATCCAGTCCCCGTCTAAAGTTCTTAGTTTTCTAAGAAAAAGGAGATTTCATCACTCCCAGGAACAGGACGGCTTTAAGTCTTCTTTAGATACTGCAGGTTCTAAACTGATCAAAATGTGTTTCCATCTCCCCACTTTGTTATCCAGGGTCTTGAGTCAGGGGTGAGGGGGGCACTTAAGTTCAAGTTTAAGATCTAGTCCAACTGAGAGGCCCAGATGTAGTTCACGGTCTTTCACAGTTCGTCCTCAGCTTTAGGCTTATGACTTTTTTAGGAATATATTCTATCTTGAGATTGGCCGTGATTATAATAACAAAGCCTTTTTTGGTGAACAAAGCTAGGCAGATGGACCTTTATATTACAATTTTAAAAAGTGATAAATCAAAAAAAAAAAAAGGCAATAAAGCAGTTCTCCAAAATGAGTGGGCTCATTTTGGTTTTAACTCGACTATTTTCACCTGAGCTGGATGTTTACCCTTCTCATAATGAGATGACTCATTGAAAAGTGAAGATAAATGTCACCTACTTTCTATGTGATCTATAAAATTAATCTCCCATGCTTATGTTAATACCGATAATGTAGTGTAGGAGGCAGTATGACCCAAAGGATAAGACTTAAGAGTAAGGCTAGCGTGTTCAATTATTGCCTATAAAACTGATGATATTTTCACCTCCCTGTTTCACTGCCTACTCTCGGCCCTCATACACGTTCCCTCACATATCTTCCCTGTAAAATTGGGTATTACCTCAGGGACATGCTGGAAGAATTACTTAGGTGCTTTGGGAGGCAACTTAAAACACCTTTTAAAACTTTCTCATGAAATAGCAGAGATTGTTAATGTCCCCACCATGGTGTCAGCCTTCGGTAAATAACCATGACACATTTAGCAAATTGTCTTTCTACTGGGTGAAAAATGATTCCACGAAGGTAACCCTCCGCCCAAAGGGTTCCGTTCATTTCCAGAGAATAGATGACACAGAAGGAGAGCTCCATGGATAGTAATTAAGTCACCAAGTTAAGAAGAGATCAATGCTTACACTTTAGGGGTTAAACCAAGAGCTGATTACAGCAAGAAGGAATTCCTGTTCTGTATTCAGCTGTAAAATAAACTGGGAGTTCTGTGGTGTCGGAAACATCTTTTGGAACACTAACTCAATTGAATATCAATAATTGCCAGATAGATGCTAGAGTAAATGAACCAACACAGGTAGCTTTGTTCACAGAGAAAACAGGCCAAATGGCCTTCATTAGCATGACTAAGCCCAAAGTTCTGGGGTTCGATAATCAGCCGTCTAGGCCTGAATTGTGATTCTCAAAATATATAGTTTGGCATAAGACATTGTAAATCCAGCTCTTCTGGGCCTTTAACATACATGCAGAATACCAGAACAGTAAAGTGACATTTATGGCGTCCCTATTAGCCACGAATGCGCCCACTGCTGCTAGAAAACACACCAGAGACCCAGAAAATGAGGAACTCGTTCTTCAGCGCAGGGCTGAGGCTTTTCCCAGACATGTTCCTGGGGTGCTTTAGAAACACCTGCTTTGGCCTTGGGGGGACAAAAAGGGAGTTTCAAAAACCAGGCCTTTCTTCACAGCTCTCCAGCAGCCCCGGGATGCTGGTCCCTTTCCTATTGTGACCATTATAGGACCGAATGGGCCCTATAACTGAGGGCTTGGTAGTTTTTTCACCTCAGACCCTGAGAATGTTTCCCTTTTTTTTTTTGAAATTTGAACATCTCTTTTTTCCTCATCACTTGTCAATTCTGAGAATTAGAACAAATTTCATCCCTAAACAACCCTGTGGGTTTCAGGTGTTCTCTCAGGCTCTGGTAACTAGAAAAGAAAGGGCTTTTCAGAAAACCAGGGGCGTACAAAATGAGCCGAGGAAGGTCGTCAGGGTGACTGGTGTGGGTGGAAACTGGGGAATTGTCAGGGCCTGGGTTCCACCACAGACATTTGGACGCGCAGGAAAGTGTTGGCAGAGCACCGGGAACCTTGCAGAAGGGGGCTGTGGACGATATCATTTGCCCGCCCTGATTCACTAATCCTCAAGCCCACCCCCTCCCCCCTAACCTACCATGACATCACCTCAGCCAGTCCTTGTGAATACACTTCACCAGCTGCCCTTTGAAGAGTGAGTGGGCCCGTGCGAGTGCGTGTGTGCGTGTGTGTGAGTGTGTGAGTGTGTGAACTGCCAGAAACACAGAATAGCTCTTCGGGGCCTAATCGCTGGGCGGCCAAGCCTCTGGACAGTCTCCTTTGGAGGTCTGTGAGCCTCGGGTCGGAGCAGCTGCCTCTGAGTCATGGTGGGCTGTGGGGCCCCAAATCCCTTCAGAGCTGAGCTGGGGAGAGGGAGAAAGTACTCAGCTTTTCATTTCCATGACAGAAAGGAAGATGCTTTTTTTTTTTTTACAAAACCCTTACAGCCCATGCAGGGAGTGCATTTGGAAGTCAAGTATGATTCTCCTTATACTTTGGTTTTGAACATCACAGACTCCGATTATAAATGTTCCTAGAACACCACTGATAGTACAAGTACGAGCCAAGTCCTTGAAGGCTTAACTCCCCTTTGCTACGCACGTTGCTTACTGTGACGTTTCTCTTACTTTCCCTAATTCGCACAACTGCAAAGTATTCCTCAACCGCCCTACCTAACAGGTGCCCTAAGGAGTCTTGACTCCAGCAGGCAGTTAGCTCAGAGGGGCAAAGAGAGCGCTTCTACTGTGAGGCAGGACCACCGGCCAGATGGCCCCAGGGATCAAGGCCACAGTGCAAAGTGGGAGGAGGAACTCTTTATCCTCTCCACATGGCTGCCTGGTTGCGAAGTCAAGGGTTTCTGTGAATTCTCTGGGACTGGGTCAAAGGCAGGCTGGCTATCCACTGCAGATGCTATGGCAAAGGAAGCATTTAGGAGAACTTATGTCTGGCCGATGAAGTCTCTCCACCCACCCCTACCGCTCCTGTCTTTCCAGTGTTCTTCTCAAGTCTTGCTAAGAACAATACACTAGTGCTTGGACTGGACGGTGATCAAGTCTCTCGGGAAATAGCATGAAGATGTGGATAAGACTTGCCTCTGTGAGTGGAACATCAGTGTTTATACCTCGTCTTTGGCAAAGGAGACATAGCTTTCTCTCTAGGCATTCTCCTTCTCTCGTTCAGAGTTCACCATAATAAGAGTTTTCATTTAGTCAGAAAGTGTGCATTGGTCCCACTCTCTATGACTCTCATTGACCCCCCCTGACATGTTCCACCAACTCACAGAGGCACAAGTCCCTCCCACATTTCCAGGCTACTTCCCAAGAGATTTGAACACCATCAACCCAGCCCATCATTTACTGTTGCATGTAAGACTTGAGAAGTACACTAGAAAGTTCTATTCATAACCTTTGCAGCCATCGAGGCTCACCAAACTACCCAGAACGTATGAGAAGAGGATCTCTACCAGATCAGAAATCCCCTGAAATCAAGAAGGAAGTCCCTATGATCTTATGGAGCCAGCAAGAAGATTTGGAAGTCCCCAGATGCAGGAAAAGGAAGAGAGTTTCAGGACTGTGATAGTTTTGAGGGTCGGCTCAGCTAAGCTCTAGTGCCCAGTTATTTAATCAAACATTAATCTAGGTGTTGCTGTGGAGCTATTTGTAGAATGTGGTTACCATCTGCGATTGGAAAGGAGCTTACCATCCTGATGTGAGTGGGTCTCAGTCAGTTAGTTGAAGCCCTAAAGCAAAAACTAACATTTCCTAGAGAAGAGATTTGGCTTTCAGGTTACAGTACCAACCCCAGCCCAAGTTTCCAGGCTGCAAGGTTGCGCTATGGGTTTTGGACTTGCTAACCCCCACTCCATCACTGCATGAGCCAATTCATATACATATATAATCTCCTATTGGTTTCTCCCCAGAGAGAATTTCCATCATTCTAGAAACTTAAAGATGCAAAGAAACTACCAGTAGCAAAGAGTAGGCATTTTCCTGCCTAGGAGGATAACTCCTGGGTGAGCCATTCTATTCTCTGTGCACACTAAACCTCCTGGGGAACCTTCCTTTCTGAGAGGTAGAAGAGGGGGCGGGAGAGAGGAATGGGGAGTATCGCTGTGATTCATGCTACCGAGGCCTCGCAACAGGAATTTCTACATACCAGGCTGAAAAGTACTCAGTTGGAACTTTAATCCTAAGCAGAATGAGTTTACATGAAATTGTTATTATTATGCACAACGAAAGTGTGTCGAGTACTATGGGCTTTCCTTCCGTCTCTGAGAAATCCGCTATTTTTCCAGAAGAGTTCCATAACTCTGATAAGAAAACCTTGTCAGAAAAAAAAAAAAAAAAAGAAAACCTTGTCGAAAATAAAGCCTGGCCTGCATTGTTTCAGGAAAAGGACAGAATGTGTCTATTCCATCCAATAGAAATGGAAATAGAAGTCAGCATGCCCATCGAGTAAAGGAAGAAGGCTTGTCCCCTTCTCTCCACACGACTGTAGCCAAACTGTTAGAAAGTGTCAGAAATGGGTTAGAATCTGGTAGGGGTGAATGCTTTTCTTTAGGATGAATTCAGTTAGGGAAAAAAAAAAAAAATCACAGTTAGCATGGATTCCTGAAATCTTTACTCTGCTTTCTTGGGGTTGTTTGGCATCTAAGATGCACAGGCTGGCTCTCCACAGGCTGTAGGAAGAGAACCACCTTTCAGATACCTGGTCATCACAGGCTTAAGTCTTAGTGCTCACTGTGGAAGAGAGAAAGAGACCTTTCATTTGCTTTTATTCGACACATTTCACCTTGGAGATAGAGGACAAGCCTCTTCCACCAGGAAGCAGACCAGACTTGGTGGGACCACAAACACACCAGGGACCAGTTCCTACTTTCCAAGATGGACCCGCTGGGAGGCCCCTATCTACAGAGTGCTTAGCATACCAACACTCGACACGCGATAGTTGTTAGTATTATTGTTTTTAGTTCAAAAAGAACAGTACAGAGAGAGTTCAGTTGAAAATAATATACCTGGCGAGGGAATGCCCGGGGCTGGAGGAGAGGGGCACCGAGGGGCTGGGCCCCCGGGGTCCATGGTCTACAAGGGCAGAGTTCTCCTCAGCAGCATGGTGTAAGGAGGGCTGGAGCTGGGCCGGGGGCTGGAAGCTCACATCCCATCTGTGGGGCCCAAGGCCGAGGGGGCCAAGCAAAGCCCACAAAAAAAAAAGGGGGAGCACCTGGGTGGCTCAGTCAATTAAGCATCCGACTCTTGCTTTCAGCTCAGGTCATGATGTCAGGGTGGTGAGATTGTGCCACACATTGGGCTCTGTGTTCAGTAGGGGGTCTGCAGGAGATTCTCTCCCTCTCCCTCTGCCCCTCCTCCTGATCATTTGCTCTCTCTCTCAAAATCAACAAATCTTTCAGGGAGCCTGGGTGGCTCAGTCATTAAGCGTCTGCCTTCGGCTTGGCTCACGATCCCAGGATCCTGGGATCGAGCCCTGCATCGGGCTCCTTGCTCCGCACGGAGCCTGCTTCTCCCTCTCCCACTCCCCCTGCTTGTGTTCTTTTTCTCACTGTCTCTCTCCATCAAATAATAAATAAAATCTTTAAAAAAATAATCTTTTGAAAAAAGGGACAGAAAATTATGCAGCTCCCTAAATGCTTACTGAATGCTGGCCAATGATCTGCTTGTAGTTCATCTGAACACTCACAACAATCATGTGAGACAGGCAGCTCTAATATCCTCATTGTACGCAGATAGGGAAACTGAGGTACGAAGAGATAAAGGCACCTGCACAGGGTCCCCATAGCTGCTGGATGGTGGAAGAGGGACGTGAGGCCAGACATCCTGGCTCCAGAATGGACTTGTTTAAACAGTGCCCCAGCTCCAACTTCTATTAGGGGAAGAAGTGATCATTGCAATTTTTTTTTCTCTGAAGCATTTTATCATGGCTTATCAGGTGGCTTAAAGCACCTCATACACTGTTTATTGACAGCAGGCACTCAATACAGCTATTTATTGTGTGATTATTGTATTTTTAAGGCAGAAAACTCCATTTTCGCATTTATCTACATTGCTCCTTCATTTCTTCTGGGGGGGGGTCGTCTACCCATCTTTGCAGGCACACACACACTAAAACACACATCATCATCATCTCCTTTATAAATCTCCATCCTTTGGTTTACAGTGTTGCTCCCATCCCCGGCATATCTACACACACTCATGAAGAAGACAGTACTGATCCTGGGCATCCTTCACAGCTCCTCTCCCAACCCCAAGCTGCACCTTAACCAGATCCAAATAATAGTGGGGGGGGGGGGAGGAGGGCACCTGGGTGGCTCAGGTGGTGAAGCATCCACCTTCAGCTCAGGTCATGATCCCGAGGTCCTGGGATCGAGTCCCGCATCAGGCTCCCTGCTCAGCAGGGAGTCTGCCTCTCCCTCTCTCTCTGCCCCTCCCCACGCTTGTGCTTGTTCTCTCTCTCTCTTTTTCTCAAAAAGATAAAATCTTTTTAAAAAATAGTGAGAGAAGGAATAATGCTGGGGCTGTGTTAGAAAGGGCTAAGGTTTAGACCTAAGAGAGACAGAGAGAGAGGGAGGTAAAAGGAGGGCTAGGGAGGGGGAAAACTTAGAACAGAGTATGAGCAGTGGGGATACAGACTTCATGGTAGCTGAGGATGGGAGAGGGATGGAGAATAAAAGCATGAGGCAAAATCTTATGAATGGAGCTCCCTTTAATTACTTTACTGTTCCTTGAAAGATGCCTAGAAGAAAATGAATTACTTCCAATTACTTTTAGCTACTGAAAGGTTCAGCTGTGACACCATGCTGAGACAGGCACGCACAGACTTTTGGTTTTATTCAGACTATACTCCGAGGCTCCAAGATCATGTGTACTTCTGGACTGTACTGCTCATTTGGTACTTAGTCATACGCTGACCATCACTGTGTCAAGTAGTGTTGAAAAAACAGTTCTG
Source organism: Nasua narica (assembly GCA_028533885.1). Lineage (NCBI taxonomy): Eukaryota > Metazoa > Chordata > Mammalia > Carnivora > Procyonidae > Nasua > Nasua narica. The sequence goes on from CM052800.1 coordinate 125,855,868, forward strand.
GAGGAATTGGGCTAGAGTTCATGACTTCAAAGCTGTGTGATTTTAGGGAACTCACTGAACCACTCTGAGCCTCACTAATAATTTCTGCACATAAGACAATATATGTGGAAGTGTGCTGGGAGCCATCAAGTGCTCCATACATGTTACTATCTCTCAGCGCCTAGCTGGGACTCATTAAAATCTTGCTGATTGATTGACTGATTGATTAACTCTGGCCAGCCTCCTTAAATGTTTCCTCATGTAGTTGAGAAGTGGGATAGCCATGTAAGTCGAGCAACATCCCAGACTATCCACATGGCTTCGCAGCAGCCTAGTCCAAGAGACTTTCAGGTTTATAAATTCACTTGCAAACAAAACTTCTGTTGTTTCATGAATTTCACTTTGGTTAGAATGATGAAATTTGTCGGAAGAAACAAGGATGTCATTTGGCTAACGGCATTCGAGGTTGGAAGAACCCAGATTCCGAACATCAAAGTGAAGAAGTCGGGAGCGCCAGCCCCCACCTGCCTTGCCCCACCAGCTCTGGACACACAGTAGGGCATTTCTAAAAACACTGGGTATTGAGTCATGTCTTAAATCCAGCTGTCTGTCTATTGCAGAGTACCCTGGACTGCCTGTATGATTTTTGAGAAACACCTCAGAGCTTACATGACCTCATGAAAACAAAAGTGACTTGAAGTTAAATACAGTCGAAGCGAATGAAACTTCAAACTAAATTTTTATTGAAATTCTCTTCATTGTCAGCCGACATTTTCAATTTTCATTTCCCTGCCTCAGCCCATTTTGCCATAGAAACTTGGATGTTTTCATTGAACAGCAGCCAGTGAATGTTGGACTGAAGGGGCACACTATAAATTTGGAAAAATAAATAAATGCTTCAGAACTTCCACTTGAAAACCACAGCTAAAAATGAAATCGAATCTGACCCACCCCTTTTCTTTTAAATTGTGGGAACAGACTCAGTCTGCCTCAATTTTTAAGCCCATATTAAATTTTATATAAGCACCTTGGAGATCAATGCATAGCCTGGTCCAGAGCACTTGTGGAATTGTGACTCATAAGCAAGGCCGGGACAACTTGGACCAGAAGGTAGCATCCCTCCTATACCATCTTCCTTAATAAACATATGTGCTTAAGAAATAAAAAGGGAAGAAAAATCAGTTTACGGGCATAGAGAGAATAATTCACTCTAAATTGCTCCTTTGATGAATGTGGACAAAAGAATAAAATTTGTCACCCAGCTAATATTACCATCAATATTTTGTCCAGCTACATTCCTTCCAATTTAAAAACAGTTCAATATCCCTTTTACCTTCAAGTAGCAGCACTTAATAAACAGTGATGGATGGTTTTTATTTTTGTTCGCATTTCAGTCTTCCCGCTTCTGTTACAAGGGGACTATTTTGCTTGGGGGAAATGTAGATCTTCCGTCTTTCTTGCATTGACATGCATCCCTCAAGGAAAGACGGCCATATTTAATTCATAACCCCCATCGGCTACACAAACATACAACTTCCCATCAATTAGGCAACACAGAGATGTTGTTAAAAATCAATGAGCTTATTATTAAATATATTTTTTTCATGTAGCAATAATAGTTATTGCCGCACTATTGTTATTACTGCAATGTCAGCTGTTTAGGCAGCTTTCAGAGAGTTTGATTGGTTTTGATGTTGCTAGCAAGGCATTCTAGGAAACAAGGGATCCGGGTGAGGCTGCCCTGTTGTGTCTCCTGCCATACCCAGGAGCCATCAAGAGAAGAGGGGAAAGGAGCGCTGTAGTGCCAGGAACCTTGGAATGGAGGCAGAAGACCCAGGTTCTAGTCCCCCCCTCTGCACAGAAACCCGCTCTCCATTCTGGGCCTTAGTTTCCTTCATTTCCAAAAACAAGGGGGATATCCTACAGGATCACTGAGGTCCCCTCCATTCTAAAATTCACGATTTTTTTTAACAACTGTGGTTTCTACTGGCAAACAAAACAGGAAGACAATAGTACAATTCGGCGACTCTCAAACTGTTCCCTTTCAAAGGACTCCAGATTTTTTTTTTTAAAAATAGGGTGTTAGAGTGCTAAGGGGGGCGGAGGGGGGCGGTGCGGGGACTCTTCTGAATCTGGAACAGACGTTAAATTGATCCGAAAACCAAATATGCCCATATCTGTGTTTTCATCCTTGTTGTGTGTTTATTAAAAATAATTTTGATATTTTGACACATGCCACTAACTGTGGGAGCCTCCTGCCTACAAACAGAGATGTTAAAACTGTGCCAGCGCATGCAAAGGTTAAAAACAACATTGCACAGATTTTGGCAACTACATCATATGCTGTCTGGCCGCAGCTGATCTGAACTGAGTCCCCCGTAATTACAGGAGAAGGTGGAACAGGTTTGCTGCTAATTGGAAAATTCTGCAAATGGCAGCACTGAAGTAAATTGACAGTCGTTAGAATATTAGCAAAATGAGAGTACTGATTAGTAAAAAGCTCAGATGCAGACTTTTTTTTTTTAATGCCGGATTCTACTGGCAAATTGATAATAAAAGCTGAACTTAATAATAACAGCTGTTATTTGACCTGGTAATATTTTTTTTTAATCTGTTGCTGTTCCCAGACCAATAACACATTAAAAAAAAAAAAAAGGGTCTGTATCCACTGTTGCAAAATTATTTTGAATCCCAAAAGGTGGATTCAGGCTTCAGACTCGGTGCAGGTGGAGCAGGCTTCGTGGGGCGGCCCGTCAGCAGGAGTGTTCTAACAGAGGTGCATTCACCTGAGACCCTGCGAGGGGTCTCATGTTTGCCCCTTCCCAGAGGGTTCTGATGGACACACCGGAGCATTAATGTGTCCCTTGCAGAATGGGGCCTGAATTCTACTTTCTAGTATACTTTAAATCTGTGACTGGTACAAATGTCAAAGTTCACTAATTTTTCACCTTAAAGTGGACAGGAAGGGAAATTGGATGTTGCCAGACTATGAGGTTTCTATCAGCACTTAGCTGTTTGTACTTATTATTTTTCAAGCGCTGCAGGCAGAGAAATACAGATGGGAAGGGATTTGGGAATGTACATATTAATTAGAATTGCTGCCATGAATCTATGGACCGATCAAGACGGCAACTCCGCCACCCAGGGTCTATGTTACGTGGACACACATAGATCTTCCCAGAAGACTTCCACTTTGGGGGACTCTGATTCCACTGGTGCTGGGAGTATAAACTGGCACAATCTTCCTGGTCGTATAGCAATTTGGGTCAAGAATTTTAAAAATACACAGGGCCTTTGACCCAGCAATTCCATTTTAAGGGTTTGTCCCAAAGAAGGAGTCTTGGATATGCTTAACACTTTACCTCCAAAAGATAGTCCTTGCAACATCAGTCATCATAAATATCATAGTGGAAATCACATTTGCCCTGAAATGAATAATTGACTCTGACATACAAGAGAATACCGCATCATTATCTAAAATATGTTGTAGAATATTTAATGATACTGAAAGATAGTCTAATAAGTTTTAAAAAAACACACACACAGACTCCAGGAGAGTCAACATAGGATAATCAGTCCTTTGGAACTACAGAGAAAGAAGAGTGGGAAGAGGGCTAGCCAAGGGGACGGGTGGTGGTTCTGACTGGCGAGCTCATGGTTCGTCTCCATTTTATTCTCTTTTGCCTGTCCATATTCTCTAAATCTTCTAAACCGATCATGTACTGTTCCAGTCAGAAGAAAATACATAAATTGTTTTCAGCAGGAAAAAAAAAAATCTGGAGGCTTCCTGGGGTTGTGAGAAGCAAAAATCAGAACTGTGACAGCGGGAACGAAAGCACTCCTGAACCCCGGGGGAGCTGGTTTGACTTTAAGCTCTGTTGCCTTACACAACGTGAGTCCACGGAAGTCAAAGGAAGGGACAGGGTCAGCTGAAAGCAAACCTTAAAACTCTATGTGAGGAACCGCCCTGCTAACTATGGTTAATCTACACACACACACACACACACACACACACACACACACTCCGGACTTCTTTTTTGGTAGCTATCTGTTCTCTGGAAATGCAGGTAAGTCAGCAACACTGTAGGGCCCTGTTACAAATTTCCCATCACAACTTTGGATGTCATACCCTGGTAATTCTGCTCTTCACTTTTGCTCTTATTATGATAACACGGAACATCCCTTATTTCGAAACAGTGCAGGAAGGAGTCATGGCAAGTTTTCAAATTTTATCTATCCACTAGTCGACTAGAGGGGAGTCGGGGGTTGGACCCACCCAACTCCAAATCCAGCCCACGGCCTCACAGAGCACACTCCGTCCTTGAATTCTAACAAGAAAAGTTCACTCCTCGCTAGACGTGGTCACTCCGCGTAGGGCCCCGTTGATGGATCTCTGTCTATTTCACCCTCAGCCACAAAATATTAGCACCTTGAGCTCTCATGACATTCCGGGTACTTGAACATCAGCCAAGATGTTGAGTGAGGCTGCAGCCTTTCAGAGTCGGCCTTCCAGCACACGCACATGTGCCGGGCCAGAGAGAGAGAGAGAGACGCTGCAGTTCTTAACAGGTCTGCTTTTGTAAAAACTTCCGTCTTCACATCCTACGGCACCATTGCCAAAAACACAAAATTCCCAAGGCCAATCCCCTAAGTCCTAGCCCGGCCAGAAGAGGTCCGACCAGGCTGTGCCCAGGGACCGTGAGCTGCCCCAATGGCTTCTAGCGAGGAGCACAAAGCCCACGGCATTAGTTTCAGCCACAGGACCCAGCCATTTCCAAGCTGTTTCTCGCCAGGAGTGTGGGTGGGCAGTAGGCAGGGTCCCAGCTCGACAACTAGACTCAATTGACTGTAACCCAGAATTTTTTTTTAAGTGGCTGTTTTGGACGGTGGTACCCGGGCACCACCAGCCGCACCCCCCCCATCCTTCCTTCTTTCTAACAGTTATGCATCGGGAAAACAAAGCGATGAGGAGGGGGGAGGTGGGGTGCTGCTGCAGCCGGTGTGTTGCCAAATACAGTTAAGGGTGGAGAGGGAGGCAGGATTGGAAAGGGGGGTAAAAATCAAGTCACTTTCAATCAAGTGTCACACCTTTAAATAGTGGTTAAATCTTTGCATTATGCAGCTCATCCCTTTACAACATGGGGTTCCCTTAGAGAATTCCCTGTTTACACTGGGAATTCCTCCAGGGCCGCATCAATAAAGCTGAACAGATGTCAGGGTGGAATGCCAGCGGCAGTGGCTGTTGTCAGGGGTACGGGGGAGGGAGGCACAGAACAATGACAGAGGCATCTGCTACACAAAACCCTCACGCGTGGGTCAGGTTTTGCCAGTGTGTAGAGATTCCACCCTACCCTTTGTCTGGGCACATTGCCTTTCTTGTTTCTCGATGACAAGGGTTGACACATGTCACCCGGCCCTATCAGGAGTGTTATTTGTTTGCCACTTGCATATGCACCAGTGTTTCTGACCTCCCCCGCATCCCCGCCGAATGCATTGAGCAGGGCTGAAACTCTCCAGCGCTGCCCCAATCTACAATTTCATTATGCACTTTGAGTGGAAAGTGGGATGTAGATGTCCTTCTTTTTAATTAAAAACATGATTGATGAGACTTAACTGACAGTAGGAAATGCAATTTAAATATTCCTTAAAGAGGCACTAACCCTGTTTGCGCGGTGAGGGTTGCACGCTCGTCTCCAAAGTTGCAACCGGAGCTGGAGAAAGGAAATTAAAATAAAAGCCCGTTCAAGTCCGCTCGGCTGTGCACGGGTGGTAACGTAAGCCAGCATCTGCAGCCGTGTAACCAGAAACTTCTGCACATTAGGAGCTAATGTGAGGTGTTACTCGGTAATGGTAATGTTCAGTGTGATGAAAGGCGGCAGATGAGTGGAGAAGAATACGATATGAAATCGCATCAAAACAAAACACAACTGCTTGACCGTATTTTTAAGAGACGACAGGCTTCTAAAAGACCTTCCACTAAAACTCATTTGCCCGCTCTGCTGAAATGCTTTTCCCCTCCACCGCTGTGTTGCTGGATTCCCCCGTCCCCTGCCCCTCTCTTGGGCTGCTTTCCGTATGCTGTCCTTTAATATACACATTTTAAAGGAAGTCCTAGGTGCCCGCCTGGATGGTTCATCCGCAGCCTGAATTTGGCTGCAGTCCTGAGGCTAACAGGAAAGCGTTCACGATCTTGTTTTAAAGGCCTTCTCAGATTTATTCCCTCGGTGACCGCTAAGTTATTAGGGAAAATTATGCGAACCACAGGATGCAGTAATATACAAATCACGGGAACCCCAAAATGCAATAGGCAGAGGTAAGAGTAAGTTTTCCTAATTACAGGGCCTTAGCGTTGGTATTTTCGATCTAGAAATAATGCATGCAGTTAAATAATCTCGGTCTGTACTAAAATAGCCTAAGTTAAAATACCAACAACAATAGCAGTTTGAAATTTATTTTCAAAATAAATCTCCCTTCTCTTTCTCGGTATTGTTTACAAAGGGACTTTTTTGTTGTCGCTTCAGGATGTTTGTTTTGTTTTGCTTTGTCTCCCATGGAAATAGCTATTTTCCAACAAACAGCAACTTTGAATTTAAAAAAGTGTACGTTTTCCTAAATGTACACATATGGATGCCTGAGTCTACACCATGGAGGCCTACTAAGAGCATAATCTTTGTACATTGTTGCTGCCTAAAGATTTTATTCTAGATTTTCAAAATCCCCTAAAGAGCAGTGGATACCACACCGTATAGATCTTTTCCACTTAATTCCTAATTAAAGACTAATAAAAAACTAAAAGCTTTTACTGAAATGCTTGGATTAGAGGAAAACAATTGGAGTTGATTTTTGGAGAGTATTTAACTAGCAAAGGTTAATTAGAATTGTAGCAATGAAATGTAAAAGAACAGATTCTGATCAATTGATTAATGAGATGTCAGAAGGTACAAGAATTCACCTTTGGGAGAAACATATTAAAAATGAAATACATTTGTAAAGCCATAATGTCTTCCCTCTTATTTAGTTTATTAACACTAGCAGCAGCTGTAGATGTTTTTCCATCTATGACAATGTACAAAAAATTATGACTCTCCCCAAATCTACCAAAAAGCAGCACCAAAATAGTCCCCAATTTCTCCTAACACCCATAAAAGTTAACAAAGACTCTAGGAAGAGGCCCAAACCTTCAGCAACCCCGTTTCCACTCCTCTCTCTCTGTCCTTCCCCCCTTCCCTCTGCGTTATATATTCAGATTAATTTAAAAGGTAAGTGGTTTGAAATTCTGGATTTGAAATTATTAAAATAGGGCATGTTATGCCCATTCTGGATTTATCGATTCATTAGCCCCATATCAATTTCACTGCTGACAAGGGTGAGGGGGTAGGGGAAAAAGGACCTCCCAGACGTTTTTCCTTTCTCAGCTGACGGTCCTGGCAAACAAACCTATCTCCCTGTTTGTGGCATAGATGTTCTTTGTCACAATAAACCACGGTATATTCTGTTTATATATGTCCTTCAGGCATGTCACAACAGTTTGGCATTGCGAGGGGCTCTACCACTGTGTACATTAAATAGTCATGTACTTACATTAAACAGTGGGGAGTTCACACTTCACAACCACTCAGGGTTTTAAAACAGATGTGGGCTGTCTGTTGTCAGACTCTAGTGGAAAAGCTCAGAAGGCACTTGGAGGGAATCTCCAAACGATGGAGGGCTCCCCAAATTTTCCACCCAAGTTCCCTCAGCACCCCTATACGACAGAGTGGGGATGGGAGAGATTTGGGGAAACCGAAGAGAAAAAAAAAAGAGGGGGGCGGGGGAAAGCAACAACTTTCATGTCTTATAGTACAGAGATCTGAAAAAAAAGAATTCAGAATTCGGAATAGTTTGTGGCATGGAATATTTTGAGCGGGGTGGGCTTGCCGGGGTATCGTGGGATTTACTGACAGGAGAATTTTTGACAGTTGATGGACAGATGAATTCCGTCATGGAAGCGTTAGTCGAAAGCGGCAAGGCCAGATGGAAACTCACAGCTTGTCTTTAATATTAATTTTCTTTTTTTTCAGGAGATCAGAATTCCCTAATTCCCTAAAATGTTTCAATGCATCTTGAGGTATTATTTTTCAGATGCCTTTCTCCACCTACTCTTAGTAAGAGTGTTCCTTTGTGTTAATGTTATTTTTCCTCCCTTACTTTGAGAGGGAGAAAAAAAAAATCCTGGTTTGTTCTTTCTCTCTTTCTGTCTGTCTGTCTTGTTGGCTCTCGTTGTACAGCTGTTGAAATTCTTCCGTCATTTCCGGTAAATACAGAAGACAAATATCTTAACCTTATAAGATGCTAAATCTAAATGCTTCCAAAACGACTGTGATTTTGCACCACGATAACTGAAGGAGCTGACAGTAAGATTTTCTTTGTGGCTGGATGGAAGACGTAAGTCTTCACGCTTTCAGAGGGTGGAAGGGGCAATTGTCTCTCGGGTGTCCATCTTCTGGACGGTGAGGATTAAGTCATCTACTCTGTTCAGTGATGCCGTCCAAGAGCGCAGGGCTAGGACTCAGAGGCCAAAGCTGCTGGCTTGGCTCTGTCTTGCTTATTGACAAGACGGTGCCACACAAGTCATTGCCATTGCCCGGGCCCTGCTTTCTCTACTTGTACAATACGGTTGGTATCACAAGGAGGCAGGGAGTCCTGAGTGACCTCCATGTCTCCTTTTAGGAGGCTCAAAATCTTCTAAAGCAAAACTGACTACTCATACCTAGAAGTCACAGATTGCTTGCTTTCCCCCACTCTCCGTCGAGCTTCTCAGAGACCTAGGCAACCCCTCCCTGGGAGCTCAGCAAGTGGGACAGTGCCCTCCCCTCTACTCTCACCCTTTTTCCTTCTGTGCCACACAAAACGCAACTACCGTGCATTTTTCTGTTGTGCCAACCTCCCTCTTAAGACAAACATCTAAAAATTTAAAACTGAGTGACCCAGGGTAATATTCTACATTCTAACAATACGAAGCTCAAAGATACCTAACTATTCTGTTTCCTGATCTTTTCCCCTTCGTTCCTTTATTTTTTTACATTGCTGGATTCATTTAGGTTGAGAGCCTTCCTTTAAAACTCAGAGATATTTCTTCTATGTCCGTGAGTTAGCTATTTTCCTTATACTGTTTCAAGTTTAATAGGAAAACATGAACGTGGGATGGCTTCCCCCAGAGTTTCGTTCATCATTTTGGTTATAGGTTGGTTCCCAGAGTGTGTGGGTCCAAACACACACACAGGTTAAGGAGTCAGTCTTGGTTGACTAGGAAAATCTTTTACAATGAATGTAATGAAGACATTTAGCTAAACGAAAGAATTCAAAACAAAGCGATGGATTGTGGTTTGTCGGCAAAATGACACAGGGACTTCCCTACAGAAGTTCAAAGACCATTTCTATGGGTCTCAGGAGGGGGAAGCTGCAGTGGTAAAAGCTTCCTCGGGATGTGTCCCACAATGTCATCAGGGATGAGCCACTTAACTTTGTTCTTTCTTTCTCCTTATCTGTGAAGCAGAGAGAAGATGATTAACCTGGACAAGAAACGAGTATGAGATAGAACAAATGCAAATAATTTTAGGTTGTTTAGGGTTCCAGATGACGGAAAGTTGGATTCAACAAAGGGTAGATCTGGCTCAATAGGGAAAAATTTTGCTGAAGTGTAACACTGTTCAAAATCAAAATCGGCTCCCTTGTTAGGTCTGGTTTCCCCACCGTGATAACTAATGCATTGTCTGGGAGTCCATAAAGATAATCACTGCATGCTGGACTCTATGACACCGAAGGTCCTTCTAATTAAAAATATCTACATTTGATGATTCTGAGATACACAGCTAGACAAGACGGTGTTTCACAAAAATAACCTGGAAATACCATGCAAGAATAGACTATTAAACTCGAAAGAGACCTCAGGGGGTGGGGGGGGGGAGGCGCTCTGGATAGTGTCTACATCCCCCTGAAGCTGGTGGCAGAGCCACAGTTAGCAGTGGCCTATGTCTGAAGAGTGTCTTACACAACAGGTTTTCACACCCACCTCCTAAGGTGGGACTTACTAGCTGCACATTTTACTGTCACTGAAACCAAGGACAGGAAGGGTATGGGACTTGCCTAAGTCTGGGCAGCTACCAAGTAGAAGAGCAGAGGCTGGAACTCTGACCACTTCCATCCCGAGCTATACCCTGGTTCCCTGACACTTTTCCCTCTAGGATCTCCGAACAGTTCTCTCTCCATCTCAGTGTTCCTGGCCGCATCCCAGACCTATGCGTTAAGAACAGTTAGCTGCAGAGAATCACTAACTGCTAGACGTGGAAAGGAATCTCCACCCTTTCATTTTATAAAAGGAAACCGAGGCTTGGAGAAGTCATCATTAAGTGGGCCACCTGAAATAAAAACCTTGATTTCTGCATGGCTCCTCAAAGACCTTAAAAATAGGCACCCGCCCCCTTGACCAAGCAAGTCATGATTTAAACCAGGTGAGTGCAAGAATGATTTCATTCATTGCATTTTCCATGTGCCTCTTGAGGGAAGGCATGTGGAATACGTATATGGAGAGACCCCCAACCTCCATGGCCTCCCCTTTCTCCCACACATGGTAGACTAGTAAATGTTTGCTAGCTATTTGTAAGGCTGACAGCGGGGATAATTTTTCCCATGTGCCAAACAACTTCATCCTAAAGGAAATATTTCACTCTGGCAAGATTTAATAACAATTATAATGATACTTTATATTTATACAGCTCTCTATCTCTGAAATATTTTTTCAAGCATTATTTCATTGGTTAGTTGATAGGGTGTGACAGCAAACCTCATGGGTATAAAGAATGGAGTGACACTAATGGCAGGGATACGGGTCACTCCTCTCCAGGCCCTGGGACTTTCCCAGCCTCGTGCTTCCACTGCTACTGAGCTGGATGATGACTGGTATCCCCAAGTCTTTACTGCACCCCCCTCCTTTGCCATCTGAGATTCGGGGGGGAAATGGAACAACAGCACTACAGAAGCAGCAAAGGAGTCCAGAAAAGGAAGGGGCAATAAGAACCACAACTCCACTATCTGACCCCATAGTCATATGCACAGAGAAGCATTAAAGACACCCAGGTTGACCAGAAGGATCCCAATAAGAGTCCCAGACCACTGGCTGCTACCAGAGGGGCTAGACTCACATCCACATTACCCACTGGTTCTGTCCTCTTCCCTTCCTTACAAAACTCCCCACTCTCACCAAACCATTATTTAGACCATTCCAACAAACTTATTAAAATATCATGGGGGTGTCCAAAGTAAGCCATTTCTGTTCCTAAGATGGCCGGCGGTTTTAGTCTCTTGTGGCTAAATTAGGGATCACTTGTTGATTCCACAGATGTTTATTGAGTGTCTACTATTTGCTGCCCCTGTAGTAGAAGCTGGAAATAGAAAGGAACTCATGGTCCAGTGGAGGACACCAACACCGGAGATAAAACTCTAAGATGGTGGGTGGAGACCCGAGACAAAGGGGAGCCTAAGATGCGGGAGAAACAGGTGAGAAGAACAATGAACCCCATCAGGGAACATGGAACGGTTCTCAGGCATATCTGCCAACTTGAAAACTACACTTTAAGAGCCACCTACAGCAACCTGTATTCTAATTCTACATCCCCGGTTGGATTTGGTGTGTGTCTTAAAGGCAGGAGGTCTAAATAGATAGGAAGCTAAACCAGACACCACATTTTCAAGAATGTACAATTCAGTTGCCTTGGTATAATGTTGGTTCCCTGCCAGTCCTCAGTCTCTGGAGTGAATGAAGCCCACCAGAAAAGGAGGTATTTCCAGAGAAGTGGAAACAAAAAGACTGGGCATAAACCCTATCATGTTGTTAAGCATTTGATTGCTCTAACCTTTTTAAGATATGGTGTGTTTATATTTGATTCACTCATAGGATATTTTTTTGGAGACGTTACTAATTTGCAGTGTTGAAAACCGGTAACAAAACATATTTTCATTTTAAAAAACAGATAACTAAAAAACCTTACACACGGGCCCATGCACTGACCCCCAGGTCCTGGGACAGGATGGATTTATGGACTCATTACTTGACAGTAACTCTGGGCACTCACTCAGGTGTATGTATGCTATGCAGTGCGACACTGGGAATGGCTTGCATTTCATGCCTATTAATGGGCACATGTTTCAATGTTGAAAAATATCGAAGGATTCTTCTGAAGGATTTACTTGACACGAGAATTATATATATTTATAAATATATATATTTAATAAAATATATATTATTACACATAATAATATATAAAATATTATATTACACCAAATATATATATTTATAAAATAGAACATATATCACATATAAGAGAATATATAAAATAGAACATATATCACATATAAGAATATATGTAAGATACAGAACATAATAAACTCCATAAATGTTCATTGGATTCACACACTTACCAAGACACTTAGTAACCGCAGCTGTTCCCTTTCCAACACCCTTGCATTTTGGTGGCAATTCTGATGAAGTAAGACAATTTTAAAACTCTCTCCTCCCTTTGCTTTCCTTCTTGTATTTCGATGCTCCCCGAAACCCTTACCCTGAATTCCCCTCCCCCTTCCGGGGCCGAGCTCTTTGTTACCTGAAAGTTCCAGGGTCCTTAGATAGTCTGAAAATCGGTTCGCCCAAGTCCCAGTGAGGAATGAGAGAAGCTGCAAATTCCCCCCGACCCGGGGCAGAACGAGGCTTCAGGCTACAGTGTCCTGGAAATACACTGTTTTCCTTTTCGCCTTACTGGGAGAGGCATTCCTCCAATACTTGAGGGTTTTCAAAGCCTTTTACAGTCATTAGTAGCCTGACCCAACATCCCTGTGGGGCTTCTCCCCCTTTTAGAGCGGCTCCATGGAGATTAAGTGCTGTGGAAGGTCATTGGGGGCAGAGGCTAACCCCTAGCCCCCTCCTCAGGCCATTTCGAAGATACATATATGGCAAGACCGTTCTGCAAATAGAAACTAAAAGCCTTTCCTAACTTGACCTAAGCCTCAATTGGAGATTCTACACATATCTCCTTTCTTTGATATTTAAGTGAGGAAGTTGGGGCTGTGAGGGCCAGAGCAACCGTGGAAAGAGGAGCCCTGCTTGTCCCCACTCACCCCTCCCTTGCCAGCACGGGGGCTGCACCCCCTTGGTGCCACAGAACCCAATGACCACTGTGTAGGCTCTTCTACTGGTCACAGGTTGCTGTGTGGACTTTCGTGTGGAATGGGTCGGAGGATGTTTTACAGATGTCAAAGCAGCAGTGACTTTTACCTCCGTGCATCTGTGTTTCACCTCGGTGAAGGGGTGACTTCCTTGAGCACAGGCTTTTTCTCATGAAGCTTGCCTGAAAACCAGAGTTCACAACCAGGAGGAACTTCTGAGGAGAAACAAGAGGAGGACTCTTGTCTCTTGCAGTCTGACCACCCCCTCTCCCCAGCTGCGGAGGGCCTGAACTGGATAAGCGCCAAACATTTGTTTCTTCTATGGAAGAAAACTGGTTAAAGTGAGGTAGAACTTCAGAGGTCATCTGGTGGAAACATCTCATTTAAAGCCAAGGATTCTGGGGTGCCTGGGTGGCTCAGTGGGTTAAAGCCTCTGTTTTTGGCTCAGGTCATGATCTCAGGGTCCTGGGATCAAGCCCTGCATCGGGCTCTCTGCTCCGCAGGAAGCCTGCTTCCCCCTCCCTCTCTGCCTGCCTCTCTGCCTGCTTGTGATCTCTCTCTCTGTCAAATAAATAAATAAAATCTTAAAAAACAAAAAACAAACAAACAAACAAACAAAAACCCCGAGGATTCCTGGCTCCTAGTTCACTGTCTTTTTCTCTCTACTGCCTTGCTAGCAAAGAATCGTGCACATGATTGACCTTCCAAAAAGCAGACCGTGACTGCTTTCGTTTGGAGACCTAGTTCATGGGTTAGGTGACAATATTTCACCTCTTACAACAGAAACTTCCAGGTTTATCTGGGAAGCTGGACAGCGCCAGAAAAACACAGCTCTTCCCAAAACACTATGAAAGAGACTTATTTTGATCTGGAACATTCTTTTCCTCTTTCCCATTCCTTGTTGGAAATAGAGCAGAATAGGATACCAGAGAATCCCCATGACTGTCCTGATATCTTAAGGGATCACAAATGTCCTTATCAGCTTTCAAGCAAAAGAACAAGACCTAGGGGAGAACATAGCCATAGGGTGTAACTCACAGCCCCCTGGACACACCCCAAAGGGGCCCTTGTTCCCCTCTGAAAAATGACTGTGTGAATGGATAAGCTTAAAAAAGAGGAAATCTGCATTAATCTTCTTTAAAAAATTCATCTTCTTAAAACTTTTAATTTGGGTGCCTGGGTGGCCTTGGTTAAGCATCTATCTGGGCTCTTGGGATGGAGCTCCGGATTGGACTCCCTGCTCAGCAGGAAGCCTGCTTCTCCCTCTCCCTCTACCCACTCCTCTCTCTCTCTCAAATAAATAAATAAGTTTTTTTAATCTAAGTTAAGCTAAGCATACGTTATTTGCTTGGCTCATACTGGGTACTCTACAGGGATAAAAGAAAAGCGTAAGGCAGTGTTCCAGCCCTCCAAGAAGCCACAAGCTAATGAGAGAAAAAGACACAAGTGACAGCTAGGAAGAAACTTATCACCTAACGTGTATAAACACCTGTGTAACCATTCAGCTGAAGTGATCGCTTTCATCTCTGAACTCCCAAGAACATCCACCCTCCTGTTTCTCTTTAGACCTCCAGTGTATTGCCTGCTGTAGACAGTCCAATCCTCCTAAGTGTCAGTCTTTGCTCTCCCATTAAGACGAAGTTTTTGTAGGCAGAGGTCAAAGTACGCTGCTTGAATTGCCCTTAGCATCCAGCATAGGACTTTGTACATGCTTGACCTTCAAAAATGTGTGTGTTGGTTCCATTCTTAAGTGCAGTGGTAGATGCCATGAAGAGTCGGGGCCTAAGTAGTGTTCTGACCCATGATCCCTGTTTCATAGGATAGGATGTAGGTATTTGGAGCTGCTCTTAAGAAAGTTGTTTATCTCTTTGGGCATGGGGTATCTCAAAAGTAAAATAAAACAATGGATTAGATTTTAAGGCCCAAGGGTTAGAGACCTGTCCTTATTCCATGTAGCAATCCTGCAAGCATCTGAAGATTGCTATGTTGTCCCCTCTCCTTCCACCCTGGCCCCCTTGCTCAAAGCTTTCCCAGGCCCTGTGACCCAGACTATGGGTCCCATCACCGGCTTTCGTGGCCTGCATGATTCCAATTCTCTCTTTGTCATAGGCCCAGTTTGTCAATAATCTTCTGCTGTGGTCCCAGAGTTGAACTCAAGACCTTCATCTTATTCCACATGAGTTTCTTTTAGGCAATATCTCCCTTGTTCTATGTCACATTCCGACCTGAACATTTCTAGCATAATTCCATGGGTTGCTGACTTCAGGAGCAGCTGGGCTAAGGAAAGCCAGGCAGAGAAGCCACCCTCTTCTGTATTTTTCCTGCATTTTATTCTCATTTTATTCAAGCTCTTGGCCTGAATAAAGCTTCTTGCATCACCTGGTTAGAGAGGCAGAAACGAGTCATTCCAGGCTCACCCAGCACTCAGGGCCTTTTATAACAAAATCAGGATGTGAGAGGCATCATTTATATAGAATCAAATATTTCTTTCTTCTGCTCTATCCCTCTTTCAGCCTAATCTGTTTTTGGCTTCCAGGGTATAGCAAAAGCCCATGGAGTTTTTTTCTGCCAATGTAATGCTTTGAGGGCCCCTGAATGATGGGTCTATACTGAGGATTACTGGGAAAAGACAGAGAGGGGTGGAGGGAAGGTAGTTCTGATTCCAGCTCTGTTAAATGTTTAATGCTGCTAGAAGGTAACTAAAATGATTGGGGGAAAGGGAATTTATGTTCCTGGTACTGCAAAAGGATTCAGGACTCCTAAACTCTAGAATGGTCTCTCTTTCATTCCAAAGACCAGAGAGCCTCTTACTATCATCAGTCAAGAATGCTTACTGTCCGAATAAGCAAGGGGGTGGAACTGGGAGGATGGTCCAAAGTGAAGGAGAGTAGACTGTCATCTTTGTTATCTGTTTGCTGAAACATCAGAAAGTCCTCATAGGTCAAAAAGCATTTTTCCTGCTGTCTGGCATGCTGGGGAAATGCCACCGTTAGAATGCATTCTTCCTGGTAAAGAATTCAGGAGCCCCTGGTGGCTCAGTGGGTTAAAGTCTCTGCCTTCAGCTTAGGTCATGATCTCAGGGTCCTGGGTTTGAGCCCCATGTTGGGCTCTCTGCTCGGCAGGGAGTCTGCTTCCCCCCCTCTCTCTCTCTGCCTGCCTCTCTGCCTACTTGTGATCTCTCTCTCTGTCAAATAAATAAATAAATAAATAAATAAATAAATAAATTTATTTATTTATTTTACAAAAGAATTCTTCCAGAATCTCTTATTAAAGTGCATCTACTTATAAAGGCCAAGTCTCATAAGTCTTTATCAGCAAACACTGTATTTGGAATGAGACGAGAGCTAACTAAGAACAAATTCCCCTTGGGCGTGGAGCCCAGCAAGCACAAGCGCAGAATGGGGCAGGCCAAGGACAGTGTCTAGGAAAGAGAGCCTGCTAACAGGACCCGTCCCTTATCTATGACCTTTACTCCAAGGCCTAGCATGGTATCTGAAAACATATGTATGTGTTAAGCTTGGTAAAAGGGAAGTGACTGAAAAGAAACTGGAAAAGAACCAGACTTTCTAATTTTCCCAACAGTTATCTGAGATAGTGGTGAGGGGCAACTGCCATGAACAGGAAAGATGGACACTTCTGGACTCAACACAGATGGCATGGTTTAACTCCTTCTCTGACATCCATCCACCCCATCTCCATTACCTAGTTCCCTAACTGGTGTCCTGCTTCAGGCTCTCTCCTCTTACATAACCCTCACTCCGTACCCTACTCAAGTCAGAGGCACATTCAATCAGGCTGCACTCCCTCTTAAAAACTTTTGATTCTTGCCCAACCATCCCCAACACTGCCATTGTTTTCAGACCGGAGTCCACGCTCCTTTGCTTGGCCTTAGAGTACCTTAATAACTTGCCCTTATTAGTATGAGCCCTACTAGAAATTTTACAATGTGGCATATCCCTCCTTCTTTTTTGTAGATTCTGCTGTTCCTTCTACCTGGATTCTGTTCCCTCCTTCCTTCCCTGCCTTTGTAGCCTCTCTTCATTCTTCACTCAGTCTGGGGCATCTCACACTCTGGGAAATGATCCCTGATTCCTTATTTGCAGGCAGAAGTAGGTAGGAGCCCTTTCTATAAATTTGATACAGACCTCTGATAAACACATTCTCTTTGGTCATTTTTGGTTTCCTCATCTGTTTTGCTAGCTGAACTGGGACCCTCTGGAGGGCAGCGACTATGACACTCAACTCTCTCCATAGAGCAGAAAGTCTGTTACACGAAAGATGTGTAATAAATGTTTCTTAAGGGCAAGAATGATGCCAGGGTGCCTGGGTGGCTCAGTTGGTTGGGCAACTGCCTTTGGCTCAGGTCATGATCCTGGAGACCCGGTATCGAGTCCCGCATCGGGCTCCTGGCTCCATGGGGAGTCTGCTTCTCCCTCTGACCTTCTCCCCTCTCATGCTCTCTCTCTCTCTCAAATAAATAAATAAAAGATCTTTAAAAAAAAAAATAATGATGCCAGAAAGTTCTTCCAAAGAGTTTGGCCAAGCATGTATTTGTTCCTTCCTTCCTTCCTTCCTTCCTTCCTTCCTTCCTTCCTTCTTTCCTTCCTTCCTTCCTTCCTACTTTCCTTCCTTCCTTCCTTCCCAGAGCCATTCTATAAGCCTCCTGTACTTTGGTAGTAGAATCTGATAAGAAGTTAATTCTAAGGGAGCTGCTTTTCTAGGTGATCTGACTTCTCCTTGGTTTGTCTTGAACAAACCAGAAATGACAATGTGCAGAGTCTCTCCAGCCACATACATACCCCAGCTCAGGGGTTCTGTAGATGAATGAAAACTCTAACACGTTATTTATCAGGAGAGAGGGCCGATCGTTACTCTGGGGATACAAACCAATTCTCTGACTTTGAGCAAGTCTCCACAGACAATAGCTTAAAGGATGATTGATGAGAAGGTCCTCCTTTTCCAGATACCTCTCTGATTCAGAGGAAGCAAACCAGCTCCTTGCTTCACCTTCCCCAGTTACAATGTCTTGTGAGGGATGGGCCCAGAGTCCCACTCTAATTATACCCTGTTTGACTAGGAAACAGAGCTCTGGATCCACTCTTAAATCTCAAACTGATGTGACATTTATAACTACATTAAAAAGGAAATGCTCTTTGCTGTGTGCCTTCACTGGAGATAATTGTACAGTGACAACACTGTTGAGGGGCCTCAGGCCCTTCCCCAAATGACTGAACAGAACCATGGCTCATAAAGCAAAGAAAATAGGAGTTCCCTCCTTGAGCCCTGAACATGAGGGAAATAAATGAAACCTTAACTGAAAGATGAACATATCTCAGAGAACTCCTGGGTATGGAACTCTGGGAGATCCAAAGTCTAATCCTGCCTTGGCGCTAACTCCCTCCACCTCTCCTGCTCTCTACTAGAGGGGACCAACCAGGATGTGCCTTTAATCCAAACTCCAACTCCAACTGCAGACCCCTGGGCAGCTGGGGGGTTACCACAAGCGATCTGGGAATCCAAACACATACCAAAAATCATGGCTGAATAAATAACAGGTCTTGCACAATATACCCCTCTACTTCTCGAATGTTTTCAGTCATCACTTCATCTTCATCATCATCATCGATACAATTTATTGAGGGCTTAACCGCATGCTGAACACTTTCCCAATGCTATCAGTACATCGACTGACTTAATCCTCACAACTACCCAGTGAGACACATGACCATTATTGTTCCTATTTTACAGATGAGAAAACTGAGGTCCAGAGAGGTCTCAGAACTTGCCCATGTCTCACAGCAAAGAAGAAGTAGAGCTGGGATTCAAGCCAGGCAATGTGGTTGTGGCAAGCCTTATCGCTATTACAACACGTTGCCTCCTCCATTGCTAACAATTATTAAAAGTACCCCTATAATCATATTGGGAATCTGGGATTATTTTAATATTTGTTTTCTTTAATAAGGGTCCTCATGTAGTTTGGAACTCTTAATTGGCTAAATAAGAAGGTGGCAAGAACTAGTCCCTGACAGAACATTCCTACCAATGCCTGAAAGCTGGCCTTCAAAGATCCCATCCATGGTGTGAAGGGGACCCTTATCACATCCTTTTAAAATGCAAGTACCCTAAGAAGGGTAATATGAAAAGTCACTAGTACTTTAGTACCAGTGAGGTTTCTGGATCATTCCTTCATTAGCAAGAAAGAAAAAATCAAGGGCATGAGAAGGCTAACATTGGAAGTGGAGGAAGGGGACTTGAGAGTTGGGGAAATGGGGAAAAGGAAGGAAAAATAACCATATTTGGAGGCAGTCCAGGAAGTTGAAAATAAACTTGGCTTACTTCACAGTCTTGCCTAGAGCCTGCCTGGGGGCACTCATCAGTACCACACAGGGGGACATTCTTGGTGAGATGTTTTAAAATCAGTTAAGGGCTAAATTCGCTACAATGGTCTCTCAAATTCCATAGTTTGCTAAAACAAGAAAGCTGCCATCACTGATGCCCACCTGAATCAGATGTTCACACCTTTATTTAAAGATAGAAATGTGCAATAAAATTGGCCTCAGTTTTTAATTACAATCAAAGCTGGAAAACATATGCAAAGTCTCTACATAAAGGATGCTTCTGTAACACATGGGTCCTCTGCATTTAAACACTCTTGTGTTCCTGAAGGTTCCTAGCTGCCAAGGCAGGTAGCCAAGCCACCTCTGGCCACTGCCCCAAACATCTCATCTCTATGGTTCAGAGGGAAAAAAAAGTACCCACCAGTGACACTTTATACATTGCTGCATCTGAGTAGGGATGTGCAGGAGTAAGATCTACTAGAGTCAATTGAATAATGAAAACGACTGGGTATCCTTCTGGGAGGAATGGGTTAAAGTCTGTTAAACCATTGAGCCAGGGTCAAAGTCACCTGCCTCCGGTGTAGAACCACAAACTTGGGTTGGGCAACCTTCGGGCAATTTTTTAATGCCTTGGTACTCTAAATTGTACCAGAAATGCATAATTCACAGGCCAGTTAACAAACAAGGCCAATTCTCCACAATTTTAACACAAATTGACAAGAAGAAACTAGAATAAAAATAAGTGTAACTCAGACACGAAATGAAAATAAAAGGTTTTTTCTTTTTTCTTTCTCCACACTGAGTTCCTATCCCAGCCTAGGACAAACTAGTTTCCATAGATCTTCAAAGAAAATAAAGGCTCTGAGTATGCTGTACATCTCTCTCCCCAAATGACTACCCCCAAAATAGATGCTGCTCCCATAATCTATCTGATTTGGAAATTATTTGGCATTCTTAGAAATTAATTTTTCTGGGCAATTAAATTAGCCTGTAATTTGATATCACCATCTTATGTTACTACATAGAACACACGCTGAAATGACACACATTTATTTTTCATTTATTATTTTTGCAAATTCAGCACTCATAAAAAGGTGTTGGATTGACTATGCCAGTAACTAGAATCTTCCCTCTTAGCTGGAAGAGATCTGAGGAGTGATTATGTGAGCTGGAGCCCTGGCCCATCCAGGCAGGGATTACCAGCTGTGAGAGCAAGAGCAAGTCCCACATCGGACAGTCCTTTATTCCCTGCTCCAGAATCCTAGTTGGCCCAACCAAGTGAACATGATAAATGGCGCCACCACTGGATAGAATCCACCCCCTCACTTCCCAATGGCCACCTGGTATTTCTATGATGCCTCTGTCCAAAGAATTTTTAAACACTTTCCAAGTCATCCGACTCAGTTCTCCAACCCTTTTAGACAAAGACAAATCTTTGAAAACCTGGAAATTCACTTGGGAGGAGAGAGAACACACACACTTTGCTAGAGCAGAGATGAGGGAGTTTTTTACTTCTCTTCTGCCTCTAAGGGTGAATTGTTATGTTCTACCAAGAGCAGAAGGAGGCTGAAGATTTCTTTGGGTTCCATAGGTTCCTAGGAAGCAACGAAAGCACCAAGCGTTTCATGGGTAAGCAAAGGCACAGAAAGGAGTAGCGATGCCTTCAAGCATACACTCTAAGACAAAAAAGGCAAGATCAAGATTAACATTCAGGATTCATCAGAAACGATACTTGTTTAATCATTCTTGATATGAACATTTTGAAGAGTGTTCGAAGGGGGCTCTGTTAATAATTACATCAGGAAAACAGGCACATAAACCAGGCCTGTCCAGGGCTACCTGAGACATGTGCTCACCTTGTGTATGTGGAATTTATAATCCGGCTGGGCAATCATTAGGTTAAGAACTATTACAAATCATTTCAGCCTTTTGGCTCTACCCCAATCTGCCATGCTCACTCCTTCTGCAGGCTTTGTTAATCTTTCCCCAACTCCCTGCCTAAAGGATCCTCCCTAACCTGCCCTTCATCTAAGCAAATCTTACACTTTATTTAAAACCCAAATGAATGTCCATCTCTCCCACACAGCGATTTCTGCCTACTCCGACTCATTCTACTCTCTCCCCTTTTTGATTTTTAACAAAAATATTTATTCTATGTATCATATAACATAGCACTGGCCTACAAAAAACTTCGGATTTTTTCCTCCTTGTTCTGTAACTGTGAAGTTCTTTTCCCAACTAGTTTTAAAGCCCTTGGAAGGTTGGGATCTTTCTTGGGCTTCTCTTGTATCCTTCACTGGACAGCCTCATACCTGATTTGGGAAGTTAGGATAGGACAACAAAGAAACAAGCTTCAGAGAAACTACCTAGTCAAGTTGTACCATGAGAACCTAAGACCTCTCACCCTAAGACAGCCTGGGATAGAGTCCCCTGCTCTGGGCTTCCATGGGACCTTATATAATTCACTTCATGGCACACACATTGTGGTATTTCTTTACTGTAATAATTGGATGGCATTACCTGTTTACTTAGCTGTCCATCACCTATTGGAAAGCTCTAGAGGGCAGGAACTCTGTTGGATTGATTATCATATCCGCAATAACTATACATAACATAAAAGAGACACTGAGTAAATGTTGGTTGAATGAATGATTGAAGGAATGAATAAACAAATGGTTTTCCTTAGAGTAGTAAAATAGGCACTTATTGGACTGAATCAAATTACTAAATTTAGTTAGGAGAGACGAGACTGAAACTTATCTGGAAGAGAAGAGAGAAGTCATAGGAAGCATTCTGGGGTGGATGTTTCCCAGCTTCTGCTTGTCTTCCAGACTGGCTAGCAGAACCCATTTCCATTGACTTTCTAGCCCCATACCGTGTAGGGCAAAAAACACTGGATTCAAAGCCAGAGTATGTTAGTTTGGGGACTGCCTTTCACTGAGTCTGTACCACCACCAGCAAGACACTGTGCTTTAAACTTCAGATTCTCCATCAGAAATAAGGTAAGTCTGGCTTCAAAGATGATAGGAGCCTTTTCCAGACCCAGGGCTGATTGGCCCAGTCACTAAGCATTCCTCTAGGCGAATGCTGATTCTCAGGTAGGGTAAAACGCCAGCAGGGCTGGATGCACGAGGGCTCCTGCTCTGCACAGTCAGGGGCTGACAGCTTAGCAGACAGAGCTTCTGATTCTCCCTTCAGCTGCTTCCCAGTGGGAAAGTAAGCCTCACAGTAGCACCATTAGATTGCATATTAAACAGATGGGATGCAGATTTGAGACCTCTTAAAGGTTGGGGCTTTCCTTTTTTTTTTTTTTTTATATAAGCTGCTGTCAAGGTGTGTTAGTATCTCTTTATTTAAACAACCTCTCTAGTCTTGACACAGAGCTGGAACTCAAGAAAAAAAAAAAGAAATGAGTAGAATAAATAATCTATCATGCTAGCAACATAATTATAAGCACATATGTTAGCTCGAACTAGCTATATTCTAGTCATAGTAAGGGTATGTGTGGGAGAGAGAAAATGGCAGGAGTGTCTCAAAATAATTCAGGCGGAGGAAGAGTGAAATCAGGCTACATGGGAACCCAAATTGCTTTCCCAAAGCCGCCACTTTGGCACCCCTAGCATCCAGGAAGGCTGCTGGTGGTGGATGCCTGCTATCAAATGGAGCCACCCTGGTCTGGAGTTCCAGCAGCATCTTGCTGCTTGGCGGCCCCACCTAGGAGCACAGGCCAAGGGAGCCACATGTTCCTGCTTCACCCGGTCTCTCTCCATCAGGGGCAGAGACAGCAGAAGTCCAGGGAGAAAGACCCCCAAGAGGTGAGGACAACCAAATGCCTCACACTTTGTAGTGCTGAAGAAAAAAAAAATCCATGCATTTTCACGGCCTTCCTCGAGGGAGTCAATAGGGAAAAAAAATACATCATATACTATTTTCACCGCGTCTTCCTCTCTGCTCATCTAGATTTTACCTGCTGTTCAACGCCTGACTCAAATCTCCCTTCTCACCCCCACCCACCTCCAGCCCTGCATAGCCCCTCCCCTTCAGAATGCCTGCTCTTGCCCTGCAGGAAATCTTTCCTGCTTTCTGTCTCAGTTGGGGTCCCCTGGCTATTTGCTGCTGTAGCAACCTACATTTCTGGAGGACATGAATGCCCGTTGCACTTTTAATTATAATATGTCGGTCTCCCCCGAATGAATTGTTGCCTCTGTGAAGGTAGGAGCTGCGCCTTGTTTGTTAAGCATGGTGCTGGCTGTGCTGGCTCTGGGAGCTGGGGTCTCCGTTCTGAGGACGCTAACACAGCATGCCAGCCTGGGAGACAGCTGTAAACAAGGTGCCCCAGAACTCTGGCACACTGGGAGGATCTCAGAAGGCTTGCCCAAGACAGCCCAGCGCACATTCCTGAGAAGAGCTCCAGGCTGAGCAAAGTGGAGGGATTGGACAGATCCCTGCCAGCAGAGAGCCATGGCTCTGCCTTAGCCTGGCTGAGGCAGGGACCAGGCCCAGGGGTGTGGGCCTCCCTCGCAGGCCCTAGGAGCCGGGGCCAGGTCCAGACACAGAGGACAGATGCCCTCAAGTCTGTGCTCTAGAAACTTAATTTCTGAGGCAGAAGAAGGGCTTGGAGACAGGAAACCAGCTGCAGGCCATTATATTTACCATGGTGGGAGATAAGCACCCAAATTAGCAGAGGCCTTGGGAATGGAGAAGGGGATGAAATTCTCACAACTTTTGTGAGCCTCCAGGCCTTCGGGGGGCTTCAAAAGTTCAGGGTATAATAGAAATTTAGTAAATGTTTGGCAACTTGTAAAATATGTATACACTCATGTGTCCAGGAACATATAAGAATGAAGATAGATTTTTATAAAAATCTTTTAAAACACTATTATTTTAACAAATTTTCTGCATTTTTAGACAGTCTACTGATGTTAAAAGGACAAGAAATAAAGTCTATGGAGGAAAGGAAAAGGACAGCACTTGGGAGAGTCAGCTGCTTATCCTTTCAACATTTGCAACCACAAGCGACATTCAAGGGCACTTTCTCCTAAACTACTCCCATTCAGGGTGGAGCCCTTCAAAAGTTTTCATTTTGGTACAGGTAAGTGCTACTTCTGTGTTTGGTGAGGACAAATACTAAATTAAGGTACCAATATAGTCTTTCTTCCCCTAGAAAGGGTGACACCGAGGAGTTCGACGTGCAGGTAGGTCTGCAGAGGGATGGGGAATGGAGAGCCTTGACTTTTGACCCAGGAACATCAGAGAAAGGGGAAAGACAGAAGTGGAGTCCTCCATGGGGACAGGTTGCCCTGGTATGACAAGGAGGCTTTCGTGGTTACCTGCCCTCCAAATCTCACCTAAGTTTCATTTTAAATGCTAATATTTTAACAGTATGTCTTCCCAAGATGACACACAATCAGAATGGAATGGAATCCAGACTATTATGTCAATGGCACTGATAAAGAACACATGACATCTGGGCTTATACCCAAGGAAGCACTGCTGCTCATCAAGTGGAGGAAAACAGGAAGTCCAGATTGATATATTACCCACCACTGTGCACTTGCCAATATCCATATTGATAAATTGGAAGTTTCGCTGAGAACCACATTTATTTCTCCATCTTCCATGGCTCTCAAAACACGTGACAGAGGGGTCAGGACCCACATCAAAAAGCACTCACTTTCACTCTTCAAAGAAAGATAACTGCAGGATTTTTGTGTCCAGACTGCCCTCCTGCCTGGCAACATCTTACCTCTTTGCTAAAACTGCCATTTCACCCCCAAGAGCCAGCTTTTCCAGCCCCCTAGAGACGAAGACCATGGTACTTTGCACAAGATAATAGAAGATATTCTGCAAGACACTTTCACACATATTTCTTCACAGGTGTCTCATCAAACAAACGAGGATCTCTAAAATTCACTGCATGGTTATTGTTATTGTTAGTTCTTTTTGGAAAATGACAAGCCAGCATATAAGGATGGCAAAGTTACCTTGTCCAGTGTTGTCATCGTATTTCAAAATCAGAGACCTTTCCACTTCCCCATGGGCCACTCCTTTGCCATTCCCACTCCCTCCCATCCCCACTGCCTCTGGAACACTAGCATTTGGCTGGGGCTCCTGCATTACTGAATTATGCCCAAAGCTGGACGAGGAATGGAAGGGACCAGGGACAACCATGGAAGCCAACTTCAGCCTTCCTATTGGTTAAGCCAATTAAGACAGTGTTTAAACTCAAAGGCTGTCTTACCAGTCAGCCTAAAAAGAGTTCAACCCATCACTGCCAGATGGGGCGGGGTGGGGGGAGGGTAGGAGTGGGGGTTGGTAAATGAGACAGAACCCAAGTGGCCAGGCTTCCCTCCACAGCCAATGGAGAGTATGATTGGTAGAGAGGGTCAGAACTTCTCACTGCTTGTCTTCCCATGAGCTCCTCAGACAGACAAGGAACCCACACACTGATTCAGGCTCTCCAGAGATGGCCTAGTCATTTCCAACTGAAGAGGATGTCGCTCCTGAACCGAGCAGACCCTAACCAGCCACTCTCACCTGGATTCAGCCTGCCTAACACCACCAAGAGCCCCCCCCCCGACAGAAACAGCCCGGTCGGCCCAGAGCAGGAAAAGGTAAAAGTAAATAAACGCTGCCTTAATCTCTCCCGTAGATTGGAACAATCTGAACTAACCTGTAATTTCATCCAGACATGCGGGGAGAATAATTTTTAAAGCTTTGCTGAATAAATGCACCTCTACTCATTATGACTTCCCCGGCATGTTTTTTTTCTTCCTTCCCCCTTCTCCATCTGCACTTTATTCAATGAACACATCTGCATTCCTTCTCTCTCTTTTTTTGGCCCGAAACTCTATACAACCTTATCACTGACACCTCTCTGCAGTTTCAAATTCCAACTTTGTGCCAAATCCCCATTTCCT
The DNA here is from genome assembly GCA_028533885.1 of Nasua narica. Lineage (NCBI taxonomy): Eukaryota > Metazoa > Chordata > Mammalia > Carnivora > Procyonidae > Nasua > Nasua narica. The sequence goes on from CM052800.1 coordinate 125,882,302, forward strand.
GCTGCTTAATTTCCATTCATTTACTCTTGTTTTTGCTTCTTCTGCCATTCCCAGCATGGACCAGCTCCAGCCCAGCTTCTTCTAATTTTTTAAGGAAGGCTCCCCATTGAGTGCTATTGGAATCTGAGCCTGTGCTCCACGCCAGTGACTGGCCATTGTTTACACTACCTAACGACAGTTGCCAATAGGACTGCTGCTTTCTCTTTCTTTGTTTCACTCCCTGAGTGTGTATCCTAAGGCCCAAGAGAACTTTTCCCCACATATGGTGACCCAGTGGGTCTGATTTTATTATTGCTTCAGTAGACTCTGAAGTAGCCCCTTTCCATCTCTTTCTCAAGAGGAAAAATGAAAGAAAATCGAGTCTGGAAGGCTTGTTGACATTGCCATTAGTAGCATGATCAGCCCTAGCCTGTGCTAACCTGCTGGAAGGTCTGGGTCCTTGGGAGCCTCAGCAAGTTAGGCTCTGGAAAAGGACCAGGGGAAGGTTGGGCGCCAAAGGCAGGGATAAGCTGAGGTTGAACTTTATAGAGATCTGGAGGAACTACCGCTCAGTATTTCTTGGGTTCAAGGATGTCTTTTTAAGATTGTTCTGCAAAGCCAGGGACAACCTCAGGTAAGTTTTCTGGCTTCTGGGGATTGAACTCCTATCTAAAAGAAGCTCTTAGGGATGCCTAGGTGGCTCAGTGCATTAAAGCCTCTGCCTTCTGCTCAGGTCATGATCTCAGGGTCCTGAGATCGAGCCCCACACTGCTCAGGTCATGATCTCAGGGTCCTAGGATTGAGCCCGGCATCGGGCTCTCTGCTCAGCAAGGAGTCTGCTTCCTGCTGTCTCTCTGCCTGCCTCTCTGCCTACTTGTGATCTCTCTGTCAAATAAATAAATAAAATCTTTAAAAACAAAAGAATGGGAATAATAATTAGGTAATAACGCTCCATTCTGCAGATAAGAAACCAACAGTTCAAGGTTGCAACCAGGGCAGAATAGACACAAATTGATCCCAATCCCAGCCAACTTGTCCTTCTTGGTCTCTGGCAGAACTACCCTTGAACCCATCTATTACCCTGAAGCAATGATCCTAAGCATCTAAGGTGGGAGGTGTGGGGAGAGCTTCACTGATGACGCAGAGACCATGATTATCCACACTGGGGTCTCCACGCCATGACCAGCAGATTTAGCCCTTGCTCAGCTATGTAGGAGTATTCAATACCATGGCCTCATTTGAGATCCTGAGTGAAGGCAAGTCTATCATCAGATGGGCAGTCTATTTTTAAAGAAGTGGGATTCCGACCAGAAGAAGCAGTTCCACACCTCAGGGCCAGGTGTGGGTCTCTTCACAGAGCTCAGCACCAGGCCCCTAACGCTAGCTTATAAAACATACAGTTCTACTCGTCCCAGCAATGGGCGGCAAAGCGAAACCAGGGCTTCTGACAACAAACTTCATGTCCCAATAAACAAATAGAGATAGCCAGAATAAATATTCATCAGATCTCTCCTGTCTCATAAATGAACATGGAATTAAAATTGTGGCAGTATCATTTGTCATATCAACAGTCAAGATGAACTTCACTGGAAAGTTTCAGTTTACTGCAAATTTTCTGCTTTGCTGGGGGATACCTGCACAAGTTTATCATGGAGGATGGATCAGTAAAAGAAGAATTGGTCCCCTGAAAATATTTTGTATGGTCAAGAGCCTTTACTCTTTGACACTGTTCTTTCCCTAAACATCATCATAAAGTCTCTTGAGAGCTGGATATGTTGGATTGGTTAGAATTCTTTCTACTAATGAAGACTCACTGGTAGATTCTTCCGAAAGCCAGAGTATAACACATAATTAAACTCACTAAAACGGGGGCGCCTGGGTGACTCAGTGGGTTAAAGCCTCTGCCTTCAGCTCAGGTCATGATCTCAGGATCCTGGGATCGAGTCCCACATGGGGCTATCTACTCAGCGGGGAGCCTGCTTTCCCCCCCCCTCTCTCTGCCTGCCTCTCTGCCTACTTGTGATCTCTCTCTCTCTGCCAAATAAATAAACAAATAAATAAATAAAATAAACTCTCTAAAAGGTATCTTTCCTACCTCTTCTAATTCTTCAGTTTTAGACTCTTAAAGTTATAGGTGACGATGTTGCCACTGGTTGGTATACATGCAAATACATAAATATAAATATATGTATATATCCACATACATTTTTAAAATGTTATGCATGGCTCATAATTACCTATATCAATGCATGTAAAAACACAACCAAAGACTCCTTTCATGATATGCATGGCACCTGGTGGGAAAAAGGCAGATATATGGATACTACGTGGCACTCTACATATGGAAAAAAAACTGCAGAAAATTATAATTAAAATTCAAAAAGAAAGTTGGCGTATACATGAAATGTTTTGGGTGACATACAATATAAATTCTTCATTATATTATTCTCCTTAATTTTCTTAGCATTTGAAATGTTTCATAAGAGGAAGTTTAAAATTTAAACTTAAAAGATAAAAATTCAATTTCCCTGGAGTAAATAAAATGGATTTTTAGAGATTTATTTATTTATTATTATAGGGGTTGTAAGGGGAGGGGTGGAGGGAGAGGAAGAGAGAATCTCAAACAGACTCCCCGCTGAGCATGGAGCCCGACACAGGTCTTGATCTCACAACCCTGAGATCATGACCTGAGCTGAGATCAAGAGTTGGATGCTTAACTGACAGAGCCACCCACGTGCCCCTATAAAATGAATTTTATAATTTGTTAATTATGGGACATTTCAAGTAATCAACAACATGGAGACTCTTCCTCATTATACTGGTTTTCCTAAACTGCTCTAAACTTTTTGAACAGAAAAGAGTAATAATGAGTCTTTTTGGAAAGGGTCCAAGCACCAGGGCAGCATACAGTTGAAAACGGGTGGGAGGTGAACCAAATGGTATTGTGTGATGGCCCTCAGATGGAAAACGCATTGGCCATTATTCTTATGAAGTTAAAAGCTCATTTTTTATTATCTTTCTGTAGATTACAGCTTCTCCAAACTGTCCTCAGAAAATTTATAAGCCAAAGCATATTTTCCATCATCCTAAGATGTCCTTCTACCCATTACCCAACTGACCTGGGCATAAGGAATACAAATTCTCTGGAGTAGCCAAATTTAAACACAGATAATAAATAAAGGGAGGGAGGGATGTACACTCTGAATGCCAAATCCTATTTGTTTCCCGCTCCATTCAAGTACATATTGTGAGTTCATGTGTCTACATGTGATGGGTCAAACAAATACACAAGAAAGTGGTCTGAATTTTGATTTCAAATCCTATCCAGGACCCACTTTCTTGAGGATTATAAGCAATATGAGCACAGAGTGTTGGTGGTGTTAGTTCGCTGATGCACTTGGTTTCTCCTGGACCCCAGTTGCAAGAGGGCTATTTTGGATAACAAGTTAGTCCCAGGATAACAGGCCCCTCCAGAAGCAAGAAGTATTGGCCTCAATGTAAATGCCCTGGGTCCCAAGGAATGGCAACCCCTTTGGATCAGCTTCTAACTATTATCCAGACATAACTGAATCTAGCCTCTGAACCTAATGCCATTCATCTGTCATGGGTAACACCTCACACTTTCTTGGATCCACATAGCCTGACTCCCCCCAACCACCACTAAAAAAAAAAAAAAAAAAAAAAAAATCCAGCAAGTGTGTGACATCAACATGTTTTCCTCAGCTAACAAGCTTCTCTATTCACCAGCAGCCAAAAATTTTAAGTGGCTCTTAAACAAAGACAGCCCAACAAAGAATAATGATGTCAAACCCAAGCCATAGTTCCGTGGTGTGAACACAAAATCTACAGGACTCAAGTTAAAAATGATTTACACACGGTTTGATCAGAGTCAGATGTAAAATGGTATCTTACTGGAGACAAGCCAGGGACTATCAATCCGTATCCCCTACAACAAGTGATGTCATTAGTCAGAATCAATACATTATGGAGACAATTTTCTCTTTTTGTCTGTTGGCCCAGGGAGTTTTCTGAGTTGAGTTTCATCGCTAGATTGCAAGGCACTCATATTACAAAGTGGCTGACAGGAATCGCAACCAGGACTCACTCACGGGGCTCTTCTGAAGGGATAGGGGAAAAGTTAAAAGAATAAATCCACTGAGACATGGGAGACTGAGAATAACACATCCAAGGTCTTTGTTGGCAGGTCTATTTGGAACTCGTCTAGCCCATTCCTGTTGTTTTATCCCGCTGAGGTCATGACTTTGGACTCTCAGGTGTAAGAACAACACTGGGGGGAACGTTTAGTTCCATTTCTCCCCCAGAAAGAACCATCTCATCACCTTGGCTTAGCCATGACTTAGAGATAATGACTCACTGATGAAGTCCAAGACTTCCAGTCTTTGGCTTTGGCCTCGATGCCCTCAGCTTTGTCATCTGTAACACCAGAGAGCCCCCATTTACCCAAAAGATCCTTATATCCCTGCTGTCCTCTTTAAATCCTAAAGAATGGCCAGAATGTGGCCATCCAATATGAGGATAGTTCTGTAAGCTCCTTCCCAGGTGTCAACAAGCAGAAAGTACTTTTTCCATCATTAACGTTATCAAGGACATCTGACTTATAGCCTTGGTGCCATCTTATAGGACCTTCCAAAGCTCTCTTAAAGGCACAATAGAGAATAAGAATGAAAACACAGGAAAATTAAAGAAAATTAGACTCTTGTTTCCTTATTGCCTTCAAGCTCTTCCTAGAGAAAAATTCTCTATTCAGTCCCATGTGCGACTCCAACACAGGATATTTTTCCAGCTCACTGGTATTTCATAAACACCATTTGTTGTCATGTGGTTAAATTAAAACTGAGGATATCAAACATCAAACAGTATGTTAATGTCAAGTATGCTTGAATAAATAGTAAGAGTTCAACTGAATGGAATATGTGGATTGCTAGCTAATTAAGCAAGAAGCAGGTGTGAAAAAAATCTAATTTAGGCAATTTTTTATAATTAATAATGTTTACTTGTAGTACCCTTCTAATGGGGCTCTAGTTTAGCCTCTTGTGAATTGCTAGGAGTTTACTCCAGTATTTTAAAATTATAATTGAATGGATAATTTTACGAGATATCAGGTTTCCTTGCTGATGAGGAAGCACAACGTACATAGAAGGTTCCTGACGGGTACTTTGTATCAATAGGATCAATTAGCAAATCACCCCGGCAATTAAAACTTAAAACACACACAGGCATACATCCACGCCGAAAAGTTCTCTTACAAGCACCAGCATCAGTGAAGGTAGAAGGGAGCTTGGATAAGCCAATTTAAATGAGAATACAGTGCCCGATTCAAACCAATTGTTGGACACAAGCAAAGAGGGCTTGAGTGAATGTCAGCAAAGAGCAGCAACAGCACATTTTGTTACAATTAGGAACAAAATATTAAGATCATATCTAAACTGTCCTGGCAAATTGCATAACACCAATCAATTAATCCAAGTATACATTTAAGGTTGGTTTTCTTTCCAAGAAGCCAAATGGAAGTAGAGGAGGAGAAAATGTCCACAGATGTGAAAACAGACCTGGAATATTTCATGGACGTGACATATCTACTGCATTTAATTAAAAGAAGAATGTATGAGAACAATGTATCCTTCTCAATCTGGGTAGAGGGAACAAAACAGGACTGGATTAGATAGGACAACCGTAATCTCTAGAGACAGTCCCATGTTTAATGGGAGCGCCACATGTTTGATATGTAGGGAAGTAAGTGGGTGTCCTGGACACAATCCACTATTCATCATAATACCACAGCCCTGTTCATTCCCAGAGAGGAGACTTAAAACCATGAAACCATATGTAGAATATTAAAAATCATTTAACGTTAAAATGCACATTATGAAAGCATGTACTTTGGGCAAGGCTACAGTCCAAGAGAGCTCTGAGAAATCTCCAGTTCAGGAGATAATGCTTGTAAAGGTAAACACACATACACACTCATACACACGCATGCACGCGCACACACACACACACACACACACACACACACACGGAATTTCACAGAAACCTGTCCTCATCTCTACAGTGTTGCCTTTATCACTGTTTTCCTTACTGATTTCTGTAGTGAGGTCAGTATTAATAATTGATGGAGCAATGATACCTAGAGCATCAGTACATTAATTTATAATTAAAGATGAGAAACACCAGTTCCTCTCCCACCACCCATCATTTGGTATTAAACCATATAGTTATAGATACACACACACACACACACACACACACACACACACGCACATATGGCAGATACTAAATTGTTTCTCAGACAGAGTCAATAACCTTAGTATATTTTCATGGTCTTTTCATTGCCACTGAATTAATCACAGCCCTGCCCCTAACCACATGGAATTTTATTTCCCATAAGAGCGATGTTTACTTTGGTTTACTTTGCTGGAATTCAGAGTACTTATTCAGTCTATAAAGATTTAGTGTAACAGATTTTGTTAAGCAACATTAAAAGTGCTCCCTGACAGATCTTGTCTTATATTGCTTTGCTTATATGCAGATTCAGTGCACTTTTGATTTCATCCAGTTCTCCAACAAGGTCAATGCTGAGACTAGCTCCAGTCGCATGGAATTGCTAGCAATGCCTTTCGAGATTCAGAGTTCTATTTATTTTCCTCAGTCGCCAAAAATAATATATGAAGTGAAAAGTGAATGCCCTGAACCTGAGCATGTGCCCAAGAGAAATCCTATTTGTCAGCTTTTAGCAGGGATGACAGACACAAGATGGTACCATCTCAAGGTGCCTGTCGGTTCTCCCTTTCTTACCATTCCGACTCAAATCACAAGGAGAGACAGCTGTTATAAGGGTCACCCGAGGAATTAGAAACCCCTGGTCAAGGGGACCCACCTCCTTCCCCATCCCATCCTCAAACGCATCATAAGATCCTAAAGTCCCCCCTTCTGCTTGTTGCCTTGCCCCCTCCCCCGGGTGGAGGATGGGAGGATATTTACTAGAATGGCCAACATCAGATCAAGTGAGGCAGAGAGAAACACAGAGTCCTGTACCTGACCAAGAGTAGCATAGCCATGACTTTCTCTGATGGGACACGAGCAAAGTGCTTCCTGCCCTCAGTCATACTGGCTGTGGCTGGCCAGTGTACCCTAAGGACATGACACAGCTCATTCAAGAATCACTAAGTGTAGAAGAGGGGCATCACCTTCCTACATGATTATTTGGGGAGTAGGTTGAAACGGTGTAGGGCGGGGGAAGCCAAAGGGAAATAAGGATGGGGAACCCTCTAGCAACCCAGACATGGGTACCTATTCTACCCCACTCTGGATCGGGCTGCCTCCTCCTTAAAGGAAAAGGGGGCTTTTGCTCAAGCCAGAGGCCTTAGGGATAGTCACATCTTTCCCATCAAGGAGGGAGCTACATCGATCGGTTCTGGAGATTTTGATTAGCAGCCTGGCAATAGAAGAACAGGTGTATTTGTAACTCAACACCAAGAAAAACCCCAAACGATCTGATTTTAAAACAGAGAACTTGAATAGACATTTCTCCCAGACATGATTCTCCCAGATTCTCCCATGATTTCTCCCAGATTTCTCTCTGGGTGTCCCAAGACACCCAGATGGCCAACAGATATCATGGAAAGATGCTCAACATCACTCATCATCAGGGAAATGCAAGTCAAAACTACAATGAGATATCACCTCAGAGTCAGAATGGCTAAATGTCAGAATGGCTAAAATAAAAAAGAGAGGAAATAACAAGTGTTGGCGAGGGTCTGGAGAAAAAGGAGCCCTCGTGTTCTGTTGGTGGGAAGGTAAATTGGTGCAGCCACTGTGGAAAACAATATGGAGGTTCCTCAAAAAGTTAAAAATAGAACTACCATATAATCCAATAATTTCATGACTGTTTATTTACCTAAAGTAAATGAAAACATTAATTCAAAAACATGTATTCATGCCCATGTTTATTACAGCATTATTTACAATAGTCAAGATTGGGAAGCAATTTAAGTGTCCATCAATGGAGGAAAGGATAAAGAAGATGTGGTACACACACGGGTATGCACACACGCATACATACACACTGGAATATTACCCAGCCATAAAAAAGGGATGAGATCTTTCCATTTTTGACAACACGGGTGTACCTAGAGGGCATTATGCTCAGTGAAATAAATCAGACTGAGAAAGAGATATACCATATAGTCTCAATGATATGTGGAACCTAAAAAAAACAACAAATGAATAAACAAACCAAAAGCAGAATCAGACCTATAAATACAAAGAATGGACTGATGGTTGTCAGAGGGAAGGAGGTAGGGGGTGGATAAAACGGGTGAAGAAGGGGTGAGAGGTATAGACTTCCAGTTATGGGAAGAGCAAGCCATGGGAAGAGAATGTACAGCACAGGGAATGCGGTCAATGGTATTGTCATCGTATTTTGGGGTGACAAGAGGCAGCTACAGTTGTGGTGAGCATGGCATAATAGATAGACTTGGTGAATCGCTATGTTGTACACCGGAAACTAATGTAACATTGCATGTCAACTCTACTCAATTTTTTTTAAAGATTTTATTTATTTATTTGACAGAGAGAGAGAGATCACAAGTAGGCAGAGAAGCAGGCAGAGAGAGGAGGAAGCAGGCTCCCTGCTGAGCAGAGAGCCTGATGTGGGGCTCGATCCCAGGACCTCGAGATCATGACCTGAGCTGAAGGCAGAGGCCTTAACCCACTGAGCCACCCAGGCGCCCCTACTCAATTTTTTAAAAAATTTTTTTGAAGAATAGATATATTTGATGTAAGCCATTCAACCTGGCCCTGGAATGTAAGCAGAGGGAGAAAGGAAGGTGCGATGTGGTGCAAGGCACTGCTTTCCCTCCACCCACTTCCCACCTAAGCCCCAGCCTGTTCCTAGGAGACCCAAAGGAAATCACTTCCTGGACAGTGCCCTCACCCACACAGTTACCAGACCACGACAAACAAAAATCAATCTAGGCAGAAAGAAAAGGAGCAGGAGTTGCAAGGATACAACCACCATCAGAGAGGTTTGCTGTAAACTCTGGGGCGGGGGGGCGGGGGAGGTGCAGGGAGGCTGTGTTCCATTATATAAAGCATGAAACAGAGGCCTTGGAACTTGCCTCACAAACCTGGGTTCTTTTTCCACAACCTGATGAGAGGGGCCCATCTCCTCCCAGAGTTCTTAAGAAAAGGCAGCCTATTCTGTTCCCTCCTGGTGTTTTAACCGTCTTGCCATTTGGGTGGTGAGAGAATTAATAAAGCAAGGCTACCCGCATCCACTACCCCTTGCAAGCACAGGCAGTGTGTCTCCACCCCCATAAGAGAAGACAAGGAGGAATTCTCGAGACCCAGACAGCGAAGCTATGACAGCCTCAGTGCCCTTCTAGGCACAAAGTTGGCCAGAGATCATTTTCTGTGAACTGTCCGTGGATGGTCTGCCCAGACACTATCCCTGAATATATATAATTTCTTGAGTCAATATCAACAATGGATGGGAGAAGTAATAACGGATAAGCTGCAGTGAATATAGCTACAGTAGATGAAGGGAAGGCTAATCAATAAATTCATCATCAGTGATGCTGCAGAAAAATGAAGATGAGTCTATATATCCGGGAAATCAAACCTCTAATTAATGGTGCACACAGCACGTTGCTGGATGGGAGCTGATGCTGGGTGAGCTCCTTACCCCACTCTCCATGGGGGGCAGCATGGAGTTTGACTACAACTCTGGAGCCAGACTGCCCAGGTTCATGTCCTGCTCCCCCATTTACTAACTCCGGCAAATTTCTTAATATCTTTAAGACTTAATACGCCCAGCTGTACAATGTGGGTGATCACAGAACCTGCCACACAGGAAGTGTTATTGTGAAAATTAAATGAAGTAACCAGGGCGCGCCTGGGTGGCTCAGTGGGTTAAGCATCTGCCTTCAGCTCAGGTCATGATCCCGAGGTCCTGGGATGGAAGCCCAGATCGGGCTCCCTGCTCAGCGGGGAGTCTGCTCCTCCCTCTCCCTCTGCCTTTCTCTCCCTCTCCCCCATCCACCCCCCCCTCCCCGGCTCACACTCAAGCTCTTTCTCAAATTAATTAATTAATTAAAAAAATAATAAATGCAGTAGCCAGATGAGACCCATACCACAGTGCCTGACACACACACCATGAACTCACAGTAATGCACACCATCTGTAGGAACCTATAGGGTCCAGCTTAATGGAAAGAATCAGGGCCAAAGCTTTTTTTTCTAAAAAAATCTCTGGGCTGCAGGTGGTACTTTTTCTGTTCACTGGTGGACTACATAGTGAAAGATGGGACACTGGAGAGCTACTTAAGAATCTCAGCGAATCACACAATCAAAAAGTCCTCTTCAAATGCAGATTATGGTCACTGGTCCCTGGATCCTCCCTGCATCAAAGACTCCTTCTCTGAAGAGATCCCAAAGTCAAATCCTGGAGAATAAGGAACTGTCTAAGAAAATTTACGTTCAAGTCTTATGAACAACAAAATCCATTAGTGAAAGTTGGTACATTCCTCTGTCCCATATGTGAATTGCTGCCCTGAGGTCCAGGAGTGGCTCCATTTCCAGTGGGCAACCGAGGAACCAGGGATAAAAGAATTCATCGAACAGCCCGAGCTAGAAAGGAAGGCTCTGAAATCGATCACCTGTTTCAGAAAATAGAAGACAATGGAGGCTCTTGCCTTCAGAGGCAGGGCGATACACGTACAGACCCCTCTGAGTTCTACTGGGCCTGACAGGAAATGCAACACCCACCCTGAGAAAACAATTCCTTTGCTGAGAGTGTAAGAGGGCGGAGGAAATGCTAAATGAGATCATGTTTGCTTCACCCAAGCATCTCTCAGGACGTTGTAACTGTACTACTTGGAGGTTCTTTCTCACCCTTGAGTCTCACTAGACAGGGGGTAGTTAACCACTCAGTCTTGGGATTCGGAAGAATCTGGGTTGCAGAGCAACCACAGGTAAGGAATTTCATTTTTCCTGGTACCCGTTTCCTCATCTACAACACGTGGACGACAACATCACCTGTTCCTCAGGATTGTGGTAAAAATTCAGTGGCGTGTTGTGTAAAACAGGCTTTGTGCAGTGCCTGACACCTAACAAATGTTTGGTGAATATTCGCCATTATTATTTACTATTCTCACAACAGAACTTTTTTTAAAAAAAGATTTTATTTATTTATTTGACAGAGAGAGAGAGAGAGAGATCCCAAGTAGGCAGAGAGGCAGGCAGAGAGATCGGGGAAGCAGGCTCCCCGCTGAGCAGAGAGCCCGATGGGGGCTCGATCCCAAGACCCTGAGATCAGGACCTGAGCCGAAGGCAGAGGCTTTAACCCACTGAGCCACCCAGGCGCCCCGAAACAGACCTTTCTAACTGATTTTATTGTCCTGCCATTATCAGGAAGGAAGGGACCACACAGAGGTGAGTGACTTGGATAATGTCATCCTGTCTACACTGCTCCCTCCTCTGGCTCTGTTCTTTCTGGCCCGCTCACAGAAGACAGGAGCCCTTTGGATCCACCAACAGACTAGGCGGAAGGCTCTGGTTTCCGGGTAAACCAGGAAACTGCCTCCACGTTGGCCGCTGGCGCTCCCATCCTCGAGTGGCACGGAAGTGTAAGTGAAACACCGCACCCCTGCTCCTCCATTGGCCTCGACAGGAGCCCTCATCTGCTCTGCCTTCTGGGAGAGCGTGTCGGTCTCGGAGCCCAGCGCTGAAGCAGGTGCGGGCATATTTTAAGCTCCAGCAAATAACTTTAATTGAGCTCTCCTTAGACATATGAACCCACAGAGCGATTTTTTTTCTCTCTCCTAATAAAAAAAGACCCACAACAAACCAGATGGGTCTCAGTCCCTCCCCAGTATCCCCTCCCCACTCTTCAGGCTCCCCTAATAAATCTTTTAACTCTAAAAAAATTACCTTTCTTGAAGTGGGTATTTTATTTGGTCGCATATGTGGACTCAAGCTGCCTCTGTGGGCCAGAACGTGGGTCAGAAGGGTGCAGGTCAAAGGACAAGGCCAGAGGCTGAGCCTCCCATTTCAGACCAGGTTGGTACCCATACTGCAACTCATCCAGAACTTTCGCCAATTGCCTCCCCTGGCCGACTTCCCTCACCCCTGGCTCACTGACCACCCCAGTCGCTTCCCCACCCCTGTCTCCCTTCAGATTCAAAATCTTCCCCCTTCACCATCCTTACCTAAACTAAAATCGCCATCATGGTGTGCACCTTCCAAAGTGGCTGGCTAACGAGGAAGGATCCAGACGGAATCCCTCCACTAGGAGCCAGCCCAAGTCCTTGATGAGGTGTCCAGAAAGAGTGATGAAAAAGGAGCCCCATACCGCCTGTCACCCGAACAAGGCGGTGTGGGGCATGGAGTTCTGTCTCATTTTGCAGACGTGTGTTCTTTTTTAATGTCGCATATGAAGATGGCAGCAGGAGGAAGAGGGAAATACAATGGGAATGGATTCCAGACTCTCCTCGAAAGACTTCAAGAATCGCCCAGGGCAAGAGAGAGAGAAGCAACACGCTCTGAGTTCTGATTTATGGGCACTGAATTATTGGTAGGAGGGCCCAGAAGGAGTCGTTTACAACAGAAATTATTGCAGGCAAATGTTGGTTGGTATTTTAAATCACTCACTAATATTGATAGGTTAATGCCTGTCACACTTGCTTAAGGGTCATGGGGGGGAAAAAAACCCACACAACTTTATCTTAGACTTGTTACCGGCTAAGTATAATGATAAATACACCTTTTGGGTTTGTTTTTTTTTTTTTCCTCCAGCAAAGCCTGCTGTATTATTTATGGTTTTCTGAGTCTCTGGATTTTAAAAGGTTGATTTGCAAAAAAACAAAAACAGGGCACCCGCCTCGTGAGGCTGGTGGGAAGGCAACGGGGCCCCTCAGAGGACCCGTGCGAGCAGTGGCCTGGGCGCCTCGGGCAGCGGGGGCCAGATGGCCAGGGCATATTGTTCCCTTTCTGGTGATAGTCCTGCTGTGGCAAATAAAGTTAAATCAAAAGGTTAGTGCTCTGCAAGAGGGTGGCGGAGCAGGCAGCAGCTGACAAGGAGCGAGGACGCGAGCCGGGAGGCCGAGCGGCTGTTCCCTCAGAACGCAAAGGAGAGCCCTCAGCTGCACAACCAGAGAGGAAAAGCAGGATCTCAGCATCCTCTCCTTCATGGGGCCTGAGCAGAGCCCAAGAGCCAGAAAACACAACCTGGGTCTACCTAAGGCCGGGTCTGAGGGAGGTACAGTCGCTCTCCAGCTGTCTAAGGAAGTCTAAGAGCTACCTAGACAACACTGCATTCCACTGGGGGCGATCTGGGGTTATTCAGAGAAGGTCACATGCCCAAGACTGTCACCAGTGGAACAAAGTGAGACAGACCTTTGGAATCTGGGTAAGCAGCATGGGATCTTCCGAGTGGGGGCAGAATGCTTTTCACCCTGACTCGGAATTCGTGAATTAGTCCACAGAACGTCACAGCTAGAAAGGACTTAAGAAACTATGGACAACCCTCCCCCACCCCCCACATGCCACATGCACCCTTTTTGCAGTTGGGCAAAAAGGAGGCAGGAGAGGGGAAATGATATGCTCAAGGCTCAAAGTCGCAGGACAAGGGGGCTGAGCTGGCACCCAGTGCCAGCTTCCCTCCTGCACCCCCAGGGCAAGGGCACTGCAGGGACCCATGGCAGCGGGGGAGGGGGGCATTAAAGGAGCCACAATGTGGGCCCATTGGAAACAGCGCCTAGAGATGCTGTTTTCCATAAATGTAAACAGATACAATATACAGTAGAACGCAATACTGGCATTGTCTTTTAAATGATCTTTCTCATAAATCGTATTTGAGTTTGCTTTCTATTTCAAAATCTGCACCCTCCTCCCCGATTCCAAAGGTGGGATCTTCTGCTTTCCTCCCCTCCACTGGGCTCCACCCTATGCTCCGACTCCAAGATGCACATCCTTGTGCTCCTTTTTCCATGGAGTTGCCAAAGCACACCGTTTACCCAGGAGACCTGCAGTTTCCAGGGTTTGGAACACAATTAGGCGGCCTGCAGAAGCATTTCTTATTTACCTGTGAGACTCAGGCCATCCTTCAGTGCCAATTGGGTCTCTCAGGTAAATATGAACTTGGGCAGACTTAAAAAAAAAAAAGGCAAACATTAAAATATGTATTGAGGGATTTTTAAATGCTGATTTCATTCTTTTTGGTAAAGTACCTTTCTTCCATGTCAGTCCCCCAAACAGAATATTATTGATGCAATTTCTGTGCCTTTGATGCTGTTCTAATCGAGACCATATTTACGAAACTTTGTTTCCTGCCACATTTGACTGTCTTGAGTGCACAGGGGCCCCTGTTTCTGCTAAGTAATATTTTGACTTCCTCTTTGAAAATTTACTTTAGGAGGAGGTGGGACTTCCTAAGGTATGTAAAATCACTGATGCAACAAGGTTAACTTAAAAAAAATGGAAAAGCTCTATTTTCATTCAAGCAGAATTTGCAAAGAGCAGAACTCTCAAATAACTCCAGCTCCATCCTCGCCCCTCCCCCCTCGGCTGGCTTAGACTGTTTCAGCCCTCGCCGCTAGTCCAAGTGCGCCACTTCCGTCAGGAAATGTACAGGGGTCTCTGCTCCTCTGCACAGAACGTGAGGTCGGGGGCCACATCCCTCCTGAGAGTTCCGATTGGATACTGTTTGAGAGATTTTAACCTCTTCTAAAGATCAGAACTTCAGCAAGGGAAGAGGCCGGTGAGACGGTGTTGTCAAACTCGGATTTTACAGATGAGTTCAAGAAACACCCAGGTGAACCGACAAAGGCCCCAGCTGGAGAGGGCAGGTCGGAGGCCGGTACCCAAGTCCCCGACTCCTCACTCAAGTACTCTTGCTGGAACTTCCCGCTGGCTTCCTAGCACCGTCCTAGAACCTAGTCATCATTTGAGCAACCAGTGACTTTATTCCACGGGTCTCACCATCATCAGAAAATAAGAGATTTATTCAAAGTCTAGTGCACCCCCTCGTACTCACTATAAACTGAGAACACTGACAAATACCCTAGTCATCAAAGTGAAAACCTCCACCCTCATACCTGTTTGGGGTAAACCTCTAGTTTGGATTATTAGCTAGTGGCTAGAGCCAAAAACTAAGCAATCTGAGTTGGAGCTTTCAATGTCATGTGACCTAAACAAGCCCCTGAGAATTTTACTATTCAAACACGTATTTCAAAATAGATGTTTTCAATTCATCTTTTTAAAATATTTTTTCTGACCGTACACAACCGTATCGACAGTGAAGTAAGTAGGACTTGAACTGTAGAACATGAGGAGCCCTGCTCCCCTTCTCCGTCCCCCCCTCCTCTCTCCACTCCCACCCCAGCCAAAAAGTACAGTTTTCCAAGAACTGCATCTTTCTGACATCTTGTACATTCTGACGTCCGGGGAGACTTCCCATTTGCTACACTCAGCACTTTGAGGGCCATCAGGGGTCAAGGCACCAGTATTCCCAAAAGATCCCTGATAGTTCATCCAGAACAATCATGCTACTGGCTGCCCCGCCCCTCTTGTTACCCTCCTCCGCCAATTCCTCAAGTAAGCCTTACCTTTTTGTTGTTATTGTTGGTTACCAGAAATACAAAGCCGAAAAGGTGAATGGGAGACACAATAAAGTTGTAGCAGTTCCAGACCCAGCTCTAAATCCTATTCTCTAAGCACCAGTGCCCAAGTTAAAAAAAAAAAAAAAAAAAAAGGAAAGGAAGAAGAGAAAAACTACATCCTGATCTCAGAGCTTCTGTTAACACAGGAACTACTGTGCTGAACTGAAAATTACATCTTCTGCTCAACTCTGGGAGAAAGGACTACAGGGGAAAAGGAAAGAAACGGTACATGTTTCAAATTTTACAGGAGTTTACATCATGCAAAATGGAAAGGGCCTTAGTGGTTTCATCTTGACGAAGTACGGCTGGTACAGAATCAATAAGGTCTCGGGAAAACACGCCAGGCACACAAGACAATACAACAAACGAAAGCAGTATCAGACACCTTTCCCACGTCTCTTTATGAAAAAATTGGGATGCAAATTTTTACTGGTTGAATAATGGGATGGGGTTAAATGGGCATCCAAACATTGGTAAGTGAAGTAATATGCTTTGTGGGTCATTAATATGATCATATGCATTGGCTTTATTAAAGGAAATATTTGAAATATGCAACCTGTTTTTCATTCCTTAAAACTGTGTGTGTTTTTATAAAAACAAGATACGTATTTTTTGTATGCTATACGTATTCCTATGAACAAGATTCTAAGATTCTTTCATCTTTTTCTTACCCACCCCCAAATTGCAGAATTGTGCTAAGAAAGTAGTTTTTATATTTCCGTGCGACATGCTTTAAAAAGGGGTCTTTTCTTTTCATTTCTACAGTAACTCAAACTTATCCTAAGTTGTAAAAATTGGCATTGTGCACAGAATGAGAGAGGAGGATTAATGGGCAGAAAATCATCACAGAATCTAAAAGTTCTGTCTAAGCAGAGCTGGTGACTGGTGATTTCAGATCTAAATTTGCACAGCTGCCAAAGGAAAGTTAAAAATGACATCTAAAGGATGAACAGCTGTGGTCAAAATTATGCTGCAGTGTTAATCTTTATAAGCTTCTTCGATAGGATTCAAACCAGTGCCAGAAATTTCCAAATAGATTCCTTACACAGAACGAGTCAGAATTACCACGTTCTGAGGTTTTGGTTTTCTTTAAAATAATAAGAAATTCAATTACATTAAAACTCTCCTCAGATCAAAATTAAAACCTCAGCTCTGTTGCATCATGCTTTTTTATGAAGATGAATTAAAATGTCTTCATTGCTTTTAAAGGATGTGGTTTAAATTATTAAATTATTACTGAATCTCGTTCTCAAAAACCACTTGCAGCTTTTTTTCCATGTTCTTCCACATGTTATAATGGAGATCCCTAAAATTTTGCCAATTTGGTAACCGGTCCAATAGAGATGATTATTAAGCCATACTCGGCTGTTAGGCTTTCTAACTTCTATAATATTTTGTAGTCCTCTATAGAACTCAAAGGACCGTTCGCCATCTTTAGAATCACTCATAATGTTCTGGGCAAAACCTTAGGAAAATGACACAGAGTTAGAGCTAGCTGCCAAGACACAATATATTTCAACTGAAGACTAATAATATTTGGAAACGATTTCCTGTATTCCTTCTCTACTTATTTGTTAATCTGATATAGTTTCCAGGGTTTGGAATGTTCATGCCTTTTGTGTTCTAAAAAGAGATTAGGGGCTCCCTGAAAAAAAAAATCAACTCACTTTCTCTAGCTTGAGCCGGCATGCTGAAGGTCTTTCGAACCTTCTAAGTAAACAGCAATGTGCATATATTAGTGGTGCTTGCTTTGAGAAGGAAAAAAAAAAAAAAAGGCTGGCCTTTTCCCTGTAAATATGGACTCTTAAGCCTCTAAATGATTTGCCAAACCGAATCGGATAATAAAGGGTTTAAACTTTGCCACTTTGGGGTTAATGTGAAAGGCTTGTCAACATCAGATTGTTTAGACATTAAAAGGAACGCGCTGTGCGCCTCCTTTTCCACCCCAGTGTTGCAGCTCCCAGTGAATTTACCCAGCTGTAAGTGATTCCAGATGCGCCGCAGTGACAAGCTTCAGTCTCAGGGTACTTATTCATTTCACATTAAAATCTCATGTTCCCAGGTCTGAGCCGTTATCTCACTGAGATCTGATTAGGGAATACAGCAGAGAGGCATTTCCAAGCCCCGAGCCTGCCCTCACTGCCTGGCACAGGTCTCTGACCAACAGGCACCTCGGACCACGGGAGAGATGCTGGGAGGTATGCAGACCAGGGAGGGTGGAGGTTCAGAGGTACCTGGTCGCTACTCTATCACTTATGCCAAGTACGTCTACGAGGCTATCTCCTGGATCCTAGATGGAGCCTCCAGGCATCTCAGCTGGGCTAATATGTTAACCCGACACAAACTTTCTGCCCCAATGGACAGGGGTAGGGCCTGTGACTTCATACGTTGTCTAGCGCAACACTCGCGTGCAGAAGGGCTAACAATCAGTGCATTATAAGTGACGATTGATTCGCCAGACCCTCAAATCTTGAGTCTCTCTCATAGCCCCCAGCTATGTCCGGACCATGACAGCAGAAGGAAAGTAGAAGTTGCGAGAGGAGAAAGAAACGTAAAGGAGTTTGGGAGCATGAAGAAAGCATCTCATTCAACCAGATAGCTGTGTTTTTGTTCCTGGGCAAAGGCAGTGATGGACCTCCCCGCCCCACCCCAAAACCTCTGGCAAGCACAGGGTACTTCGTTCTGAGTCCGTTTTTATTTCTTTACCCGAGGTGTTGAAGTACAGATACTATTGGTGACAGTCTCTTCTACGGCACACGTCAGAGACACGTGGCTAGGAGAAAAAGGGTGAGCTGAGGCCTGCAGACAGAGACTAAAGATAACGGGGTACAGGTGGGGAGAAGGCTACGTCCATGATGCCCGCTAAAGGAAACGAAATAAAGGATCATTACTATTTTATTTTCCCTTCTAGCCAGGCTTTTGGTTTTTGCCCTGGGCTTTACTGTTTTGTGTTTGGTTTTTTTTTTTCCTTTTTGCCCTACTCCGTTGTCACTTTGAAGAGGTAGAGAGAGAGCACCATGAACCCCCAGCTGATCGACTGTGGTCACAGGCTACTGGGCAGCCCCAGAGCCCGTCAGAAGCTCCTGTCACTGGACTCCCGTCACACTAGAAGCCCCAGAAAACATGCCCTGAATACTGTAACCCCCTCATCATGGGCTCAGTCTCCCCCAAGAGGAACAAAAAAGAATCACTCAAACCCCAGATTCAGAATAGAGGGACTTCAAAAAGTCAGAGAATCCCCAGACCCGCCTTGGGGGTGGGGGGGAGCTCGAAGTGGGGGGGCGCGGAATGAGCTGGCCACAGGGAAGGAGAGCAGCGGCATTTGGTTTCGTGGTGGGCAGATTTTCTTTTATGACTGCTAAACGCCTGCCTTTCTCCCTAAACAATTACAGTGCTGCTTCCCATCAAGATGGCTGTTAGCAGCAGATCTCCAAGTTGCTGCAAATAAATCAAGAAGGCTATTGGCAGCTGTCGTGGAGAGTGGCCTGGATGGTCCTCCCGGTCATTCCATCAGAGAGATGAGGGGCGTCGCAGCCACGGTCTGAGCAGAGCCGGGTCCGCGGCTGAAGGAGAGAGGGTAGCAGCCCTCCTGCAGCAGAGCCGCTAAAAGAAGAAAGGGACACTTTGCCCTCCCCTTGCAGGTTCAGAACAAGAGCACCTCCCAACTTGAACTCCCCGCTATGGCAATGCTTGGCCCCAGGAAAAATCACCAAGGCACTGTCCTCCAGCACACAGAGTGGTATCAAATGCTGTCATTACTGTTAATTAGAAACAACACAAAAGGGCAATTCGGAGCACAGTGGACACAATTCATCTAGTAATGAAGGCTTTTACAAGATGCTGCTGAAGATGCATGTTGGACACTGAAGGCAAATCATGGGTCTGACATGGGGGCGTTTCTCTCTGGCACACGCAGTGGCTTTGGGCTGGAAAACCGGCTGCCCAAAACTCCAGCACTTCTGATCTTTTTGTGCCACGAAGGGGAGCTCGGGACATCGCTACCTGTCTCTACGTGGGTGAGTGCACACCCACCCAAAGGACCCACACGGAGAGTCACTGGGAGGCCCCCACTTGGGGGTACAAATCTCTGCTCACTGTCATCCCCACGCCCCCATCCCACAGAGCTATTAGCAGCCACTTGCTGTATGCACCACAGATGCAAAAAGCATTTCCTCCACAAAAGTGTTTGGGGGTGAAATGAGAGTAAATGATTTGGGAAAGCTGCCAGGGGCGTTTGGAGGCCAGGTGGGCTGTGTCCTCTGAGGGAAAGGCGTGCTGGGCTAAGCAGCGGTCCCCACACCGGACAGGCTCCGTGTGCCAGCTGCAGACCCAAGGCCTGCCCCCGGCCCTCGAGTCACATTGTGTCATGCCACACAGCATTTGGATCAGGAGACGGCTGTGGCGTGCTGCGTAATATTTTTAAAAGCCCATTTCCCTGTTCAGGGGGAAGCAGGTGGAAAGCAGAACCCCTGAAGGGCAGATACTTTGAAAGGCCCCACAGGCAATTCTCCAATAAAAGAGCGAGCAAAGCTGGCATATATCCCAAACTTTCAAATTGACCTTCTCTCTTGATCTGGGACTTAATGCCTCCAAACCAAACTAATTCCAAAAGTCACCTTCTCAACTTCTCTGCACAATTTTTTTTTTTTTTAAACAAATGAAAGCTCAGGTACAGGCTCCCCTCGCAGCCCTTCTGACGTCCTTAGCTGCTCAAATTAAACCTGAATGGTTCGTCTCTTTTTATTATACGATGGGCCATATGTCACCAAAATAAAAACCCAGCTGAAATCCCAGTACAGATAAAGGGCATGAAAGGCTGTTCCGGCCACAAAATCGAGACCCTGTTTAAATCTTATTAAACAATAACACCCACCCAACCATCCCCTCCCCCTCTGGAAAAAAATTCAGGAAGGAAATTGTGGTTAAATCATCTCATAGTTTGGCAAAAACTTCTACCTCTGAAAAATGAAAAGAGAAAAAAAAAACTTCGTTCTGTGCTGGACTCACACAGGCTAATAAAAAGCAGGACTGTGTTGCTTTGCACTGTAGCTGTCAAATTCTCAGCAATGAAATACAGATCCTGACTCTCCTGGTCCCTGGAGTCCTACCCCCTCAGACCACCAAAAAAGGAACAGCCGGGGGCAGAGGGGGGGGCATCATTTATCCTCTCCCACTCCAGAGTGAATCTTGTTTGTTGCTTTGTTTTATTTTTAATTTTTGCTTTTTTGGCCTGCATGTCTCTTTTCCTGAATAAAGTTTCCACTGTTCTTATAAACACAGTTCGATAGATGTGTAAGGGGATGTTTAGGCCGCTGCTTTAAGGAGCTGTGATTCGGTTTTCTTGCAAAGATGCTACACACTTAGATTCAGAGAAGTCCAGGCATTGCCACAATGGTATGTGTGTCTTTAAATTAAGAAAGAGAAAGAAAGAAAGAAAGAAAGAAAGAACGAACGAAAGAAAGAAAGAAAGATCAAAAAGAAAAAAACATTTCCATTTCACAAGGTCCCCCAGTGGCCTCAAATGCTCCTCCTCCACCATCAAAAATTCATAAAGGGGATCAGCATTCTTTACCGAATGGATCCCAGTGGCACCATAGACCTTGTTGGGGAGAGAGGCAATAAATATCGAATTATACACCTCATGGGAAGAAAGGACTGAAGACTCGGCTTCAAGCCCTCCACATGGTCCCTAGGGGAGGTGGGTCCAGACTCAAGGTCCAGCACAGAAAGGAAATGGGTCAAGTGTGTCAATTTCTAGACTGATGACCTTTGACTTGCTTAATGACACTAGGCCACCACAAAAAATAAAAAAAAAAAAAAAGATGCCAAATGCCTTGGAGGAAAGACATGGGGGAGGGGTGCCATTGGGGCCACAAGGAAACGCAGCCACAGCACTGCAGTGGGGGATGGTCCCCAGAACCCCTGCTAACTGTGATTTGTCCTTGAGAAACTCTGCCCAGGTGAGTGGTAGAAAGTCCATGAATGGAAAACTTTAATCCCCACCAGTGTTTGATTCTTGGCCCCAGGAATATTTCATACTCTGCCTAAAACTCCAAGAGCATGGTTTGCCCATTCCACCTCCAGAATTTGCCCACACCGAGCCGCCCCCTCTCCCTACTGTGTCCCCAAAGCCCTATTCCTCACCCCCGCTGACGACCCTCACTTCCAGCTGCCGCCGCCTGCACCCAGCCATACATGTGGCCCCAACGCTTTGCTGTTTGCACCACCCCTTTCCAATGTGCCTTTTTTGCCATCTCCCCACTTCTGCCTCCAGACCAGCAGGGGCTCCCTGCCCCCACCCCACCCTCCCACAGGGCACACTGTGTCACAGGCGCTGAGTCAGTGCCCCGTCATCCATGTCGATTGATCGCTGCAAAGCGAAAGGGAAGAGTTTCGGTTCCAAAATGGAAATTACAGGGCAAAGAAAGTGGGAAAGAAAATGCATAAACAGATGCGTTCAGATAGCATGGATCTGCAATTCGTCCGTTTAAGAATGCATGTGCTTATTCATTCAATGCACAGCACACAGGATTGGTACCCAGGACTCCTTTCCTTAAACTAAGGGATCTACATATAAATTTTCAAAGTACTCTTACAGCTTAAATGCAAATTAGGAGCCTCACAGTTGGCTAATCAAACAGAATAAAATTTTTGTATGGACCAGAACACTTTCAGGTAGTCTTATATAGCTCATGGACTAAGACTTTTTTTTTTTTTTTTTAAAGCACTTGGCTGCACTTGTCCCAGAGGGAAGTCTCAGTAGCTTCAGCCCCTCATATTATATATAAAGTTGACCCAATTAGAGTTTGGATTTGGATGGGCATTTTTAGCTCCTGCTCTCAGACACCTGGGCTGAAGTTCCTATTTATGCTTAAGAAACAGTTGAAGTTCCTCATACTCTAGCTTTCTGGATTCTACTGCCAATTCTGTGATCTAGTCCTTCAGACATTTGCGAAATGGTAAGTGGCAAGAAAGCTGCCCAGAACACCCACACTGAACTGCTCTCTTTCTCCCTGTTCCCAGAGCTCAGGCTCAGTGGGGCAAAGCCTGAGCCGTCCATCAGCTCGGCTGCAAAGCAAAAGCTTCCCGCCCAGTTAGCTGGTGGCCCTGCTTCTTCGCCCTTCACCTTCCTCCTCCTTGCTTCTTGCCCCTTCCTCAGTGCATCTCACTCTCCCCAAACAGTGGGCATGGGAAATAAAAGGTGAAATTCAGATCAGTCCCAGGGGAAGAGTTTTAATGCCAGGCTCCACGGGGAAGGAGCCTGAGACTACTATCTAAAAGGAGGCTGGGGGGTTTTGTGTGGGTTTCATTGATCTGTGTTTACACTGCTCTCCAAGACCATTAAGAGGCTGTTCAGTGGCCCCTAACCTTTTAAGAGTGGTAACACACTAGCGTTGTCAGATTTTACCAGTATCTTTCCTTCTCTCCCCTTCACCTTTACAAGGGGGAAAAAGTATTCTATTCTTTTTTTTTTTTTTTTGAGTTAAGGTTGATTTAGATTATTTTGGTTTTCAGAATACGGAATCAGTCATTAAATTGAACAGAAACACACAGGGGTGACATATGGGCCAACCTTTCTGTGTTTATATTGTGTCATGTTATTATAACATATAATGGTATATATAAATGTGTAATTATGTATCAATATGTTACATCAATATATGATTAATATCTTGTATGTATATATTTCTATTTATAAGGTTGATATTTACATGTAAGATAGACATGATAATCTCAATTCCATGGGGAAGAAATGAGACTCAAAGTACTTCAAATGCTCTCAACAAATTACCCAGCTAATATGTGGCAGAAATAGGCTCACACAAAATAATACATTATATGTTAATAAAAAAATTAAAAAAAAAAAAAGAAATAGGCTCACACAAAAAAATAATACTTAATTAATTAAAATTAATAATAAGGATGAAGACTATATAAGAGCATGCCAAATGCTCATCACTTAATGTGGAAGTTAAAATAACAGAATATACAATCACGTGTCCTCTATCATGCATCATAATACACCTATAAAAAAGACTGCAGGGAACACACAAAAGTGAAAATTATTATGCTAAAGTGCTGAGCATTGCAGTGATTTTCATCCTGCTCTTTTCCAGGCTTGTATTTTGTTTTGCTAGCTCCTTTTGTGACTGACAAGAAAATTTGAAATTAAGTCTCCTGATCTGAGCTCAGTGCTGCCTCCAGTGGGAAGATCTTTTACACGCCTGTCTTCTCGGTGGACCACCTACTGGTACCGAACTTGGGAACTGGGCTTCGGGTTCCCAACACGACCCAACAAGCTGGAGTGCAAGGAAAAGCCAGGACTCTGAGCTCCAGTCTCCAGCGTCCCCCCAGCCCCAGCTTCCCGGGCACTCTGCTTGGCTCTGGCTGTGTGCAGCCCGTGCTCATCAGGGGCCTCTCAGCTTATGAATTATGAAAGCTGTCTGGGTGTGCCCACTGGTGCATATGGATCAGCTGAGCCCCCAGTGCTGGAGACATAACAAAAGATTTCCCTCCTTGGGATCAGTGCAATTTAAAAATCAAAAACTTTACTTTGTGAACTACAGCCTTCCATGTCGGTGGGGTTTTGTTTAAAAGAGACCCCAAGATAACTGCTCAATGATGGCTTAAAAAAATAATAATAAAATCTAAGCATCTTTTTAATGGTGGATGGATTCCCTCAACATTTGTCACGGTGCCATATGCTGGGCTCTCTCCTCCAATAGAGCATGGTACCAGGGGTCAAAGAGAGGGAAAAGTAAACCAAAAAGTATACAACTTTGTAGGTTGATGTACGTACTTGGGTGCAAACTGAATCCAAAAAGGTTATTTCTGGAATGTGAAATCGAGGAGGAGCTGGCTCTCCAAATTTATGAAGACTATAAGAACGTGAACATTTCGAGGAGCCATGCAAAAAAATGGCTGTTTCAAGGGAACAATCTTGGCTAAACTCAACTAGAGTGTCAGATTCACACACGGTTGCATTAACCGTGTCGTTAAAAGCGTAGGTAAACAGACCCCCAAACCTAGGTTGACCAACATTTACCAGCAAACAAGGCACAGAGCCTGGGAAAACTCAGGGAGGTCCATTAAACATGCTTATACCTCTGAAACCCCATTTCCAGGCGATAAAACTTGCCCAATGTTCCTTGATGTCTACATTTTGGGAAAAGCCCAGGGTTCTTCCTTTGAGTAAAGGCTGTTAGATTTTTACAGAATGAGATGTGCAAAGCTCAGATCTGTAGCTACCCGTCCTGGGTGTTCTCAAAGATTTTTATCCGCCTACTCTCTGAAACTGAGAAACTTTTAAAAAAAAACTCATCTTCTGCCAAAAAGAGGGAGAGAGAGAGAGAGAGAGAGGGAGGGAGGAAGGAAAGAAGGAAGGAAGGGAAAAAGGGAAGGAGAGAGGGAAGGAAGGAGGGAGGGAGGAAAAAAACAAACATGCTTCTACAGTAAGCAAAGGGAAAGGTGTCTTTCTTCTGCCTCCAGATCTCAGGGACAGTAAACTCTGCTCTTAAGGGGGAGAATTGTTTTATATTTGAAAAGTGATAAAAACAGAACTAAGCAGGGCATGGGCTGTGAGGGGGAGGAGTGTCACCAAGGTGGGAATTACCCAGTATAATTCAAGCCTCCAATGAAGTCTTGATGTTCCCCAGGGCTCCATGTGGCCAGCCCCCTTTCTCTGCCAACGCCATATAAGACAAGCCCTTTAAAACT
Source organism: Nasua narica (assembly GCA_028533885.1). Lineage (NCBI taxonomy): Eukaryota > Metazoa > Chordata > Mammalia > Carnivora > Procyonidae > Nasua > Nasua narica. Next base: position 125,907,677 of record CM052800.1, read on the forward strand.
GGCTGGGAATTTAGCTCCTGTCTTCTTTGAAATACCCAGTGGTTACATATAAAATATATGGTGCCACAGCAGATTTCTTCACACATGATATACACACAAAATTTCACCATACTCCATCAGTAAACCCAGGTGGTAGGCATCTAGAGATCAAGGATGGAGAAATGATCCGGGGGACTGGAGAGGTTTCCTGAGTCAACTTGGCCCTAATGAGAAAGCCAGGCGCTTATTTGAGAAGTCAGACTTCTGAACAAAGAAAATGTTATAGTGCGGACACCAACTAGCTGTGTGACCTTGGGTAAGTCACTTAACCTCTCTGGCTTTCTGTTTCCTCCTCTATTAAGGTATTCCCAATGGTGATTCTCAAGTCCTGGATGTTCCTAGAAACAAGCTTCTTGGTCGAGCCAAGAGAGAAGTTAAGGAGGACAGGAAGCAACGGGAATCTTGCTATTGAAAAATGAGGTGAGAGGTGTTGCAAAAGTTTTATGAGCTTAATGGTGATATTACATAGCCCTAAGGTATGCATCTATTTATATACATGTTATAAATTATGTGTCAGCACTATTATGTGCTGGGCACATACACTAGAGGGGAAAAATCCATGGTTCTTGCCCTCACGAAGCTTATGGTTCAGCATGATGGTTGTCTCTGAGCCTATCAAGCGTCCTCTCGGATAGCTTATATGTACCATGTGGGACTACTTCGTTTTTCTTTGCTCCTCCGCAGCTTCCACCTGCGGTGCCCTCCACCTATTTCAATTCTGCCTCTATTTCAACTCCCGTCTCCTTCGTGAAGCCTTCCTTTAGTATTACTGCAGTCTACTCTGACCTCTTCCTCCTGTTTCTAGGAACAAGTTTCTAGGTGCACTGTTGAGTGTGAGACCATATTGCTTGTCGACTGCTGGTAAGTGCCCCCAAATTATCACCCTACTAGATGATGGCCTCCCCGTGGACAGGGACGTGCCTTCTTTTGGTCATGTCCCCCACCGCACCACACTTAGCGGTTTCTGAGCATTTACACCTCTACTGATGCTCAACTATTTAAAAATCTCAATTAAGGAGGCTATTTTCTGCTTATCTGAGACTTAATTTTCATTTCAACTTTTATCCTTAAATCGTTTTAAACCGGATTAATATTCCACGTTCTTAATGCGGCATGTCCACCAAGACAATTTTTTTAAAACTACTCTTTTTTTTGGACGGCACATTCCTTTGTGGTTCGGCAGTATCACCAACACGTCTCTGGGAACTATCCTAGAAGTGGAAGGAGAAGGTCCTGAGATGGGGGCTGAATCTGCATTGACTCCAAGCCAATGGGTCTCAAACTTATTAAGGCAGCTGGACTCTTGTTTAAAAAAAAAAAAATACAAAGAAGCCCAATGTGGATAAAGGCTCTGCCGAGGCCAAAATGGGGAGCCCTGGCCCTTGCCTGGCTGTCCTGTCCTCACCCCCTTCAGCACTTCCCTTGAACCCACTATGTGGTACCCCAAAACTACCACTTAGACTTTAGCCTGGAATTTTTAGAAATACACGATGATTTTCATCTTTTTCATTAAAGAAGAAGAGGGAGATAAGGCTAAACAGAGAAGCAGGTGGGAATGTGCTTTACTCAAAGTTCACATTCATTAGCTAATAATCCAAGTTATAGATGATATGCATAATATACATATACATACATTATTATGCATTTTATATTGCATTTATATTAAATAAAACATTGATTGGGCCCTTTAACCATGTGTTCAAACACCATGATTTTCCAGCATTTTGCAGATAAGGAAACTGAGGCACAGAGTGGTTCAAAAGCCTGTCCGAGGGCCCACAGCTAGCAATAGTAGAGGTAGGCTCAAGAGTCCTTCTCTTAATCACTCTAGGACAGCTGGCTCTACAGGTCATTCAAATCTTCAAAAACAGTCACACCACCTTTCGTTGGCTCTGTACTTCGGAGTCTTCTAGAATTTTTGTGCATGGGATCCCATCTGAGCCATTCAACTATCATGTCTGAGGATCAAGGCCTCAGTTCTTCAGCTGAGCAAACTGAGGCACACAGTTAAACTCTATCCAGAGTAACAAAGCCAAAACAAAACCTAGATTTCCCGCCCTCTAAGTTCAGTTCTTCTCTATTACACAGCTCTTCTCTAAACCAAACTTCGCAGGGACCCCACACCTATCTAAGGCCCCTTCAGAAAGCTTCTACCTTGTTCCCTAGAAATGCCTCCTCTCGGGGGGGTTCCAGGCATTAACTCAGGCCCCAGAGAGTAGCTGGGGGGTCTACAAACACATCATCAAACCACTCAAGAGTATGTTACAGTAATACACAAAAAATAGTACCTAAAAAAAACTTCTTGAGGTCATTTTCCGATTTGGTAGGTTTTATTTTTTCATTTTACAGGAAATCTTATTATTTGCTTTTCTTTCATGACACAGGTCTATTCCAAGGACAGCTGTCCAAGCGTTTTACAAGAGATCTACTGTCTTAGGATTACCTGCCTCTCCCAGCCTGGCACTTCTTGTCTATAGATCCATTTGGCCAGCCATTGGATAGGAGGTTGGGGAGTATAAATAGGTGGGATCATAAGGAGTTGGGGCACATATTCCTATCCTGGGACCCTTACCACAGCTCTGAGGGTCCTAGAGACACCAGAGAGCTGTCCATGAAGCTGTAACAGCCATAGACCAGTAGAACAGCTTTGAACTTGCAAAGTCCCTGTGCGCCAGCCATTAGTAACCCTCCACTAACAGTGAACTCCTCATGTTCATGCAGAAATATTCTACATGGTCACACATGCCCACATTTAAATAAATTGTATAAACCCATGTACACACAAGGGAACATTGATACAAATATATATATTAAGAAATATCTTTCAATCTGTCAGAAATTCTCTCTGGGCTGTCACCATTTAAATGGATACATATTAGGCACCAAGGTAAAGAAACAGAGGAATGGGAAGGCATGACCTCAGCTTTCAATCAACCAGTAGGTCATTCTGCTCATATTTATTGAGTAACTTCTATATAGCCGGCACTATGCAAATTATAGAAATAGAAAAGTAGTGGGACATAGTCCAGGAAGAGATGGGCATTCTAGTTGGACAGAAAATTATAATAACCTTCTACGTTTTGCATAATAGTTTATGTTTTACAAAACGCTTTCTGAAACACCATCCCTCATGCTTTACAAAACATCTACCACAAATCAAAATGGACTTGCCCTAAATCACACCACTAATGGGGAGAAGAGTGAGAATTTCAACTCAGTTCTTCAAACTCCAAGTCCATTGTTCTTTCACAGAAACTACGCAGGTTCTGCAAAGCAAGACGAACACAGGAAAACTAAATGACCAGCATCCTACCGTCCAATTATATTAAGTGAACTGTGTCCGACCCAACCATGAGTGACAGCTGAGATGAAGAGGAACCAACACCAGACAGCCCAGACTCCATCATCTGCTGGTAAAAATCTATGACTTTCCACAAATCGCTTAGTCTCTTTGAGCCTCAGTTTTCTGTAAAATGGGAATGATGGCAGCTACCCATTGGAGGGGCTTTTGTAAGGCAGAAAGGCAATGAGGTATGTGAAGACGCTTTACAGACATAAAAAGAACCGCTGAACATGACTCACTAGGTAGCACAGGAGGAAGGGGGCTCCCCTCTGCGGGGGCAGGCATGTTGACGGATGCAAGATTCATCGCCTGGGCCAAGGCCACGTTAGAGCAGGTTTGCCTCCTGTGTCAGGTGTAGGACAAGGTGTTGGCTTGCAGCACATTCTGGGCTATAAAGACCTATGGTGTAGCCAACCTGGGAGCAAGACCTCATCGGATCCACCCTAGAAAAGTTGTAAAAATATACAATTTGTGAAGCACATTAGTTGCCATGTGAAACTCTGGTTCTTTAAACAAATATTCACCTAACCAAGGTGGGGGGCGTTGGAAAGTACAGGCATGCTACCATTCAATCTCAGATATGTGAGGCCCTGGGAATAAAAACGATGCCGAGAGAGGACAATCCAGATGTCTGCAGAGGACTCTCCTACATTTACAAGCAGTTTAAAATTTCATTCCAGTCTCTTTTTAGCACTCCTGCAACAGAAAGATGCCATGTATTCCATATAATAACAGGAAGAAGGGCATGAGAGGCACCCTTTCCACAAGCCCAGTGGACTTGGCTTTCCAGATAAAAGCCAGTGGGTTGCCCTGTTCCTGTACTTACCAAGAAATAAATGTGATAAACAGCAGCGGGAGCAGACTTGCCAGGAAGCCTTCCACTGAGGGTTAATGGTTCTCCTCTCTGCCAGTTCACTTGGCCTAAGGGTCAACTTCTAGAGCCTAGAGCTGCATTAGGATTAGCATGGGAATTCAGCTCCTGGTGGCTCCTCTTCCCAGCCCCAAAAGTTGCAGACAGAAAAGGAAGCCCAAGATCAAGATCAAGAGTTACAGTAACCTACACATAGTAGGTGTACGATAACATCTTACTGAGCCCATTTTTACACAACCTGACTATATATAACCTATATAATTATGTCCTGACACACGTGCATGCATATAATACACTGCTTTAGGTGTACACACACACACACACACACACACTCACACACACACTCCATGTAATCAATAGACCGATTTCTACAATAGCTCCTCTTTCCTCTGAGCTTAAAATATTCTCCATATATGTGCATTGTTGTATTAAATAATATTAAAAAATGCTATAAGTAGAGGCTTTATAAGATCGTATAATATTATTTTAAACAGAAAACTTAAAATGCATCCTGTTGGAATAATCTGAGAACCCTCCCCGGCGTCAATCTGTAATGAAAAATAAAAAGCTGGAGCCAGTCATCGGGGGGCCAAGCACTCATATCATATCCAGGGTCTTGAAGACTGTGCTGTAAAAAAAAAAAAAAAAAAAAAAAAAAATTCTGTCCTTATCCCAACAAAATCTACCATCTCCAGAACTGAATTCAAATCCTCTGCATTTGGGGACCGAGAAAGAGGAAAGAGGCTGTCATTACCACAGCAACAGAATAGCCTGGAAATATTAAATTGACTCAACCCATGTTTTATTAGACACAGCTTAACAACTCTGAGTTTACAAAACTCAGCCAAACAGCATCAGGCTTCAGCATAAACTTTTGCTAACTAGCCCACATAGTTCCCATATGCTATGAGATGTTGTTTGAGCCAACTCGGTACCTTGTAATTATAAACACACGTCTTTCAGCTCTTCTGTGTATTCTTCCCAGGCAGAACGGAAATATGTCACTTAAATTAGCACTTGGAGTACAGAGTGGGTGCCAAATTTGGGTTAGCACAAACAGGGTAAATAAAGCAGCACCAAATTAAAATGGTAAAATAAACTTCTTTATGCTCCAGTGGAAACTGCTAAGTCCTAGCTGAATGGCAGCTAATGGGTCTGGGAAAAGGATATCCCTCAAACTGTAGCTCTTGGCTTTTGAATAAGATTTTCTCATCCAAGAATCTCGAAGCAATTTCTTGCAAAACCCGAGCAGTGTGAAGAAAAAAAAAAAAGGGGAGATGCTATTTCTTCTGCAAACTCTTTTGCCATCACTTTTCTTCATCATTCCCTTCCAATAATTCTGGGAAAGTTTATATTTTTATCTTTATGTAATTCATGAGGAAAAAGAAAGATCTTAGAGGAATAAATGAAGGCAGATAGATGTGATATAACCTGGCAAAAGCCACAGAGCTAGAAAATAATGCAGAAATCCAACCATAAAAAGTCTTCCAAACAGGAGCCTTTGTGCCTTCCCTGTATAATCACAACTACCATTTATTGAGTGCTTACTGTGTACCAGGGACTGACTTGGAAGCCTTTCATACATTACCTCACTTTTCTTCACACCACAACCCTATGAGATAGGAATTATTCTCACCATTTTACTCCTATATCCCAAGTGCGCTCTAGGACCAAAACAGGAGGAGGCACGGGGGCAGAAAATGGACAGTGAAAACAAAAGGGAGAATTCACAGCAGCCTCATTTCATTTCTTTTCTTTTTTTTAAGATTTATTTCCTTATTTGAGAGAGAGAGAGAGCACGTTCAAATGCCAGTGTGAGTGGAGGAGGGGCAGAGGGAAAGAATCAGCTTCATTTCTAATGGTAAACACTGACCATCACTAGGAGAAGAGAAGTGAAGTACTACTTAGCAATCAAAGAGGAACAGCTATGGTAGTCAGACAAATCTTAAAAACATTTTGCTGAATGAAAGAAACCTTCCAGAAAGGAGTACATTCTGTTTGGTTCCATTTTTATGAACTTCTAGAACAGGCAAAACAAATCCAAAGTGGAAAATGATCAGAACAGTGGTGGTCTCTCAAGTGGTAAGTAAGTGGGGACAGGGATTGGCTGAGAAGGGGCATGAGGGAACTCTCTGAGGTCACTGGAAGTTTCTCTATCTTGTCAGGGGTTTGGGTTACCAACGTATATTCACCTGTGACAACGCATCCAATGGTACACTTAAGATTTGTACAGTTTGTTGTCTGTAAATTGTAGCTTAAAAGTGGGAACTATAAACCACTACTGAATCCTAGTTAATGATACACATGCTAAAGTACTTACAGGGAGCATACCAATGACTCCTACCTAAAATTTACTTTGAGGTTAAAAAAAAATTCTAGATTTCTGGATGGAGAGAGATAAGTAGGTATGTAATAGAGCACATTTTATGAAATCGTAATAATGGAATCTGAGTGATAAGTATGTTGGTATCACTGTAAAATTTTTTCAATAGTGTATATTTAAACAGGTCCATATTAATATGTTGGAGAAGAGCAGAGGATTGGGAGAGAAGAAAGACTAGGAAGGAAAGGACAGGGAAAAGAGAAGGACAGAGAAGGAAGACATTGAAGAAAAGTCTAGGAAAGGAGAAGTAGAAGGAAGCCAAGTTGGAGGATGCCGGGAAATATAAGCAGAGATCGGGAAGGAAGTATAAAGATAGGAAGGAAAAAATAAGAAGAAAAAGGTGGCAATATATGTAATAAGAAAGGAGCAAACTAAGGGCAGATGAGGTGAACAGCGCAGGACAAGAAAGGAGAAAGTCAGCGTACAGGCTTACAAGACATGCAGCTCAGGTCTTCTCCAAACCACTCTGCTCAGGGCAGCTAGACTATGACTTGCGTGGCCTGTTCCACGGCTGCCCTGCCACTTGCATTTGGTGGTGCACTTGGTTAGAATCTGGATTAAGAGGGTGTATTTTGTATTAAAGCCACTTGACTCAGCAAGCCCAAAGACTAGAGACAACATGGTATCCTGAAATGTTTTTCAAAATTTATTATTTAGTCATAGAATCACTTTAAATAAAAATTTTCTCTTTATATATTATAAGATTATAACAGGCAAAGGGGGAAATGCTCTGGTCAACATAGAAGTCATGGTGGCTAGGTCTTGTGTGCAAAGTTGATCTGCCTGCCCCTCGCCCCACCCCCAGGGACCATTCCAGTTGCTACAGATCCCCAAGTTTCCAAATACACTAAGTATAAAGTCCACTGCACTAAAAAACAGAACATGAGGTAATAGATTCAGCCACTAACTACTAGTGACTTCAAGCAAATCGTTGAACCACCCAGCATCTTAGTTTTCTTATCTCTATCTGTACTGTCAACCACTCTGGGTAAGAACTATACTGCATACGTTTTAAAGCACTTTGCAAATGCCCAACTCTTACGATTCCTCTTCCCTATAAACTTGCCACAGGAATCTGTGAGCCAACTTCTGGTTCAAGATGGCCTCCAGCTAATAGCTTCCTGTCTTATCTCTGCTACTTTCTTAATATCAAGATCCAGAAAGACAGAAGAAGAAAAAGAAGGAGGAGAAGAAGGACAGCTCACAGCAACAATGGAAAACTACCTATAAAATGTATCTCAAATTCATTTGTTTCTTTCCATCTATATGTCACCACCTGTCTGTAAGAACTACCTTAACAGCTCTCCTAGCTGTCTCCATCCCAAACTGCCTTCCAGTCCACTTTCCACACAGCAGCCAGGGAGAAAACTAAAACCATTATGTGGACCATGAGCTTGAGATATTCCCTGGAAAACACAGGGAAAGGGCAAAATAATGCAACAGAACAAATACAAGAAACATAATAGAGAAATATTTTTTCTTTTTTTTTTAAGGTTTTATTTATTTATTTGACAGAGAGAGAGGGATCACAAGTAGGCAGAGAGGCAGGCAGAGAGAGGGGGGAAGCACGCTCCTTGCTGAGCAGAGAGCCCAACTTGGGCTCGATCCCAGGACCCTGAGATCATGATCTGAGCCGAAGGCAGAGGCTTTAACCCACTGAGCCACCCAGGTGCCCCGAGAAATATTTTTCTAACTTGAAGAAATGTATACAGATTTTTAAGAGCTCATTATGTTCCAGGAATAATCAATGAAAATCAAAGTCTTACCAGACTTCCACATTTCAACATTAAATACTAGAATACAAAGGGCTATGTCTAAGTAGTTTTAAGTAGAAAAGGGTATGACCCAAGAGTTCGCTAGCCAATATTTCTAAGTGAAGACCTCAGAAAAAACTCTCAGATATACAAGTGTCAGAAAATATAGCACCTATGTACACTTCCTGACAAGATTATCAAAGACGTAATCCAATTCCTGAAAAACAAAACAAAATTAGGAGCTCAAAAGTGTGGGTATTATAGTATGAAGGAAGTAGTGGGGATGCTGAAACCAATTAAAATAGAAGCAAGCCTAACAACACAAATATCACTACAAACTTAACTATAAATGCCAAAAAATAGTTATTCAAAGGGAGATATACAATGAAAAAATTTGATATAATCACATTAATCTGGTTGTAAAAGCCAAGTTTATTATTTTGAAAGACTATGATATGGCACAAGAAGAAAGAGGGGGAAAAGTGATGATATAAAGGCAAATTGTGCTCAATTATTTGCATCAAATAGCGAGAGAGAGATGCATTGCACTCTTGGCTGCCAATAACAGACATACATCCTAGGAAATATTTTTGAAAAAATTCTAACCAATAGTAAAATTAAAAGAAGATCTATACATTCAAAAGTATTTGAGATTAAAAGCAAAGAAAACAAGATCAATATACAGAAAGAGAACAAAGGAAATGAAGTTGAACAAAATGACAGATGTTTAATCAAAAAACACCAGCTATAACAATAAATGTAAATAAGTTAAACTTTCCTATTAAAGGAGGATTGAATGAGATATTCACATTGAATCAAAAATATATCCAAATGGGGCGCCTGGGTGGCTCAGTCAGTTAAGCATCTACCTTCGGCTCAGGTCATGATCTCAGAGTCCTGAGATCGAGTCCCACATTGTGCTCCCTTCTCAGCAGGAAGCCTGTTTCTCCCTTTCCCACTCTCCCTGCTTGTGTTCCTTCTCTTGCTATGTGTCTCTCTGTCAAATAAATAAATAAATAAATAAATATAAAATCTATTAAAAAAATACATCCAACTGTATGTTATTTAAAAGAACACTCAGATGTCTCATAACTCAATATCAAAAATTATACATTGAAAATGGGATGATTTTATTTATGTCAACTCTACCTCAATAAAACTTTTTTTTTAATTTTTTTATTAACATATAATGTATTATTTACCCCAGGGTACATGTCTGTGAATCATCAGGCTTACACATTTCACAGCATTTGCCATAGCACATACCCTTCCCAATGTCCATATCCCTACCCCCCCCCCCCACCTCCCAGCAACCCTTAGTTTGTTTCATGAGTTTAGGAGTCTCTTATGGTTTATCTCCTTCCCCATCCCATCTTGTTTCATTTCTCTTCCCCACCCCCCCATAACCCCCTGACCTGCCTCTCAAATTCTTCATATCAGAGC